>LPNX010778158.1:438720-755417 GCA_001517045.1 Pseudotsuga menziesii | reverse complement strand
ACAAAGTGAAGTCGGCTCGGCATAGCCTAAAATCGTAAATCCTTGTAGATAAATAGTCTTTTCTCTCTGCATTGCTTTAACCATTTTGGGAAGTCGGCTCCGCATAGTGGAGTGATTGATGATTTTGGGAAATTGTGTGGAGCATAATAAGTATACGAAGTGATTTAGGAGACGACGAAGTGGTTTTATTGCTTTTGTTTTGAATTTTGCAGTAGCTTCGAGGATGTTGTTGATTTTTGCCCCAAATACCTTGTCTAGAACCTAGAAGCATTCTGCAGTTCTGGCGTTGAGTGCATTATCAATATCCAGAGCGTTCTGCAGTCTTGCCTTAAGCTCGTTCTTAATGACGCTAGGTAACGAATGTGAATTTTCAATGCTTCATTTCTTTATACTTGTTTGGTTTCTATTAAAGCTTTAATCGATATTCTTCGACTCAGACGCAGAGCTGATGTTGAGAACACCTCCCAGATCCTATGGGAAGAGGTCCTTGCTATCAATTGTACACAAATTCATTTTATAAGCTCGTTCTAAAGCCAAAGTTGACAAAGAAGAGTGTTCGTTACTCAGCTATCAGCTATCAGCTATAACATCACAATAGAATCGCTCAAATTATTATAAAACCTATTTCTTGACTGGGTCACGCCGTGCATCAATTAACAATATAAATAATAAGTTGATAGTAACTTCATACTTGCAAATGCTCACTTTGTATATTATTAAACTTGCTTGACTTGTGTGGGTGAGCTCCATTTTTCTTGTTATTGAATTTGAGACCAATATGCTCCAAATTTCTATGTTAATCAAATTGCTCACAATGTGGTTATTACACCTAGATAATGACGCTATGCTAGTTGAACTTAAGATACTTGTTTTCTGCAAGTTCTCCATTTTGTTGTTATTGCCAAAGTAGTTAGGTATTCTACAGTGTTTGCTGTTTTGCAAATATTCATTTTAAATACATAATTATCAAGCACTTAGAGTTACTGTTACGCACTTCAAAGAACTCCATTTTAAATCCAAGATTATAAGTGTAACTTAAAAGAATCCAATTTTTTTAGAAGTATTAAGACAAATTATCCTCTCTACTAAATTTTTAAATTGCAGCTTCATGATTTTTTATTTTCTTATAATAATACATGATGATCCAGATGAAAGTGCGTTCATTTAAGTTGTTCTTCTTCTGCACCTCCCGACGGTGGACAGACTGCGATAGCTCTAAGCCAAAACATTCCATAGGGCATGGCAGACAAAATACCTGAAGTTGTAAGCAAATTGAAAGACGTAGGGTTGATGTCTAAAATAACTTCTCCCGCCGAAACCTCAGCTGCTTCCTTCATAGCCAATACTTGGCAGGGCGTTCTTCAAACTAACGATCCAATCGAAACAAAGAAGAGGTAAGTGCAATGTACCAATCATAACTTATTAACAATTCACCAAAATTATATTTGGATACGTATCTGGACCGGGACTGGGTTGTGTAAGAGCTGTAGTGCTCCCATATCTGGCAAGAATATGGGTGAGATTATTGATCCGTTGTTAAGAGATTATAAGATTTATCGCGTGAACATTGAGAGCGCGCCCGATATTTCTCAACAGTCGAGGAGCAGAGAGAGACAGAGCCACCCATTTCAAGAATTGTAAAGCGAGGAAGATTGAAGTCTGTCAAGAAATCTGTGTTAAGAAAATCGCTGTCATGAATGAAATAACCATCAAGTTGGAGAGATGTCATTTTTTGTGAAAAGAAGTGAGCCATCGTTTGCCTTGTTGCTGCGCCAGGGTGCATGGAATAACTGCATAAGATTGATATTGAGGAATCTGTCTAAGAACGAAGGAGAGAGAAGTTGGTAAGCCCTAAGCTGTAAGTAAGCTGTAAGATGAAAGTATTAAAAGGTATTTAAAAATTCGTTTTTCAAAGAAAATATATTTTTATATGAAGGAAATTAAAATTTATGATTCTGTGAGAAAGCAACTGCATTTTGAATGTTTTTGCCTAAGAGACATAATTTTTTTATTTTGCACAAGAATCTCAAGTTTGTTTCTGTGGAATATAATCATTCAGAAACTTATCAGTGATTTGCACATCATATGAAGATCAAAGGTGATCATCAAAACATATAGTTTGCTATTGTGAGGAGAAATTCCCTTGAAGGGAGAGAATACTGCAACCATGAAGAAAGTCGCAGATGTAGATCCGTCCAAGATGTCCACGCTAGAATATGATTGAGATCAAGCCAATGCCTATAGATTTCGCAGATTTACATACACACCATCCAAAATTTTAAATTCAGCCCGTGCATTCTGAGCTTGTGCTTGTTCAGAATTTGCTTTATGCAAAACCGTTTGAAAATTGCACCCATTGGCAGAATTAATTTGCAAAAAAATCAAAATAGTTTCCAGCATCTAAAAGTTTTAAGAACAATTCAACACCTATTTTCTGAACTTGTGCTTGTTCAGAGACAAATTTGTAATTGCTCTTAGCCTTATTCCGAAAGTCCAGCTTGTACGTATTATTTTGAAGTGTGTATAGGTGTTTTGATTTAATTACAAATATATATATATACACCTAAGATTATTAATTATCAAGCCGACTCGTATATATATATATCATGAGTGGACTCTTCGAGCCAACATTGTGGTAGCTTTAAATGTATATCTAAAATGAGCCGACATTGTATAATGCTAAGATGAATCACGCTGCTGTCAACCCATGGCGTTGGAGAACACAGACCATTTGGGAAGACGAAGCGTTTGAGACCACACTTTTGCACGCTTCATTAGATGATGGTTCAGAATTTCTTTACTGAGCCGTCTTCTTTCTGGCATGTATACAGTCCTGTGAGTTTTTCGTCTCAGATTCATTTGTGTTTTGGTGATAAATATAGGATTCGTCCTTTTATGAGTTTTCAAGACTTGGTCGGCGTTGAGCTATAGGATGCACTTTATTTTACATTACAGTTCTGAACTGTATTAACCTAGGTATACGTTGATTACCAAATCATTTTTTTTCTTTTTTGATATGTAGAATTATATAAAGCTTTTAAACATATACGATTGACTCAAAACCTCTACATACAATTTCCTTACCTCTCTTTACGATTCCATTGTTTGATCTGTAGATATCACAATCAGTCCACATAAATTTTCCTTACTGCGTGGTATACCTCTTGTATCCAATCTAAGTCTGTGTTTGATGTTTTTCCCAAAACCTTTATGAAAACAATTATGGATCTGTAGAAATTTAACTCTGAGCGGATGTATATCCAGGTATGCGTTGATGTCTCTATACCAAACTCAGGAAAATTGCCATCCTAGTTTTGAATTTTCCTGAGTGGATTATTGCTCAAAGAGTTCGACTTCACCCAAGTATTTATCAGAGGATGTACTATGTGATCGGTGGGTGGATGCAAATGATTCTAAGGCCACTGGAGAGGAGAAGAAACCGCCGACATGCTCGACCTACTTACAAATATTAATATATATATATACTTCAGATTATTAATTATTAAGCCGACTTGTATATATATATAGATATATAAGCCGACTTTTTTATGTTACATGTGTCATCTCCACGTTGAGCACGGAATCACACTTCTAGCTCATACCGGGCTGTAGAATGCGCCTCTCGGCGCAATTATACATTTGTCTATCATGCAAACATTGGTAAATAATGTGAAATATATTGAGGAAAAATGATGAGCCATGATTTTGTTTGGAGTATGGCAGTAGGGGAGCCATAACTCGATACCTCCAGTAGGCATAAGCATTTAAGATATAAAATGGCAACGATTAGAATGGAATATTAAACTTATCTAGTAATCTCTATGATGGCTATACGACTATGATAATATAGCTTAGTGTTACCAGTTTTCCCACAAAAAAATTGCATATTTCTTTTCCAAACTATCAGTTACTGTCTCCTTCCTATGGTTTTTACAAAGAACAGTTGTTGCGTGCAACATTTGTTACAATTGTGTGTTTGTTAAAATTGTTGTACTCCTCATTTATTTATTATATCTTGCTCATGTTTTCCAGCCTAATTCAATTGTTTTGCAATATCTATTAGCTTGAACAAGGTGGAAACCCACTAAGTCACTGATGTTGGATTTGCAAAAAATGGTGTTGATGCTAGCAATTATGGACGACAAAAATGAAGAGGAGGAAGAGGAAGGATCTACCGGTTGTTGCTGAAAATTTAAGGTAATTATTTGTATGTGTGAAGAGAAGTTGCTGAAGCTCCGGAAATTCCTAAATGTAGTCATCGTTGATGTCAGGTAATAAATCAACCTCCCCGGACCCCTACCTCTAAATACAAAACTGAAATGATTTGATTTATTTATTGGAATCATTTCTAGTTGTTTAGGGATGAGGAGATAAGTCTGGATGGTCACATAGTAGGCTCTTTTCACTATGCAAGCTATACATTTTGTGAAAAGACACTTTGGTTTTCCATTGTGCATTGAGCAAGGTAAGACCATATGGTTTTGGCCCTTTCAATGGAAATCCCACGAGGATTTTTGATATCTTTATTGAAATGCACTACTTCTATTTATTAATGAAATGAAGAGGACACAATTGGGCTTTGTTGTTGTCGATGATGCAGTTACCATTTGAGAGGCACGCCTTCAAGAAAGTAGTTTCAGGCATGTCAAAGTGCAATCCTCATGCAAAGAAGAAAGTCGAGATGGGAAGGACTGAAGGAAGTAGTTAAGATGTTGGTTGAAGAAGTTTTAAGATTTTGTTTAAAAATGATCATTACCTAAATGGGATATAGCTAAAGAAAAGTTCATCCCAAAAACATATAATAGTTGCAGTAAAATAATACAAAACTTTACCAAAACTAATAGTGTGGATGTTGTAGTTTGCAGTTCATAATCTTTGGCTTCTACTCTTGCAGGCTCTTTAATTACAAAGTCAGCATCCATTTGCTCCATTTGCTGCAATCTCTCAACCCGCATAGTGCCTGCATGTAAGGTATATGTTTATCCTTTTTTTATCCAATCATTCAATCTTAGTTGTGCATATAATTAATAACTACCAATTAATTTCTGTAGAGCTTCGCCATGTCTAGATTGAATGGAATTGCACCACCAAGATGTGTTGGCTTTGGAGAGAATGTTGCAAAGAACTAAACATCAATTATGCGAAAATCAAAGATATATAGCAGAGATGACGGTGCAACAACATGAAGACAAAAGAAAGATGGTGCAATAACAACAATGATGAAACTGTAGTTTTGTTAGCATATGAAATTGGTGAAGTTTAATTTCTAGTGACAGTGGCGGTGTAAGTTTTATTTAATTCTATACCAATAAATTATTTATAGACTTAAGCTTCAAAATCATATCAATTAATGAAAGCATTATACCTATTATTCTTTTATGCTTATTTAAGTAGGAAAAAGCGATGTAAGTATGAAATAGCAAGCCGCATTCTTTTATGCCTTTGCATTGCATAATTAGATATGCATGGGAATTCTACAAAATTAAATATGGCCTTATGAAATGTGGATCTAATACATTGCACTCTTCATTAAATATGCATAGGAAATCTACAAAATTAAACATGGCCTGACTAAATGTGGATGTAATGTATTCAATGCAGGTGAAATTCCTAAAGATATCGCAGCCACCCCGACTATAAGACCTCAATGTTAATGTCCAATAATATGAGCGAAAAATATAGGTTATAATTTATTTTAATTACTATAATATGTATTATTTACAATGAACTATGTTAAACATTGGAAATTGAAATGAAATTTAAAGACAGAGGTTAAACTAATAGTGAGTCAACGCTAAACGATTACAATTATACTTTGGCATTCGACAGGACTAATAAAAAAACGAACATAGTCCAAAAGGAGCATAGTCGAGAAAATCAAAGTGTTTTTATTTTTATTTTTTTTATTAGATTTTTTACGTGGATATATATATGTTTTACGTAGTTGGATTAATTTTCTCATATAAGGCAAAATATTTAGATTCTGCAGTGTTTCAACAATGTGTAAAAAAAACATTTATCTCAATTTTGATTGGTTTTAACTTTGGGACGGAATACTTGTTATTCTTTGTGCATATTAGTCATCTGTGTAATAATTAGCAAAATATTTAGATTTTGCAGTGTTTCAACAATGTGTAAAAAAAACATTTATCTCAATTTTGATTGGTTTTAACTTTGGGACGGAATACTTGTTATTCTCTGTGCATATTAGTCATCTGTGTAATAATTAGCAATGAGGGTATCGACTCAAGCTCAAGCCACCATTAAACAATTTACTTTTACCCTTATTTTCCTCACCATAATTTATGAGGTTTAAATTTATGAAATTAGTTTTTATTTAGATATATAAAATATTGTGATTTAGGATCTAATCGAAGGGGCCTTGCTCTATCGATTCTAGTTTAGGGAGTCTAAGGAAGGATCCATAGAGTTGGATTTATGAGCATTGAACTTTCGACCTCAATATCAACAGTTTTTTTATTCAAATTCCAACTAGCTAAGTTACCCCTCTAGACTAAAAAAAAACTATCCTAACTAAATTGAATTCTTGGAATTCGAACCCGTAGATTGTCTTCTAATATGTTTTTAAAATAAATTAAACTACATTTTTTGCTTACTGTATGGCAGGTTATGAGAATATTGTAGGTGGTTGCTCACTTAGAGATCACCTCAACACTTGTTATTCTCAGCGTGCCCAAACCCAAACATTATTCCTAATACTCCATGTGTCGCCAAATGTTGTTATTTCTAAGAGTAAAAGGCCAGTCTATGCTCGACACCTGCATCTTAAAACCCTTGTAGTTATAAGATGATTAGTTAGTCTTCAACACCTTTGTAGTTTGTTGGTTTGACATTTTGATGGACCCCGTTTGTAACTTTTCATCTAGCAATTTTAAAACCAAAATAGTTTTTGCTCCAGTTGTGGGATTTTCCTATTTAAATTTTCTATTTGACGCGGATAAGTCGAAGGATTTGTTCTCTCATTTTTTTGTAACAAATTTTTTTAGACATGCATATGAATGAAGCAGATTAATTATATGGGGTTTTGTTCATTGTCTTGACTTCAAAGGGAAGTTTTTTCGATTCTCACAATTTTATATCGAAATATATATTGAAAACCAGTTTGCAATAGTAGCAAACTTTTGCATCTTAGTTTCATTTATTTGCAAGTGATGAATTGTGGTTTTGCTTTTGGATAATGTTAATTTAATTACCATTATCCAAAATCAAAACCACAATTCGACACTTAAACGTACACAAATCTTAACAAACGATGGAGCGGAGGGGGGTTAGGGTTTTCCTACGTAGGGTTTCATTGTTTAACTTACTGCTCAAAGGTATCGATACCTACATTGACTGTTGCTGGTATTGTTTCTTGGATTTGATGGACTGTTTGGCCACTTGCTATAGGTGGATGGTTGTTTTTTGGTGGGTAGGGCTTGGTGGTGTTGGGTAGAAGTCCCTTTCTATTATACTAGTGACCGACTACCTTGCCTGGTTCCATCCTCTGTTGGATTGGGTTGACTTTGGTGGAGATCGCGTGTTTTTCATCTGTTCCATCACCACATTGTCACAGGGATTTTGTATTGTCGGGGCGCTGTATTTTTTGGCCATGCATTGTTCGAAGGAGCACGTTGGGTTGACGAAGGGATGGCGAGTAGGCACCACCCTCGATAGAAACATAGGGTTTATAAAAACCTCTACCAAACGTAAATGTTTCAATGTGGATAACGACTATGTCATGGAGAAGGTATCAGCACTGAGCGTAAGGGCTTTGGTGGGGAGAATGGAATTTTTCCGACTTGACAGGATGGGTTGGACCGAGTGGATTTCCAATTCTTAGAAACCCTTGCTAGACTACGCTCCCACAGTGAGAAAACTGTCTAATGGGTGGTTCGTCTTCTTGTTCTTGGAGGAGGCAGATGCTTTATGAGTGTTGGAGGGTCGATGGCTCATTGGTGCGGGTTCATTGCTTCTCTGCACATTGTGGGTGGGGTTCAATCCAGAAACTTCTAAGGTTTTGAAGCATAATGTTTGGGTGCTCCTGCCCAATTTACCGTTATCGTTCTGGTCGTCCAAGGCACTCAGTGGAATTACTAACACCATTGGTCATTTCATTTCCCTGGACACTCAAAGTTTGCATTCTTTTGACAAACACTTTGCAAAGCTTTTGGTTGAAATGGATATATTGGATGGTCTTCCGACGGATTTGGAATTGGATTAGGGCACTTGTTTGCGGGTACAATGCCAGGATTACCTACACATTCCCTTCCACTGCCACATTTATCATATGGGCCACTTAAGGGATAAATGATCTTATCAGAGCACTGGTCGTTCTCCTACTTTCCCATGGAACCAGTCTATGCCATTGCCCTCACTTGTTCAGGACTCATCCTGTCTGCATTTGTCTGTGTTGGGGAACGACGGTAATACACAATCAAACATTGTGGTTGCGGACTCGGGTAAGTTAGATCTATTTATTGACTCTGTTTATGTTGATTTATCAAATAAGGATTATGAAGAGATGGATGGCATTGCACATTTAACTTCATTTGGTCTTTCTGTGGCTACACAGTCGCTGGTTTGTGGGGGGGCAGGTGTCTGGGCCTTATGTGGGTACTTTGGTTGTTTGAAGTGACCCGTCTGGGGGTGAACTATTGACAGTGGTTTCTTTTGACACTACTTTACCTCTTGTTGTATTGGGTTGGGATGATGTGGGGGGGGTTCCCTCGGTGGCATCTTGCGAGGACTTTCCGCCATTGGGGCTGTCAGGTTTGGGTCATGTTGTGAGTGGGGTTACTTGTCTTGCAAGCCCCATATCACAACCTTCTTTCCGTGACCCATCCTTATTAGAGGCACTTCCCATCTTCTCTAATTGCACTCCAATGTCCCCCTCCACTCTACCCTGACATATATTCGACATGATAACGTCGTGATCAGACGGGATCGTAAACCTAAACCCAAGGGTTGTTGGGGTGACTCCCCTGTGTCAGATGGTGGTTCTTACATTCCCCTTTCTATGTGTATCAAAGAGGCAACTTGGGTTGGCCATCCTTCACCTAATCCTCCTCCTCCTCCTCCTGGGGCCCTTAGAGCAGTAGATTCCCCGACATTGTTGACTTAATGCGGGTTTTATCCTTCAACATTCGAGGGTTTGGAGGGCAACCCAAATTGTTAACTCTCAAGAAATTGTTCGATGAACTTAAACCTAATTTGATCTTTGTACAAGAGACGATGTGCTCATGCCCTTCTTTCTTTCTCACTCCTCAAACCGGGTTGGGAATATTATGCAAGTGATGTTGCAGGTTTATCTGAGGGGATCCTTTCGACCTGGAACTCATTACTGGTAAGATGCAAAGCTTTACTTTCAGTTGTAGGCATTCCACTCCAGGACAAGGTCAGAGGGGTAGATTGTGTGTGGAATTGCCTTAACATCTATGCACCTTATGTTGACAAGGAATGTTTCTGGGACCTGGTGAGGTCGAAGGGTTTGCTTAATTTACCCTCCCTTTTAACTGCAAGTGATTTGAACTTCACATTATCGTCTTCGTAGGTATGGGGTGATGCCACAAGAAATGATCCACTTACAGGATATTTTGCATAGTTACTTTCTTACACACATTTGGTGAACATATTGCCCCATAAGTTGGGTCTTACTTGGTGAAATGGTTGTGGTGGGAAGGTTGGCATTAGAAAACACCTCGACCATTTTCTTGTTGTTGAGCATTTGGTTTCCAAGTTACCCTATCACAGGGTTTGGACCCGAACATCTATCATTTTGGATCATTTCCGGATTTTCTTAGATTGGATGGAGCCTGGGAGAAGGCCTCCTGCTCCTTTTCGATTCAACCACACTTGGATGAAGGATGTTGATTTTGTTATTTATGTGAGATCACTATGGCCTGGTCTTTTGGTTTTCAACAATGGTGGGGCTATGGACATGCTGGCGGAGAAACTCAAACTACTGAAGAACTATATCTGGGACTGAGATTGCAGGACGAAAGTGGCCAGAGATGTTGAAGTTTTGGAGATCGAGACCTCGATTATTGAGATTATATTGTGTACACCTACTGGAATCTTATCATAGGATGAGGCTTCACTACTTGATGCACTTAGGGTTCGCAAGGAGCCTATTTTGGCCTTTGATGTTTCTGCCTTAAGTCTTAAGAGCAGGGAAGTCTCGATCGTAGAGGGTGATGCAAACTCAAAGTTTTTCCAAAACTTTGCGAATGGTCGCTGTAACATGAATGCCGTTTGGGAACTATATGGTTTGGATGGTAAGATATGCACGGATGATGCTTCCTTGAAGGGGGAAATAGTTGATTTATTTTCTGCTACATTCATGAAGGGTACTAAATCTCACATTCAAGAACAATTATAGGTTATCATACTTTTCCCCACCTTTTTTAACCAGGAAAGGGCTGTGGATGTGGGGAAGGAGGTTACTTTGGAGGAAGTTGAGTCTAATCTGAAGGATTTTTCCAAATACAAGAGTCTTGTCCTTGATGGGTGGACGGACAAATTTTATCTGTCTTTTTTTTATCTGGTGGGTTGGCACCTCTGGGCAGCTGTGGAGTAATACCGTAGGGAGGTTTTCGTCAGCAGAACTCTATATGCCACCTATATTATGTTGATACCCAAGTGTGAAAAGCCCAGGTCAATTGCTAATTTATGCCCGATATCACTTTGTAACTTGGCTTACAAGGTCATCACCAATATTATCTCCAATAGATTAAAACCATTGATTGCAGATGTGATCTCTCGTGAATAATTTGGTTTCCTAAAGAATCGACAAATCCTAGAAGTACTTGGTATCTCGCAGGAGGCTATTCATTCTATCAAAGCCCACAATATTTCAGCATTAATACTTAAAATGGACCTCGTAAAGGCCTATGATTGGGTTAATTGGACATTGTTAAGGCTTATTTTGTTGCAGGTTGGTTTGACTTTGGATAATGGGGCATGTGAAGTTGGAAAAATTTGTTGTTCTTATCAACGGTATACCTTCGCACTCTTTCAATGCAAGTCGGGGTCTACGTAAGGGCTACCCACTCTCTATTTATTGTTCCTCTTGCTTATGGAGGGCCTAAACTTACTTATTGCAGATGCAAAGAAACTTGGAAAGATCAATGGTATTGGTATCACTTCTATTGTTTCCCTCATGCACTTATTTTTCATTGAGAATGTGGTTCTTTTTGGTATGGGCGTCGTTGAGGAGTGGAGCTGCTATAGAAAGATTATTGACATTTTATTTGCTGCATATGGCATGTTGGTCAGCATTGACAAATTGACTGTCTTGAAGAGTGACATTGATGATGTTTTGGATGCGGACATCAAGGCACTTTTTCCTTTCAAGATAGATCCAATAGAGGTGGGTTTTAAGTATTTGGGATTTTGGGTGAAACCTCTTAACTATTTTATTACTGATTGGAATTGGTTGGTGATAAAATTTGAGGCTAGGGTTAGCAATTTGACCTGCCAAACACTCTCTCTAGGTGGTAGACTTGTTTTACTTAAATCTATTTTGAGTGGCATTATGGTGTACTGGTTTTCACTATTTAAGGTCCCGTGTTCCATCATTAATGCTATCAACATGATTATGTGCAATTTTTTGTGGGGTGGTCGGGACACTGTTCATACCACGCATTTGGTAAATTGGGAAACTATTAACAGGCCATATTCTTGTGGCGGATGGAACATAAAAAAACTGGAGTGGTTTAACTACTCACCCAAGATGAAAAGTATTTGGATGGCATTGAATGGTGGTGGTATCTGGAATAAGATCCTGATGTCCAAATATTTACAAAAGCGCTCACTAATCGACTGGATTAGAATGGACAACCACTCAGTGGCTAGAACCTCTGTCATATGGAGTGGTTTTATTAGAGTATTTGGATGGGTTAGTAAAGCACTATCATGGAAGGTGGGTAGTGGTGCTTCTATTCTTGTGGATGCATATTCTATAGTGGGTTTGGAAAAAAACTACTGCCTATCACAAATATTAGTGGATTACTTGCAGGATTATGGACTGGAGACTCTTGACCAGTTTAGAGTGGGTGGAGATTTCTCTATTGTAGGTTCATATTGGCTCTCTGCTAGGGATCTCGATCTTTCTAGTGACTAGCTTACTGAATGGGATAACTATGTAACTCAATCAGTTGCGGCGAGTATTCATATTCACAACGAGATGGACAGGTTGGTTTGGTCATTCAATTGTAAGCCGGGTCATGTCATTGCTAAGATGGCCTGTCAGTTTCACGTTGAAAATCATTTGCCAGTGATGGATTGTTTGTGGCATAAGGAACTTTAGACATGGAATCTACCACTGAAGGTCAAGTGTTTCATTGGCTCTGCATCAAACACAAGGTTAACACCTAAGACAATTTATAAACTAAAGGATGGATTGGCCCAAACTTTTTCTGTCTCTATGTGGCGGGAGCTGAAACTGTACAACACTTATTCTGGGAATGTACCTTTGGTAGGGTAGCTTTTAACATTGTTGCTTCACATTTTGATACCCTACTATCATGGGACGATTGTTCCTTCATTGATTTTCTAAACACTTGGTTGAGGATTGGGCATAAGCCCCTCTATCTTCCCTTTTTTTTGCATTTGGATTGTTTGGAAAACAAGGAATACGGTTATCTTTCGAGATGTGAGATACCAGGTACAGTCTGTTAAATTAGGTGTTCTACCACTCATTTCGGATTTCCCTAAACCATTCCAGAAGAAGAAAATTTGATTGATTGACACAACTCTAATGGTGACTATAATTGTGGGTTTCTTTGATGGTGCAACTCAATGTGGTGTTGGAGGAGCTAGTATGTTCCTATTTATCATCAAGACTAATTTTTTTCCATCTTAAGATGGGTTGGGGCAAATGTACAAATACCAAAGCAGAGCTTCTTTCTCTTTGGGGCCTACTCTTTGTTGATTCTTCCATGGTCCTTCGTCGATTGACAGCCTTTGGAGACTCTAGAGTCATTATTGACTAGGTGAATTACTTGGCCAAGCTGCAGGTCTTGGAGTTGGAACACTAGGGTGCACGCTTATTGGCACTCAAAGATACTTCCTATATTTGAGTGTCATCATATATACAAAGAACATAACATGCTGGCATATGGATTGTCTAAGGAGGACTTAGTGTCCAATACTGGACATCTAACCATTTATGAATTTTTGGATGGGAAACTCACTTTTTGTAGGCCTTTTTACATTTGATAAATATTTCTATGGCTCCACATGGGATGGGAATGGAGCATTGTTTTGTTGTTTTGGTGAGATGAGAAGGTCGGTTGCTACTTGTAGCCTTGTTTGTAGATGGTATGTTCTTCATTACTTTTTGTAATTTTAAGGTGTGAGAACTTTGTTGACTAATACCATGACATTTTGTGATCTAGATGCATACATTGAGACTGTGGGATGGGGAAAGATCCATGTATATGGTGACAAGGTTTACCATTTTTTGGTATTATTTTCAGTGATGTAACTCGTTTCTTTATAAATAAAAGAAATGATTTTTCATGCTTGAAAAAAAATGGTTAATTTGATTATTTTATGATTTTGGGCAATGAGTAATATTATATGAGAAGCCATAATACCCTTTTCCCTTAATCTTTTCTTCATTTACACTTAGTGGAGGTCCTCAATGGAGGTCCTTAGTGGATTATTGGATTTTTTTATTTGTTGCTAGAGCGATGGAGTGATGGATGTAATGTTTTGGGTGATGGATGAAGCTTTTGAGATTTGATCTCGATATCAATGGTTCTAAAAACCAATACGGTTACCACGTCTCTATGTCTTATGCTGGTTTTGTAAAACCACGATCATTTACTAGGGTATCTAGAAAAACATGTTTTGTCGTTCGTTTTGTTTGGTGATTTGAACTCCTGTCAATCATCATGTCCCTACCCCTTTTTTTACTACTATCTGTTCAAAGATCTTATATGCCCTCTATATGGTGCATATCCACATGGAATCAACTTTCACAGACCATTTCTCCACAAACCCTCCTAGGGTTACTCCTCTAAATCTGAACCCGAACCCACTTTGAATGGTTAATAAATTTTCCCACAACTCTTGTTCTACTTTAAATGTTTCCACTTATTGCCNTGAGATACGTCTCTCTCTTGGTGAGGATGTGGAGATATCCCCTATTTCTAGATTTTAAGGATGTACAGATATCCCAGGAAGACACCCCTTTATCTCCTATTTTTCCTAGGGCTCATGGATATGACCTATGACCAAGGAACTGTGAAATATCAGCTGGTCTGGGCACCAAAAAAGTTGGCATCATACTAGACCCATATCCCTTTAAGCATTTGAGGGGAAGAATATCTCTCTAATCATCTGCTAGGGATCAAGCCATCACAGATGTCAGATCCAAAAAACAACTCATTATTGAAGGGACTCTTAGAGTAAGTCATCCATGTTCAATGGTTACCCAATGATTATTATGTCCTTCAATGCGTGGGGGTTAGGGCTTACCTCTAATAAAATCGCTATAAAGAGACTTATAGTAACTAAAAAATGCTTTGTAGACAAGATCTGAACAGAGGGAAATGGAGCGTTTGGAACCCTAGCTATGGTCGCGGCCCATTCATATTTCATCCTCCAACAAGGGCGCAGGGGAGATGCACGGGTGCAAGAAGGAAGAACAACCCATTCCTGGGCTCTGACGCTTCTATCTAGGCCGGCTTTGGAATATCGTAAGCACTAGAGGGCAGCCACCTGCACGCATTGGATTGTGTCGCCGCCAGATCCTCTTGTTATGCAGTTCATAGTGAGCTTTCTGTCTCCTTGTATTGCCATAGACCAGACTACTCAGAAACCAACATATCTGAAGCATGAGATGAGAATAGGAGTGGAGGCATTTCGGTTGGTCGAGAATTGCTACCTCGAGGTTTATATTTCGACGGATCTGGTAATTTCTCTTTCTTTTCCCATTCGGGTAGTGGTGCCCTCTTTTTTTTCCAATATCTCCTCGGAATCTGAAGTCAGGGCAGTCATTGACAGGTTACAGATTTTTATTAAATTGCCCTATGGGAAGTCGATTTTGGTGTCGGTTCATGGATCTAAAACAATGGAGAATCTAAAAGCTGATATAGAGCAGAGAGAGGGTTTTCCTAGAACCTCTTTTTTCTTTCTTCATGAAGGTAAAGTGTTGAAGGAAGATTCCAGGCTGACAGATTATCAGATCTGCAAGAACTCAACTATTTTTTTGATGCATCGTCTGTCGGGGGAGCAAAAGAAAAAAGAGGACCCTCCGGTCCTTCATCTTATAAGGAAGCAGCTCGGCCTAAGGGATCCCAGACAACCTCCCCATCTTCTGCCCATAACAGTTTGTATTTTGTTGAAAAGTTGGAATCCACACCAACCCTAGAGATCAAGAATCCACAGGTAAAACAATTGTTCAGTACGCTACAATCTGTAGCTGTCATTGTCATTTTAATGGGTTTTGGCCTAGATATTTTTATCTACATCAATGGATTTTCACCAATTGGGCAACAAATTGTCAAATCCTCTTATGTTCCAAGGGCTTCTTTGTAGTTCAGTTCGAATCCTAGGAAGATTACCATAAGATGATATCGCACAGACCTTGGTTTTGGGGGAGAGCTGCGCTCTTCATAACCCCTTGGTTTCCTAATTTTGATGCAAACTCCATGGTGGTAACCAAGATGCTAGTATGGGTGAGGTTTCCAAAATTACCTCTACCACTCTGGCATCATTTAGTATTGGAAGACATTGGCAATCTTCTTGGGAGGTTTATCAAAAGTGATAGCAATAGGAAAGAGCAGGGGGTATTTACTTATGCAAGAATTTGTGTGGAGATAGATCTTAGCAAAGGTCTCCCTTATAGAATAAAACTGAAACATGAATCCTTCAATTGGATTCAGAGTTTGGACTATGAAAATACTGCTTTTAGGTGTAGATTATGTCATTTGACGAATCACCTCCAAGACTCATGCCCTCTTCCTAAAAAGTTTACTAAGAAGAAAAAGGGGCAGACTACTAACCGTAAAAATTGGCAAACATATTATGTTCTGTCTCTAGATGAGTGTGAGGAGAGTGATGGTGAAGAACAACCATATCTACAGAAAAATGAGGAAAATGTGATGAAATCTGAATCAGTCGATGCACAAACATTAGGAAAAAAGAACTAAGGTGTAGAAACACTAACAAATGTTGTGAATCCTATGGATGTTTCTTTAAGTGGACTAAAGCATGCACATGAAACATAAAGTTCAGATTCTGATAAGGAACAAGTTACTGTCCAGCAATCAGGGGAGATGACAGGTAAACAATTGATTGTAGCTGACTCATCGCAGGAAGGGTGGACTAAAGTGAAATAAAAGAAGATGGGGAAAAAAGGGAAAATAGAGACTTATTTTAACCATTGATTACTAAGTCCTATGATGTAATATAGTTTACTTTTTCTTTTTCACGGACCTTTGGTCTGTTTTTTGACCGTGTGCTATGGCACTAGAGTTGATTGCTTGTGATGCATTTGCATCTACAAAATGTAATTTTGTTCGCCTCAACTGTAATAAAATTATGCTCTTTTTTCCAAGAAAAAAAAATCTTTGTAGTTTTTATTCGAGAAACCTTAACATGTGGTGAATGTATTATTATGGATCTCAAGAAATTACTGCCAAGTTTGGATTTTATTAACATTGATGCTGCTAGAAGGTCGTTTGGTCTTATAACTGGATGGAAAGCAAGTGAGGTGTTATGTACAAATTTATGGTCTTTTCCTTCTGGTATTGGCACAAACCTTTTCTCCAAGGAAACATGTATTTCCTGCTTACTCCTTAATGTTTATGGACCATATCTTCATGGGATCACTTTTTGCTTCAAACTTCATTCAAGCAGATAAACGTATTCTTGCGGGGGATCTTAAATTTTCGCTAGGCAAAGGTGAAATTTGGGGTCAAAGGGCTCATGCTGACCAACTGAAGGACTACTTCATTCGAAGACTGGGGGACATATGTCGATAAGATATTATTTTAAATTCTATAAGACCAACTTGGTGAAATATGAGGACGGGTGCAAATAGTATTGCCAAGCGCATTAACAAATTTATCGTCAATGATTGTCTTCTACAGTCGGGTGTTCTTATCATACAGTGGATTGGAAAAGGTGGTAATTCTGATCATTTTTTGGTTTTTATGGAGTTCCAAACTCTGACTAAGAAACCTCATATCACCTTCAAAATTATTGCCTGCTAGTTGGAGATTGAGGATTACAAGTCTGTTATTAAAAATATTTGGCTTTCCTACAGACATGATCTTCACGAATTTGCGGGCCTCCATTTTTTACAAAATCTAAACCGTATTAAGGAAT
Source organism: Pseudotsuga menziesii (assembly GCA_001517045.1). NCBI lineage: Eukaryota > Viridiplantae > Streptophyta > Pinopsida > Pinales > Pinaceae > Pseudotsuga > Pseudotsuga menziesii. The sequence continues at coordinate 738,074 of LPNX010778158.1, read as the reverse complement.
TTTTTATCTCATGGACTGCAAATAGAAAATATTTCCTAGAACGTGAACTAAGATCCATTGAAGATCAACTTAAAAATTTCCATGATAAGCATGAAGAGGGTTTTAATTTGTATTCAAAAAAGAGTAGTATCATTGAACTTGAGATTAAGCGCACAAAAATCCTTGATGAGAACGAAGCCACCTAGAGACTAAAAAGTCTTACCATATGGATTGAAAAGGGTGATACTAATATAAAATATTTTCAGAATTATGCAAAATATAGACATAATATTAATACGATTTGGAAGTTGGAATCTGAGGATGGTGGGGAAGTTTTGGGTTTTTAGGATTTGGTCAGTGATGGGGTGCACCACTTCAAGAATTAATATCAGGCTTCACATGAAAACACCATCAACCTTCTCCAACTTTATCCAAACATGGTTGACATGGAGCAGAACAATCACCTCATGGAACAGATAGACATGGAAGAACTTGGATCAATGATCAGTGAAATGTCGAAATACAAAAGTCTAGATTTAGATGGATGGCCAATTGAATTTTTCATTGGTTTCATGGATATTTTCATAAATGACCTACTTGTTGTCATGGAGTAGTCCTGGAAAGAAGGTAAGTTATTGTTTATTTTAACTCCACATTCATCGCTCTTATTCCTAAGGTGGGTTATGCCACCAAATGGGACTAATACAGACTTATATCACTCTGTAATTGTGAGTATAAGCTTATATTCAAAATCATTATGAATCGCATAAAATCTTTTATGGCAATTAAAATATCCCTAGAACAGTTTGCCTTCTTGAAAGGTAGACAAATCCATGATGCTATCGGATCTTCACAATAAGTGCTTCATTTGACGAAGATTAAAAAGCTTCATGCGACCATTATGAAAGTGGATATAACTAAGGAATATGATTGTGTAAATTGGTCTTTCCTTAGTATGATCCTTCACCAAGTTGGTTTCTCAAGACCTTTTCTTAATTGGGTCTCAACATGTTATCAAACGGTTTCTTTTGCTATACAAATAAATAGATCATCCTTAGCTTTCTTCATACATGAGCGTGGGCTAAGGCAGGGGTGCCCCTTGGCACCTTTATTATTTACATTAGTTATGGAAGGCCTCAACAGAGCTTTGGTCCATGCTTGTTCAAAGGGACAAATTCACGACATTGAAGTTTCAGAGCAACTTTTCATCACGCACCTACTATTCGTTGACGACATTCTCATCTTCTTTGATGGATCCAAGAATGATCTTCTTCACATCAGAGCCATATTGGATCAGTTTACTAAAGTCTCGGGTATGCTACTAAATGTTGGGAAATCATCATGTTCGGTTATCAATGTTTCGATGGAAGGTACACATTTCATTTCAAATACATTCCATTTCCTTGAAGTGGACCTACAGGATGGCCTTCGATACCTAGGATTTATTTTAAAACCGAATGACTATTATCGACGGGATTGGTCTTGCCTCATTGGTAAAGTGGAGAATAGTTTTACTCTTTGGTGTAATAAATGGTTATTGCGAGGTGGGTGATATATTGTTATTAAAAATGTTATGGAGGCTCTACTTGTGTATTGGAATTCTCTAGATTTTATACCTGCGGGGACCATAGAACATATCAAAAAGATCAACTACAACTTCCTATGGAAAAGTAATGTCAAGGTCAAATCTTATGTATGGACTGTCTGGGATAGACTTGCCATCCCAAAACATATGGCAGGGCAGGGCTTCAAAAACTCTCATATTTTTGCAAGAGCTATGATTGCCAAGGGTATATGGCTTGTCATCAATAGACAAGGATTATGGGAAAATATTGTATATCATAAATACATAAATCCGCTCGATATGGTGGAATGGATTCGCACACCAGATAAGAGATATGGTGCATGCTCACATTTTTGGAGATCTCACATTAAAGCTTTTCATCTTATTGGTGATTATTTACAATGGAAAAATCGACAACGGTAGACAACTACGCATTGGGCATGATCCTTGTGTTGGATGCTCAGACTATTATATTATGCCAGAACACCTCTGTAAACATCTACATTCCAGAAACATTATCCACCTATATCAGATCTGGGTTGGATATGATCCTTCCACTCAAAGTCCTATCTAGATGTTTGCTCATGATTTGCCTTTAGGTCGTGATGATAGTCTCATTCAGAAGAGATATATTACATCTTTAAAGGACTCGTTCATTCATTTTAATGATGAAAATGATAAGCTCATTTGGTGTAAGAGTTATAAATATGGTATATATCAGCCAAAACTGGGATATCTACAACTTCGATCCTTGGAAAATTATCATGCCCCATCATGGTGGAATTATATTTTATGGCACATGAAATGCCCACTTAAGATGAGTTTATTCCTCTGCCTTGCTTTTCACCGATCTATACCCACCTGGGACGTCATGATCCGTCGTTTTTGGATAGGTCCTAGCTGGTGTGTATTCTGTAAACAACATGAGGAATCTATTGAACATATGTTTATGCACTGTTCATATCTGACTTCCATCTGGAGGTATGTTTCCAGGATTCATGGGATGAATTTTCAATGGCATGGTCAAGATTTGTCGAATGCATTTTATAACTAGTTGAACAATGCTTCCTATGTCGATCATTAGACTCTTTCTATCATAGTGATTTGGTTTGCTTGATATGCTATAAATCTTGTTTTTTTTAGGACAAATATGTACATCCATATGTATATGGTAATAGAGCATTCGGTATACACAACTTACTTCCTCGAGATATTGATTTTAACAAGCAGAGAATTATTAGAGACCCTGTTATTGATAAGGATATATGTTGGGATTTTTTCGATGGAGCATCACAAGAGTTCTCCACAAAAGGAGGAGATGGCAGTATCATATTTATCATTGAAACAAAGTTCTACAAATTTGCCGCAGGACTTGGACATGCCACAAATAATCGTGCATAATTAATTGCTCTTGGGTATACCCTCCTACTTGCACATAATATCGATGTTCAATATATACAAATCATTGGAGATCCACTCTTGGTTATTGACTGGATGAACAAAAAAATAAACACTAATAGCAAACTCGATGCTATAATTGAGGACCTTCATATAATATTTGCTCTCTTCAATTCCACTAGTGATCAGCATATCTACAAGGAGAAGAATATGGAATCTGACCAACTATCAAAAATTGGATTACAACAGTTGGAAAACTGTTGGCTGAGATGGGATTCCAATGAACAAAACATTATAGCATATGACTTGGGACCTATTCCATTATGAAGACTATAAGGGGTGACAAGACTCACCCAAGTAGGAACTATATACACATAATAGATTTATCTAGTTATTGCAAAGAACCATGATATTTTTTGTTTTTTGATGAATTGACAAAAAAAAGCGGTATGATGATCACTTATGTATCTGATTTGTCTGTATATGCTGGAAAATTATGACAGTGGTCTATGACTTGATATAGTTAGACACAACCTCTATGTAATGTGTTTTGTTATAAATATAATGAAATGCGTCTTTTTTTTTTTTTTTTCCGAGAAACAAAAAATTATAGGTTTTGATATCCTTTATTTGAGGCCAATGGATTATTGTTTTCTACTATTTACTATCAAAGGTGAAACTCTATCAAAAATATGTGAGGTTATTAAAGTTGACAATTTTCTTGAAAAATTGTATTTACCTTGTTCCATAACTACTTATCACGTGTCCTGTTTATGTCTAAACCCATGATATTTTTATTCTTGACCCCTCTTTTCTGAACATGGTAAACTCGAGTAGTTACCGAACATAAATTAATCTCTTCTCCAACAATAGATTTATTTCTAAGAATTGCACAACTTGATGTTTAAACTCTATTTTTATACCTGCTGACGATCGATTGGTCGCCAAATTCTGTTGACCAATATTAGTTCAAAACAATTAAACCAATGTTTATTAAAGTTTTTTTAATTTTTATTGTTAAAATGAATTTGTTAAATATCAAAAATAATTTTAAAGTTTTTCAAAATTAAGTAAATTGTTTTTCTGATTGGTGCAGAGCAGAGATTTGACAATTTTTCCCTGCTGTGCAATATAATAACTGAATTATAAAAATAAATATAAAATATAAAATTGAAGAAAAAATAAAAACTTGCCACGTATATAGTCTGCCACTATCATTCATTTCTTTCATTTAATTAAGGACGGTCCGGCCGCCCCTGCCACAAAGAATTTTAATGCTGTTGTCTTTTCCAAAGTTAATAATCATACACGTTTCATGTACTTATTATTCATAAAATTGTTTCACTTAACCTTGAACTTGTGATTTATGTTGCCGTTCAAGAAAACGCTATTGCGCATACAAAACCATAGTAGATGTGATGAGAGACACGTGGCTTTAAATTAGATGCCATTTTGAAATCCGGGCTCGGCTAGCTGTGTGATGGATTTTTGGAAGGTGTCGTGACATTTATTTTTACCATTAATTTTGATTAACTGAAAATTGCAAATTTAAATAGAAACCGCATGACCTTGACAATATTGACAGTATAATTCCCTGCTCTGAATGCTCTGAGTGTGCGCTCGCCACAATATAGAAGCATCAGAACGGCAATATACATCCAAGTCTGCACATCCAAATCGTGTCATAAATCAAGCACCGAACTTTCTCATAGGATAATCATGATCAAATTTCGAAAGCAAATTATTTTCTTTTAAGCATTTGATAACAAAATTAGATATTCATTTCTCAGTTTTAATCTTTCAGCGAGTAAATTTTCAGGCGTTTTCCATGGAAGTTAGACATGTCGTTTGAAATAAACAGAAAACAAGGTGAAATGTCATTCTTACTGATTTTTCCCTCCAATCTCGCACGAAGAAAAGGCGAATGGAATGAACAAGCAGTAGTACGTAAATCACGACAAATGCATGATGCGAATACCAGAAAGCATTGAATCCGGTTAGTTTATCAAGTTGCCAAGGAAGCTTCACTGAACTTCTTCTAAACCAGGACGTCGCGAGTACGAAGGCAACAACCATGAGGACGGCCATAAAACCCCTGTAATGCCTACTGCGCTTCCTAAGATATCTATGTAATTCGGCTTTTCACTGCCAAAATATTCTCTAAGATAAAGATTATACGACTCCTGGTCGCAATTTGCAATTCTAATGAAATCGCAGCCTATATGATCTAGGACATGAAGCATGACGCCTACAGCAATGGCTCCGGCGATTGTCTGCACCTCCTCGGGTTTTCTTGTTGGCATACAATTGAGTTTGAGAAAGTAGTGATTGACTGTCTCATAAAAGGTGAATGCATATTGGGAATATCCTGAATTATATTTTGGGACCCTCACTCGAGTGTACTACAAGACTGAATCTCATAAAAACTGCTCCAGAGTTAAAACTACAAGATTCTAATTTGAGGAAACTTGAGCTTCAAACCAAGTTGGAGGACGTTATACAACAATGAAGATAATGTAGAAGTAGCAAAGAAGACGGTGAAGGCCCAATCTACTTTTGAAGTAATCATAGATCAAATGACAGGCGAGTGCAAGAGTAAATAAGAGGCACAGAAAATTAAAGATACAAAGGATTCAAGGATAAGTCGAACACAATGAATTCATACCTTCACCAATTGAAGAATAAATGAATCATATCAGTATTTGACAAAGATTGTAATGATGTTGGGTTTTAGTATGAGATTTGGTTTTTTCTATTCTCAGGGTTTATTTGCAGCGAAGAAGTAACCGATAATTTATCTCTGGGATTGATGATTTGGAGCTCTGATATTGCAATTGCACGAAGAATGACATGTACTAAGATTAATCGTTATCAAGGCTGTTAAAAACTTACTACGAAACCGACAGGGTACTTCATTCCCAGAAGTGTAGAGATTTAAATCATAGATAAAACTATGATCGAATGGAAAAAGTCCATTAATAAATTTATGAATCTAGGTATAAACAGTTTTTGTGGAAAGTAAACAAAATGGCAGCTACAGAAATACCCCATAACATGTACTGATAAGGAGAGATTCAATAGCATTGACAGGATTAATAGTGGAAGTGTTTTCACTTGTAAACTGTATAGAACGGAGTTGAAGCATTGATAATGTCAAAGGTCTTCAATACCACTCCTTTGAAGATCAGGTCTACAAAACAGGAACAAGTTCTTGAAACTCGTGATTGGCCCAAAGTCTGTGAGAGTAAGAAAGATAAATCATGAAGAAAGTTGACTAGTGAAAGAATATTACGCAACATGGAAGAGCGAAATTAAAGGGGGAGCAGATCAATAAATCAGAAAATAAAGATAGCTACTCTAATTATTGTTATTGCATTGCATTACAGGTCCAGGTGATTGTTCTCAATGCTGATATGCGCTGCGTTGAGTGCCGCGACAGAGTTCGAAAGTGCTCTCCAAAATGGACAGTAGGTTAATAATTCTTCATCACATTCTGCACATTGACATTAACTCTGTCAATTAGCAGTGTTCTTTATATATAATCAGTTCCAGTGATTGTGTTTGCAATATGAAAAAGCTTTGAAAACATACTTCCTTGAAGAGGAGAAATACATAACGGTGGCAACCTTCAGGTGGCACTGGACCCATATATGGAACCACTTCTTTTCCAGTCTCCCATAACTCTGCAAATAACATCAACAGTGACAATAAATACAACTCTCGCTAAGAAGAAACCCAATATGCATATATAGAAGCTTTGGGAAGATCACGAAAGGCAATATGTATATATTGAAGGTTTAGGCAGATCAAGAAAGGCAATATGTATATATTGAAGGTTTGGGCAGATCCAGAAGCTTTACCTAATGTGGGAGGAGTTTGGCCAGGGATGTTGATAACAAGCCAATGCAATAATAGACCTTGCCGCCTGCCTGATATAAACCTTGCTGCATGCCTTCTTCCGCCTAACTTACTGCTTTGACCTCGCTGCTTGCCTAATATCGATCTCGATTGTTGATACCTATCTCTCAATTGAGGGCGATCTCGATTGCTACCAATACTCTGTAGTCCATGGAATTAGTCACTGCCAAAGTAGCCAGTTTAACATGCCCACTGAGCACAGGAAGCCGAATCAGGTCCTTGCTGATAGGATTAAAAAGATAAAGTTTTGCAAACCGGCCATCTTCCTTATGCAGACACAGAATACCACCCGATGCCGCAACGCAAACTGTTTTCTAGAAAGGTTTTGCTTCAATTTTGTGCCACCTGTTCAGTGCCAGATCAAAGAACCATCGCCCATCCCCATCCTTGTTCTGTACCATCAACCATGGCGTATCAGAATCATGATAATATAACGGTGAAGCAATGACCAAACGCCATCGCTTACATAGCAGCTGAGCCCTTATTGCATATGTAACAGGTAGCTACCCAATCACCATATCCACAAGCTCATCTGGCAGAATCCCCCAGATCTCTCCATCCAGATCAAGACTTCCGATTTTTTTTTTTCTGTAAATGACTCTCATGTCCAGAAACGGCTTACACACTTCGTCTACAACATCAGGAATGATCTTCGAGGCCCTGAGGAGCTCGGCATTCAGAGGACCACCGCTGGTTGCAGCCATCTATCTATGAGACAAAAGCCAAAACTAACTGATACCATGTGTTCGAATAATCAATCGACTGTTGTATCGAGACGTGTCAGATGCTCTGAACATATGTCATAACATCCATGCACGTGGAAGCTGAAACTTTGAAGTGCAATCCAAATGCCATTACTTATATGAACACCAAACTTTGAAGTGCAATCCAAATGGTATGTCATTTATCAATGATATTTTTTTTTTCATAAGAATGTCTACATTTTAGGGCTATGTATGTGACCTATGAGAATATGGTAGGTCACATATCAATGACATGCAAGTGACTCATAGGATAATGGTAGGCCCCTTAATGAATTTTCTGACATGAAATGGCTAAATTGTGTGGTTATGCATGTGACCCATGGCATAATGCTAGGATCCTTAATCAATTATCTGACATGAAATGGCTAAATTGTATGGTTATGCATGTGACCCATGGTAGAATGTAGGTCCCATATAAATGAAGGGATCCATAGTTGTATGGTAGGCCCTTGTTAATGACCTCATAGCTTTGAAAATGAAATGGCTACATTATGCATGTTACCCTAAACATGATTGATAGCAGAATGGTAGGCCCTTTATCAATGACCTCATTGCTTGCCCATTAAATGACTACATTAAGTGCTAATCTTGATTTAGGTGATTCTACAAGATTCATTTGAAAGTGCAAGTGGGCCAATCATGGGCCTTTCGGTAAAAGTTCTTGTATAAGGTCATTTTTCTCATGTGTTATGAAAAGAACAAATATGGTTTATAGTTGGATGTCATCAATACATTTGCCTAGTGGGGCTTTTGGATAATATTTTAAAAAAGGGCTCTTACGTGTCTTACATAATTTTTTTAAACCACCGACAAGGCTTTGAGTAGACTTGATAATGTCTATATGTGAATGTTATATTTTACTAATAAAATAAATCATTGATATATCTTGAATGTTATATTTTATTAATAAAATAAATCATTATGTACTAAGGTTATATATAAATATATATACCACTTTGAATGTTATATTTTATTAATAAAATAAATCATTATGTACTAAGGTTATATATAAATATATATACCACTTTGAATGTTATATTTTATTAATAAAATAAATCATTATGTACAATGGTTTTAGAGACTTTCCATAACACCTTCTTGCTATAGTATTGTAGATAGCCAAGTCCAAGATGCATTGAACCTTCCAGCAGCATAGAGACTAAACTCTATTGTTGAGCTTAAAGGATGTTGACAAAGACTAAGTAAAACACAGGCTTATCTGGAGTAGGTTAGCATTGAAAAGTGACCATTTAAGGATTGTTAAGTGCATTTTTATTTAAATAAAACTTGTTATCATTTCTGAAGTCATCTCAAATTTTATGTTGTAACTTGTTTATTTTTTAGTAAACCAGTTATTATGTTAAAGAATTTGTATAATGATTACAACTAATAAGAAGTATGGTGATTGTATATTTTTAAAGATGCTCAAACAATAACATTATATATATATATATATATTATTATTTTTAGTGAGAAATGAAGATGATGAAGTAGGGGTCTTTCACTAGCATGACCATTGAACTTATGATAAGAAATAATGACTAATAAAATAAATCTCTCTCTCTCTCTCTCTATATATATATTTCCAATTTAACAACTTCACTATTTCCATCTTTTTTGGTTGCTCTTCTATCCTATATCCCATCACCTAAATTCCAATATCCCATTGTCCCTTACAAAAGGGCCTGGTAAAGGATATTAATAGATGTAGCCCTGATAAGTGTTACATGAACCTCTAATTTTATTGGACATAATCCATGTGGCCATTGTAGACATTGGAGTAAGATTATGTTAGGGTAACACAAACACAAATGGATGTCAATAAAGGTTATCGACACTTTGAGTTTAGAACTTGGAATTAGCTTTGATGAGAATCAAAGGAAATCATCCTGGGAGGTGGAAAATATGGAGTCATTGGTGGGTGAAGCAACTTAGGTTTAACCTAGTAGCAAAGGAACTAACAAAAAAAGTTAAAGCAGTGATAAATTCAATCTAAAATTTGGATCTCGTTGTAAAGTGTTTTGGTGATATAATTCTCAACTTAATTAAATTTAAAGCTCCGTATATAGAGATTGCTAGATTATGGCTAACGCATTCCAAGAAAGTGCAGGATTATTAACTAACATATTCCGTAATGGTTGTGCTTTTGTTTCCATTATTGTCTGAGTTGTTGAGATCATAATTTATTAAGTTAAAATTTTAACGAGATTATGTTAATTTTAATAATAAAAACAATATGGGGTAAAGAGAAGAATAAATAATGAAAAACATTTTTAAATTGAGAAACAATCACACTACACCATTCGTCACAAATATTATAAAATAATATGTTAAATAAATAGATAATCATCCATTCTAAATTTTATTTTCAAAACATTCGTAATATTATTTATTTTCAAACCATTCGAAATATTATAAATAATATGTTAAATAAATAGATAATCATCCATTCTAAATTTTATTTTCAAAACATTCGTAATATTATTTATTTTCAAACCATTCGAAATATTATAAATAATATGTTAAATAAATAGATAATTGTCCATTATAAATTTTATTTTCAAACGTTTAGTAATATAAAATAACATGTTTAAATGATGTGAGGAACATGGACTAAATTTTCGTCCAAGTTTGAGTTGACAAACAAGAACATTAACGAGATTAAGTGAATAATTTAATGATAATCAGCGACTTTTGCAGGAAAGAGCCAGGAATATAAAGATGCCATGTAGAATTTGTGCATAAGCACGTTGGAGGAGGGATTCGAAGAGATTAATCAATAATTTAATCCGTGACTTTTGCGGGCAAGCGCAACATATATCAAGCTTTCATGTAGAATTTGTGTATATGCCCTGTTTTGATTGATATTCAATATTTGTTTGGTATCCCTCCTTATCTGATCTCTGACGCTTTTGAGACTTTATCACGGTTGACAAGAGCTTACCAGCCCTTGGGTTTCGATTATTATTCGATATACTTGCCCAGAATAACAAACAGTGGGTTTCTTCAAAACTGCAGTTTATTTTAATATGACAAGTTTAAAAGAGTATTATTTCACTTAGAAAGTATTATAGGTTTAAAATATTTTATTTTAAATTTTGGTTAATAATTAAATATTTAGGTATTCGTTGATATATTAGTTTAAGATGAAAAAAATTATAAACTTAATTTTTAAATTGGTAGTGAAGGAGATTTTCCTATCCACGAATGCAAGTGACAAGAATTCTTCTATTCACAAATAGAAGTAAAGTTATTTTGGATCTTTAATTTCAAGGTCTTACTCTATAACTAATTAAGGAAGTAGTTTGGTACATTTTATTATTATCTATTTGGGATTTTTTTTCCAACTGTCTTTTTATTAAGCTTTTCTTAAGAGGTAGGTATCATGCAGCTTTGTTGCTAACTTGACATAGAAATATAAGCAACATAGTTACAACAAGTAATAAATAACACATCAACATAAAAGCAACAAGTAATTTCACATAGAAAAATAAACAACATAGCAACAAATAATGTCACATAAAAAAAACAACGTAGCAACAAATAATACATTGTTACAAATTTTTAATGTTTCATAATTACTTCAACTTTCAACTTATATACAATATAGCATTAAAATATTTCTAAACGGCAGGTATAAGCAGCCTTGCTGCTATTTCACTTGTCTTTAAATCAGTATGACTTGTTTTTCACCTTGCAATGATAAATGGAAACATTATACCATATGTTCCATTCTTTGAGATAATTCTAACGTATATTAAATAAATCATGTGCCTATGTAAGTTAATTCTTAACCCCTTGTCTACCTCGGACCTTGTCCATATACCCATATTAGGGTTTAATATTTGTTTGTTTTATCCTTCAAATGTACCCGAACATTTTCAATACCGTAATTGTAATTAAGGAGAATAATATTATATGAAAGCTATTGATACTTTGTTAAGAAAGTGTTTCATTGCGTTGTAATACAAGGCTTGACTCATGCTACCTGAGGATTCTGACGCACTTGTTCCCATTTTGCCATCTAATATTTATGTATGCATATCATATATGCACTTCATACAAGATTTTGACGCAAGTGCAGTTCTAAAGTTTCATCTTGATGGTCTCTTTTGATATGTGTTTGCTTAGTTTGTGGCATTGGACTATTTATATTGTTTTTAGTAACATTCTTTTATGTCTACATTTTTCTTTCTATAGCTACCATTTTATAGCAAGAGCCAATGGCAATGTCGGAGATATTGCCACCTTGTGACTCCTGTAATTTTTTTTTACTAGGGTAATCGGCAACTGAGAATGAGTTGGTACTTCCATGACACAGGATCTTGGAATCCAATCTCGCTACCACTATAACCCTAGGTGCATCCACAGAGCCCGAACCATGGCGCACAAGTAAATTTGGGGGTATTTGAACATGAGACTTTCCATTTACAACCATTTACAACATTTCCACTTTACCACTTGCTCTGTCCCCCACGGGCTTGACTCTTGTTATTATTTATATTTATATATGTCAAGCTTTTTTACCAAGGTGATGGATCTTAGGTCATCGTATACAATGTATTGGAAGTATTAAGAAAGTTTTTATTTTGTTACTAAGTATTCATTTTATGTTACTTAGTAATTAACATATATTTTATAGTTTAGGAATGATTTTATATTCCTTTACAACAATGGAGATGGAAGAGGTTCAAAGTCTCGTTTAAATGAAAAAATAAATATTTAAAGTAAAATAAATTATTTTTCTAGAGTGAATTACTTTAGCATATGACTATATGGTTCGGGGTAATATATACGGTCATCAGTATGTGTGGCAATTATTTCGAGAATGAAATGATAAGATGGTTAATTAATTAATACACATGTGGACCATGCACTATTTAATCAATGACAATGAGATAAAGCATAGAGAAAGAGAATGGATTCTAGTTGCACATGTATACCTCAAGTGAACTCAAATTATGAAGGCCTTAATTAAGCCTAAGTTGTAAATAAAGAATGCGTCAGTTAAAGAAGGAACATCTCATTAATTCATGCAAAGTGTTTGTGCATGGGTGACATTGATTGAGAAGTACCAAAGACTTTCAGTCAGTCTCCTAACATTCAGTTGAAGATTGAGTTCAGTTTAGTCAGTTGACATTCTGTTCAAGTCAGTTGACACTTTGCTCATTCAATTCAGATTCAATTCAAGAATATTACATTCATTCCAAGTCAGTTAGCATCTAGTTAAAGCTAATTAAAGAAGGATGGTGCATATATTGCAAATGCAAGGTTAACTGAAGTGTTAGGTTGACACTGGAGCTTAGGAGGGCACCAATGACTACATGACAGGAGTTCTAGTGCATGCTACTCTCAATGAATGCACCATGTATGATCTCATTACATTTACTGAGCCTCCAATTCACTCCCTTCTGCATGCTAGGTTGTTTTGGCTTGTTATAAATATACAAGGCATATAGGAAGTTCAATACAATTTGCATTCAGTTGTTTTTGCAGGGTTGCTTTGGATCTCTCTTCTCCATTGCTATGGTGACATCTCTTATCAAGAAAGTTGCTAATGTGTTGTAAATCATTCTCTACAAATCTATCTATCACACCCAAAGAATTGTTGGGTTTTTCATCCTCCGTATTTGGAGGGTTTTCCCAGGGTATATCTTGTCTCTTGTGATGATTGTTTTATGTGGCTAATTTATTCTTAAAGACTCGTATATTGTTGATATAAAGAATGATATGTGGCCGATTTAAAGATTCGTAGACAGCTAATATAAAGTTGATTATATGGTTGATCTAAAGTTTCTTATGTGGCTAATTTAAAGTTCCATAAAGTGTTGAAATTGTCTCATAAAAATTTTGAAGTTCAAGCAACCCCTATTTTGCTCAAACATTGACACAAGGTAGAGTGTACTTCATCCAGTAATAGGAAAGAAGCGCACAGAACATCGAGAACAGTTGCGCCTAGTGCTCGAAGAGAGGGGAGTTGGGAAAAACTCACGTGACAACTAATGTACTTGGGTGAAACGTGCCCAACACACAATAGAGCCAACATAGTTCGGGAAGTTGGCTTAAGAAGCGATGGGGAAATGCTTAGTTGAGAAGATGTTTGAAACTAAAGAAAAATCGATTGTTAGGTTGTATGCATAGACAACTTCACACCACAAAGACAGTGACGATGAGCATGCTCTTAAAACTCCAGAGGTGAAAGATAGACTCATGACACTAAAAATAAATGTTGAGTAGATGCAACGGCTTTTTGCAAGCACAAGGAGAGAGTCAAAACCTTAAAATAAGAGATATCCGTGACGTGACATTGATGGGAAAGTTACGAAGTTGGAAGGCATGGTGTATGCATTTCACCTTCAAGTTATAGATCAAGATGAGACCATCGTGTTACTTAAGAGAGGCATTGTCAGAGGGAGTGGTTCAACAACACCTATGGGGATCAATATGAAGGAACTTGATTTGTATGATAAGACTGCGAATGATAAGATGCTCGGTAACTTTTGTTGGGGCATTGAGTAGTACTTGGTATAGTAGATAAACGAATTTTATGGTGAAGGAAAGGTGAACGTTGCTATAATGTTTATGACCGGCACAACGAGGTTGTGGTGGAGAAACCAAGCAAAGGATGTGGCAGAGGGACATGAAATAGAGAGGATTGAGAGATGGGAATCGATGAAGGTTACATTGAAAACTTGGTTCGGCCTAGGGAATGAAGGTTAGGTAGTGTATAATGAGGTCATGAAGCTCAAGCACACCGACATGGTTTAGGGGTACATCAGGTCCTACACAATCCTCAAGCTAGAAATCAACGCTATGAGCAATGAAGACCGTTTATATCATTTCATGAAAGGGTTGCAGCCTTGGGAACAAATGGACTTGCAATGCCAAGGAGTGAAAATTTTTCCATAACGATCTTAGTAACAAACATATTCTAGGACTATCAAGTAGAATCCAAGGATGGGTCCAAGGAATGCATGGAAGCACATGAGAGAGCTCTATGAAAGAACAAGAAGAAAATGAAGGGGAATCCAAAGTTGAGTGGAAGGCATGACGACGACAAGGTCAAGCATGCGAAAGCACCCAAGGACAAGAACGAACCCATTTTGTGTTGGATATGCACAAAGGACCACTATGCGAAGAATAATCCATTAAAGTCATAGAAGTTGTTTGTGGTTGAAAAAGTGAATAAGCCTTCAATTGGAGTGTTGCAAGTGTTGTGGGTAGCTCTAGAGAAACTTGTGATTACTTAGGAGTAAGACTACACCAAGATGTGCTATGTTCCGACAGAGTTGAATGGACAACAAGTCATCACTTTGGTGGATAGTGGTGCGACAGATAACTCCATGAAGGAAGAGTTGGCTAGGAGGCTCAAGTTGCACTTAGATCCAAGACAAACTTTCTTCAAACCAGTGAATTCAAAAGTGGAGAAGGTGGTTTGGATTTCCAATTGGGTGCCTTTGAAGCTTGGAGAGTGGAGTGGTGAAGCGAGCTTCACAGTTGTGTTGGTGGATGACTTTGAGGCTGTCTTGGGGCAAGAATTTATAAGGAGAGTCAAGGTTGCACCAATGGCTCACTTAGATTTCTTGGAAATCCTTTCGAAAGGTGAGTCGATTATCTTGCATGCTGTGAGGAAGTCATATAGTGTGAAGAAGGTGACTGCTTTTGAGTGTAGTACCTTCAAGCAACCAGGATGCAACGCAACCTCACCATGCATAAGATAAAGGCAATGTAAAAGGTGGGTAGTCACTAAAGGAGACATTGGAAGCAACGAGCCATGAGTTGGTGTAGAACTTAGAAATGCAAGTCACTAGGATTGAAGGAATGCAAAGTCAGTAGTATTGATGGTGGAGAAGCTTACCGACACTTTTGTTGCTTTGCAAGAAAGAAATGATGTAGATGAAAAGGTTGTTGATGGGGTGACCTCCTATAACTAGTGGAGGGGGATTGTGATAGTGACCCAAGAGCAAGGAGGGAATCTACAAGAAGGTGCAACCTTTTTATGATGTGTTCGAGAAGGACTAATAGGAAGACCCTGAACTGAGATGGTTGTTGGAGGAAGGTGTAGGCAGAATCAATTCAAACTTGCCTCTCTTGCTATACTTGAGCAAGAAGATGACACCAGAGTTGATGGCCGACACTTTTTGGTAAGAAAAGGAATTCACTTTCTCCATTTTATCAATCATTCATGGCCTAAAAAGAAGTATCATGGTAACAAGTTGATGAACGATGTATACATTCTAGTTAGGATTATATAAATATTTCAAATTATCTATTTAGATGTTATAGTATTTCTTTTACTTAATTAAGTGGCACATATGATACTAATGGGGTTGGTTGTTGGCAACACCTTTTTGACATAGGTTTAAATTGTCACTTTTTACATTTGGAGATCATAATCCTAGTTTTATTCAAGAACTTGATCATCACAGTAGATCACTGTTAAATTCTAATTTTTGATAAGTCCAACTCTCATTGAAGAAGTCCCAGTTTTTTGACCAATTCATTTTATTTCAATGCATATTTCAAATGGAGTCTCAATAGAATTGTAGTCACTTTTGTGCAATCAATGGTGTTTGAGGATCCACAATGCTTACATTAGATGGAGGCTTAATCTCCAATGACCGGGTGTGGCTCAGCAGCTGCCACCATTCACAATCTTGTGCATGAACACTTACTACTCCTGCACACTCAACTCGACGCATGATGCATTAATTTGAAGTAAATTAGAAGTCTTTTTTGTGTAGGTTTTATAGTTGACATATTTAAACTAGAGGACTTGGCCATAAAAAGCTAGCACCCATTTTTTATATGCCAATCCATTTTATTGTAACAACGATTATATGAGACAAAGTATTATGACATTGATACTTCATTTTTCTTAAAGATTCATAGACAGCTAATATAAAGTTGATTATATGGTTGATCTAAAGTTTCTTATGTGGCTGATTTAAAGTTCCATAAAGTGTTGAAATTGTCTCATAAAAATTTTGAAGTTCAAGCAACCCCTATTTTGCTCAAACATTGACACAAGGCAGAGTGTACTTCATCCAGTAATAGGAAAAAAGCGCACAGAACATCGAGAACAGTTGCACCTAGTGCTCAAAGAGAGGGGAGTCGGGAAAAACTCACATGACAACTAATGTACTTGGGTGAAACATGCCCAACACACAATAGAGCCAACATAGTTCGGGAAGTTAGCTTAAGAAGCGATGGGGAAATGCTTAGTTGAGAAGATGTTTGAAATTAAAGAAAAATTGATTGTTAGGTTGTATGCATAGACAACTTCACACCACAAAGATAGTGACGATGAGCAGGCTCTTAAAACTCCAAAGGTGAAAGATAGACTCATGACACTAAAAATAAATGTTGAGTAGATGCTTTTTGCAAGCACAAGGAGAGAGTCAAAACCTTAAAATAAGAGATATTCATGACGTGACATTGATGGGAAAGTTACTAAGTTGGAAGGCATGGTGTATGCATTTCACCTTCAAGTTATAGATCAAGATGAGACCATCGTGTTACTTAAGCAAGGCATTGTCAGAGGGAGTGGTTCAACAACACCTATGGGGATCAATATGAAGGAACTTGATTTGTATGATAAGACCGGGAATGATAAGATGCTTGGTAACTTTTGTTGGGGCATTGAGTAGTACTTGGTACAGTAGATAAACAAATTTTATGGTGAAGGAAAGGTGAACGTTGCTATAATGTTTATGACCGGCACAACAAGGTTGTGGTGGAGAAACCAAGCAAAGGATGTGGTAGAGGAACATAAAATAGAGAGGCTTGAGAGATGGGAATCGATGAAGGTTACATTGAAAGCTCAGTTCGGCCTAGGGAACGAAGGTTAGGTAGTGTATAACGAGGTCATGAAGCTCAAGCACACCGACACGGTTTAGGGGTACATTAGGTCCTACACAATCCTCATGCTAGAAATCAACGATACGAGCAATGAAGACTGTTTATATCATTTCATGACAGGGTTGCAGCCTTGGGAACAAACGGACTTGCAACACCAAGGAGTGCAAATTTTTCCATAACGATCTTAGTAACAAACATATTCTAGGACTATCAAGTAGAATCCAAGGATGGGTCCAAGGAATGCATGGAAGCACGTGAGAGAGCTTAGGGAAAGAACAGGAAGAAAATGAAGGGGAATTCAAAGTTGAGTGGAAGGCATGACAACGACAAGGTCAAGCATGCGAAAGCACCCAAGGACAAGAGTGAACCCATTTTGTGTTGGATATGCACAAAGGACCACTATGCGAAGAACAATCCATTGAAGTCGTAGAAGTTGTTTGTGGTTGAAAAAGTGAAAAAGCCTTCAATTAGAGTGTTGCAAGTGTTGTGTGTAGCTCCAGAGAAACTTGTGATTACTTAGGAGTAAGACTACACCAAGATGTGCTATGGTCCGATAGAGTTGAATGGACAACAAGTCATCGCTTTGGTGGATAGTGGTGCGATACATAACTCCATGAAGGAAGAGTTGGCTAGGAGGCTCAAGTTGCACTTAGAGCCAAGACAAACTTCCTTTAAATCAGTGAATCCAAAACTGGAGAAGGTGGTTTGGATTTCCAATCGGGTGCCTTTGAAGATTGGAGAGTGGAGCGGTGAAGCGAGCTTCACAGTTGTGTTGGTGGATGACTTTGAGGTTGTATTGGGGCAAGAACTTATAAGGAGAGTCAAGGTTGCACCAATGGCTCACTTAGATTTCTTGGAAATCCTTTCAAAAGGCGAGTCGATTATCGTGCATGCTGTGAGGAAGTCGTAGAGTGTGAAGAAGGTGACTGCTTTTGAGTGTAGTACCTTCAAGCAACTAGGATGCAACGCAACCTCACCATGCATAAGATAAAGACAATGTAAAAGGTGGGTAGTCACTAAAGGAGACATTGGAAGCAACGAGCCATGAGTTGGTGTAGAACTTAGAAATGCAAGTGACTAGGATTGAAGGAATGCAAAGTCAGTAATATTGATGGTGGAGAAGCTTACCGACACTTTTGTTGCTTTGCAATAAAGAAATGATGTAGATGAAAAGGTTGTTGACAGGGTGACCTCCTATAACTAGTGGAGGAGGATTGTGATAGTGACCCAAGAGCAAGGAGGGAATCTACAAGAAGGTGCAACCTTTTATGATGTGTTCGAGAAGGACTAATAGGAAGACCCCGAAGTGAGATGGTTGTTGGAGAAAGGTGTAGGTAGAATCAATTCAAACTTACCTCTCTTGCTATACTTGAGCAAGAAGATGACACTAGAGTTGATGGCTGCCACTTTTTGGTAAGAAAAGGAATTTACTTTCTCCATTTTATCAATCATTCATGGCCTAAAAAGAAGTATCATGGCAACAAGTTGATGAATGATGTATACATTCTAGTTAGGATTATATAAATATTTCAAATTATCTATTTAGACGTTATAGTATTTCTTTTACTTAATTAAGTGGCACATATAATACTAATGGGGTTGGTTGCTGGCAACACCTTTTTGACATAGGTTTAAATCGTCACTTTTTACATTTGGAGATCATAATCCTAGTTTTATTCAAGAACTTGATCATCACAGTAGATCACTCTTAAATTCTAATTTTTGACAAGTCCAACTCTCATTGAAGAAGTCCCAGTTTTTTTACCAATTCATTTGATTTCAATGCATATTTCAAACGGAGTCTCAATAGAATTGTAGTCACTTTAGTGCAATCAATGGTGTTTGACGATCCACAACGCTTACATTAAATGGAGGCTTAGTCTCCAATGACCGGGTGTGGCTCAGTAGCTGCCACCATTCACAATCTTGTGCATGAACACTTACTACTCCTACACACTCAACTCGACGCATGATGCATTATTTTGAAGTAAATTAGAAGTCTTTTTTTGGTAGGTTTTATAGTTGATATATTTAAACTAGAGGACCCTGGCATAAAAAGCTAGCACCCATTTTTTATACGCCAATACATTTTATTGTAACAACGATTATATGAGACAAAGTATTATGACATTGATACTTCATTTTTCTTAATGCAAAACACCCTTTTTCTTGTATCTACATGAGTTGACTTTAATTCTTGTATTTCCTTGGATTAGGGCCCATCCAAGGTTAAGATACATGAACTTGTTTGTTAGACTAGAATTGGTGTTTACATGAGTTTTAGTTAAAACAAGGTACTTGTTGTAGTTTTCTTGCAAATTGTAGAAATTATGTGTTTTTGGAGAAAAACGTTATTTCTAGATTGTTTTTGAAAAGAGTATTTGATGTTTATTTTATGCACTTTCATATTCAAAGTTATTTCTTTCACATGGGATCTTATTTCTTGTATTTGGTAATAGCTATAATCCTCTGCTTGTCATGACCACTCGCATGAAACATTAAATCTATTGAATGCCTATCTTTTACAATCCGAAGGTAGAGTACCAAAAGGATTTTAGTGTTCACTAAAAGTTATGAACTCGATTAAAATTCTTCATGGTGCTTGTATCTGATGCTGATAGAGAAGGAATGAAGCCTCAAATAGGAAAGTTAGATCTCATGCCCTTGCAATATTGAATATTTGCTTTTTACGGTAAGAATTGGTTTCGATTGTTTCATCGGACTAGATTAATATTTTTCAGATCTTCCTTTGTAGTTGGATATAGTGTGTAGGTCCCTCGTAAGTTTGTACGAATCCTTGAGTTGATGACTAAAGTAGAGATTTAGATGCAACATTCTCGTTGTTGTCTTATTCCAACAAGACACAATATTACTACTGATTGATTAAGCTTGTCAAAAGTAGTTAAGGAAAGACGTAGACTTGGGTGATTGTCATGGGCACCATTCGCCTGTTCTTTCCCATTGAGGAAGACCATGTGGTGGTCCAGTACCTTTGGCATATGTACGAGGGAACTTAGATGCCTTAAGGAGTAGGAACTTTGAAAAACTGTAGTCGAGTGAGCATTGGACAGAAGGTCTAGTGACGAGTGGTGGAAGTGGTGACTTCACCACTACAGTTGTGAAGGAAAAACCGAATCATGGAGGCTGTTGTGCCAGTTGCCCAAGAACGTGCAAACTCAAGGACTCAATGCTAGATTGATCATATAGATGGTAGGGGATGGAGTGGAAGTGCGGTACTATGGCAGGCTAACAAAGGAACCAATGTGAAGTGAAGTGAGGTTGATCGAGGGACGACTAGTGCAACAACGATTAGTCACAGCACCAGCTAAAGATTCCAAAGTGTAGTAGGCATCTTTGGAAGCATTGTCGAGGATGATGACAGTTTGGAGTGGGGGAGGATTTCATCGTATTGGTGAGGAGGGCTCCTTGACCATCACCCATACCCATGAAGAAGATTCAAAAGAATTGACTAGTGATTGACTACGCAAGGGATTGAGGATCATGTGGAGGATAATGGGTGCATGACACCTGCACCCCTCGGTTGAACATTCATGATGAAACATGCAAGAGGGACTCAACAAGAAAGCCAATGAAGCGATAAGAGATCACAAGTTGAAGTGAGCTTGATTTGGGAGCCTAGGGGATTGCTAGTCGGCTAGACCAGGGAGTTGGGCATGTGGTGATACACCCACATCGTGTGGCAGAGCATCCAAACATTTGGTGGGCTTGTAGACTTAATGGCACATCAAGGGGATTCGACAAAATAGTGCATTAAGTGTATTTGGACGCTCCATGGGTAGCCACTCGACAGTGCGAGAAGGACGCTTCATCAGGAAAATATTGGAGGCATGACGACTCACAAGAAGGGTGCATGCATCTTGGTGAGGGCATGTTGAATGTTTATTCGTTGGCATGGGGAGGAGCCCCTATTGAAAACCATCACAAGTAAAGCGCCCAAGCACATGGGGTTCAGCTTAAGGTGCGACCCTTAGGCACACCTTAACATCACTTGGAAGCTTATAACTATAACAAAGCGTTGAGGCTTGAAAGACTTTTGGAGACAATTTGTGAAGTGGAAAGCACACAAGAAAGAGATGGGTGCACCAAGCACATGAATCGGGTATAGGTCAAGCCTAAGGCAGTTTGGACATAGTTTGGGTGCATGGTGGTCTGGGTGGGAGTACAACAAGGGTACCATAAGAGGTAGACTTGATGAAGCTATAAGGGAGCCATGGACAGGAAGCACATAACCAAAAAATATGGAGGAAAATTTGTGGGGTTCCTTGTGTAAGAGGAGTTACTACCATTTTGGGCACAATCCTGGAGAAGCAGCTCGTGGGCTCTCTCCCAACATTGTACTCACCCTTGTATATTTATAATGATATTTTGGACATGCTTCTTTGAGGTGCTAGAAACATTTGTTGTTGAGTTATTTGTCTAAGTGTTAAGTGTAACCAATAATAATGAATAACTAAGTATAAGAAATACACTGTTAAAGGTGTGTGGGTTAGGTGTAATATTATTGTTGCACATTCAGGTTAGTTACCCAAGGAAAGAAAGACAACCTCAATCCTAGGTCACATCCTTCGTGCCGTTGATTTGGAACACCATATCACCATCGATCACCATCTACTACACTAGGATGTATATAATAAAGAAATTGGACTTAATTCTTTAGAGAAATCCATGAGTAATATTTTTTTTTATAACCGTTAACACCTTCACAAGCTATATGTGAACCTATTTAGTTAAGCTAATTCTTGAGGAATTATTTATATTTTACATTTGATAAGGAGTGACCACTTTGGAGCATATTCTCTTTTTAATTTATCAAAATTCGTCTCTTTAGATTTTAAAATGTTTTTTGCATGTTTATTAGAATATGTCAATCACAATCCACAGCTATTACCAGCCACGGTCAAAAGTAGCATCCCAAACATGGAAGGAAAAGACAACTTGGTTAGGTGCAGCCGCGTGTCAATAAATTCGTCCGACATGAGTCATGCAAGCACATGAGTTGTATAAGCGAGCACGAGAGAAAACCGACTTTCGTTCACAGTGAAAGTTTGGCGGTTTTTTTTCAAAAGAAGATTACGAGGTCAAATCCGCGGGCGCTGGTAATTTCCTCTGCCTTTCGGTCTTTAAAAAAAACTCTCTGCGACTTCACTTCGACACAGGAAGGAAAGGAAAGAGATCTGTCAGGTCGGCAGACGATAGCAAAATCATAAAAAATGGATTCGCATCCCGCAGTCTTAGTGATCACCGACAGCGTAACCCTCCATGCAGCCATCATTAACTGGGGTCTTCAATATTTCCAAGTTAAAGCCGAAGATTTGCATGTTATTACACAGGCAGATCGGTTAGGTTTGTCGAGAATTCCTTAATATTTTTTTCAAACTCTCTTTTTTGTTTCTTTTGTGATTCCTGGGATTTTATATGGATTGATCTTTTGCAGAGGGGAAATTAAATTTGAATTCCTCGTCTTTGGATGCGGTCGTTTCGGTCTCTGGACTTCACACGCAGCATTGGCTGCTGGAGATTGCAAGGGTTCTCAAACCGGGCGGGATTATTGTCCTGCAGAACCCTGATTCTGCACATCATGTACGTGCATGCATTTTTATTTTTATTTTTTTAAGCATTTTCTTTGCATTCGTGGGGTGGTTTCATGAGAAGTCCATGGTTTTTTTTTTCTAGGATGTTAAAGAAACCCTATCTTCCCTAGAACGCAATCTTCTGCTGGCGGGATTTGTAGTTTTAGAGGGCGCCGATGGCAGTATTGAAGGGCTTGGTCCATTGGTGGTTAAGGGTCGAAAGCCTACTTGGGAGACGGGATCTTCGTTTAAGCTTAAAAAGACAGTCGCGGAGAAGCCGGCTAAAGGGACAATATTTGATATACCGTCCTTCAAGGTTCAATTAGAGGATGACCTGGACGATCTCATTGACGAGGACAGTTTGCTTACAGAGGAGGATTTGAAGAAGCCCGAATTGCTACCAGGTTTGCTTCGAAACCCTTAATTTCCTCGTTGGAATTTAATTTATCACGGGATGCGGAAAGTCAAGGGTAGTTGAGAATCCATCATTAAAAAAGCAAAATATTTTTTCTTATATTCCGTAAAATTAAGATTGATCTCGTAAGCTAAGAACATGAAATGCAGTTCATTTCTTGATTTATAAGCAGTAAGTCTATCGAATGTTTAGATATATTATATGTGCACAGTTTTTAGGCACTCAAACAACGATCAATTTCCCGAATTACATGTTAAAATATGTCTTTCAAATAAATTACACGTTTTTTAACAGCGGCAAAAATGACCAACCATCCTAGGGCTGGCAAATTTCAATATAGGGCAGATCAAATTTTTCTTGAAATATGTTTCTATAACGGAAACATATATTAATAATATTACAAAAAAGAGCAGAAGACAGTTTTTTGCCACAAGAAGAGACGAGGGGTAGAGTACACACGTTTTATTAAACCAGCAGAAGCATACCGTGATACTCCTTACAGTCACAAAACCAGGGAGACACCAAAAAACCATGTGCATGAAAGTGCCCTTTACAAGCACAATTCAAAGAAGAAGCATGAGCCCGGTCTTTTGTAAAACCTAAAACCACCGAGATTTTCCCCATAAAACTGACGAAAGCTTGTGATGTGATATCACACCCCCAAAACCTCAAGCAAAGCATGCTGCTAGCAATATTGCCTTGACAGCTTTCGCTGCTTTGCAATTGCTAGCTGCCCCATGGTACCTAGCTGAGGCAGCTCCCCATTGCCCAAGCTGAAAATATTCATAGAACGGGATCAGAAAGAGAGGTGAGGCTGATATAGAATGACCACAATGGGAATGAGAATACTGACATGCAAGAATAGAAACACAAGAGCGATTGCTGCATTGTACACATACAGTACTGTCATCATGGTATTATTGATTTATAAGTCTACAAAACTGTTGGGGAATGATCAAGCTTGACTTAGTCACCTAGGGTTATAATAGCATATACATGTTTAGGTGGGTGATCAAGTGTGACAAAGATTCTTATGAGTTATGCACATTGAGATAGGCAAGTTAGGAAAATTTAAATGAAAAGTGTACATTGCAATTACAATACATGGTTTAAATGAGTCCACAAGGAACTCAGGGACTGTCTTTTAGTGATTCTTCCATGTTGAGAGGAAATTGTCCCAATTTCAGCTGATGGTAAAGGACATTAGGTTGCAGGGTCTATTTGTTCGTTGTAATGTCTCAAGGAAATACTGGGAGGGGAATCGTGATCCTCTATTGGTATGTGACTTTGTGCAACCATTGATGTGTGGTAAGAATATTTGTCCTTGTTGAGTAGTCTTTCTTACAACAAATTGTTGAAGGGTAGTTGCAAAAGTGATAACTCTTAGATCTATGTGGGGAGTGGACCCATGAGCAAGGAGTTCTTGAGAATGATGCAGTATCATTTGCTTCATAGCATAAGTGTTGCTATGATGGAGAGTTTGTTCAAGTCCTTGATGAATTGTTGGATTGATTATATAGGAGTTTGTTGAAGTTGTGGCCATTTTGCTAGTGTTGCATCATTGTACTCTAGTGGGATTACTTGCAAATATCTTTGGATTCATCCCATGTGTCAATCAGAGGTTGGTTGGAGGTTGTGAGGGGTTTGGTGTGTGTTTGCCACCATTTTTGGACTTGTTATTTTATTTGGACCTCAACATCAATTGTCTTTTGTGCGTTTGTCACAGTAGGCTGAGTTTTGAATTTGGGTTCCAAACTGCAAATCTTGGAGTTGAGAATGTCCTGATTTAGGGTTCTATTAAATTCAGGGAAGAATTTAACATTGAGGGATTGGAGTTTAGTGGTGATGTGTTGTTGGAACCTATGCTGTTGGGAGCGGGAGCAAAGTGAAAAGCAAAATTTTCAAAAGCTCCCATTTTGGGAGCGTTTCGGGAGAGGATTTTGTATAATATATATTTTAATATATTTTGATGGATTTATATCTAAAAAACATGTAGGATGTTGAATTAGCTGTAGAATACATGGATTAAAACATATAACATCAATCATGTAGTAGTTATAACTTATAACATTATCATCAAATGATCAACCATAAATTTTTTTGTAGGAGCTTGGCCAAAAAGGGAGTTACCATAACATTGTCATGAAATGATCAACCTAGTATAGGAGCTTTTAGTATAGGAAAGGAAGGGAGCGCCTCGGGAGCATGCTCCCAAAATTGGGAGCGAGCTTCCGAAGAAAGCGAGCTTCTGGAGCGGGAGCGAGGGGGTGAGGGGCACTTCCACGCAACATAGGTTGGAACATACTCATGATATCTTTGCATAATTTGTCTGCAGTGCCTTTTATTACTGGGTTTGCTGCTGGTGTTGAGTAACAAGAATTTTTGGCAACAGATTTTCTTGCGTTTGTTTGGTCAAGATATGGTCAATGCTGAGTCTCGAGTCTTGACAGTCTTTGTAGTCACTGGAGGTTTTATGGGCAGCCATGATCAACACTACGACAAATTATGCAGATGTGGAGTTGGAAATTGTAGATCAGCAGATTTGATGCTGGAAAATGCGAAGTCGATGCCAGAAAGCACATATCTCATGCCAAAAAATTGGAGATCTGATTTTGGCAGAGCTACAGGTATCGCCCCTCCTACTAAGATTCTGTACTGGAATCTCGTCGCAATCGGATGTTAACTAGCTATCCCTATTAGTAGTATCTTATTTGGTTCTTTTGTCAAAAACTACTAGATTTTCCATCTGCTATGGACTTAATCTTAAAGGTGTTATTAAAAATGTGGCTCTGCACTGTAAAATATAAATATAAAATATATATTTATAAAAAAAAATTAGGGTTAGGGTTCCGATTCCCTGATTCCTATTTTCAGGATGAGTGCTGAATCTGCACTGGATTCTTCAGCTAATTTTGACTGCACCCACAATTCTTGTAACCTTGGATTTTGGGAATTGCAGACCTAATGTGAGAAACTGTAGATATGATGTTGGGAACACAAATCTGATGCCAAAAATTGCAGAATTAATGTCGAAAATTCCCCTTCTGTTTTCATGAATTGCAGGTTTGATGCAAGAAATTGATCTGAAGTTGGTATTTGCAGATCTGATGCCAAAAATTGTTGATCTAATGCCAAAAAGTGTAGATATGATATTGTGAATTTCAGATCTAGTGCCCAAATTATTCTCAATGCCTCCTTTTCTGGTTATTGCATCCTCTTCCATAGCAGATGGACGTACAAGTGCACTTGCTGCAAAAGCATAGTCCTGGCCCTGCCACATCAATTATGCACCTCTTTAACTGCTTGATTCATTTCAATAAACCCTAGCCCTCGTACATATGCCAGCCTCCAGGTTTTTTATTTGACATTTGTACGATGCAAACCCTTGTCCAAGGGCGGCAGGTAACTTCAATGCCAAAAATGGACATAACAATGGTTCCAAATTCTAATGACAGAGGTGATATAGTTTTTATTTATTCGTTATTCACATGAGAAAATCTAGTTAAGAACAAGCAAACTTTTGTTCCTTGCATTCTTGGCTTTCAAAAAAGTTATAATGAAACTGGCCTTCCTCTGAGATCTGCTGTTGCCTACTTCTCATGTTTTTTAAGTAATTTGAGTTTAAATTTATTTATAAGAAAAATAGTATAGGTTGAAAGTTATTCTAGTTGTATTTCCACATAAATTTTAATAGTAACATTTAGTGAATTTTAAAAATTGTATATATATTTAAGTATTTAGTAAACTTTACTGTACCGTATCTATACTATGTCGATTATTTGCCGAATTTTGAATTCCAAATGATTTTCCATATCGGAACTTCCAATATGGTCAAATCTTGCTACTATACTCAACTCAAGATCTATTGAGCATATAAAGGGAACAATGTGCTTAAATGATCTACAATTAAGAAATATTTTAAGAAGATTTTGATTTTGAAAACATACAAACCATTGATCTAAAAAGAAATCCATTAAGAAATACTTGGTATTCTTTTTCCTTCTATGAGAACTTTTTACAAGTTGATCTTTGCCCAAGCTTTCTATCCGCATATTATATAGGCTTTGCTCCCTATACATTTTGTGTTTGATAATCTAGACCAATAGGTTCCACACTCGAAGTTTAAGTAATCCCTTCTCGACATCAGTCCGCAATTTTTTAAGTTTTAACTTCTTCTTCCCACCCATTTGGTATTTTGAAAATTAATTAAAATTTAATACAAAGAATTTCAAAATAATATAGATTAATATAAATTTAGATAAGAACAGACTTATTAGGAGAAAACCATGAACGAAGGTATGCTTATAAAAAACATCAAAGGTGGTACCCCTACAAGGTGAAACTGATGGGTAGGTTGTTGTATAACCCATAAAATTTATGAGTTAATTAATATTAGTGGATGCCAACATTGGTGGTTTCCTTCCCAAAACCAATGGTAAAATTGTTCAAACTGGACGTAACATTTCAACATTGCATAGGACACAAATATCATTTGGAACAAATTGAATGGGCTTAGAGGCATGCCTTGTTGTCTTTTAGAAAGGACTATCAGTGATGTTTACCCATCATGTTGAATTTTTAGCATTAGCATGAATACTTTAAAATTTGCAGACTAACATAAACAAATGACAAGTGCAGTAAACACCATCAATCACATCAACACATTGAACACAAGATTTTTCACTCGGGAAACCTTTAAAGGACAAAAACCCCAAAAGCATTAGTAATTCATCTCGTAAATGAGATGACTGAGATTTTCCAAAGAATCCACAAATCCTAACTGGGTTGTATGACAATTACAGAGGAGATCAATTTTTCCACAAAAATGCCAAATTGGCTTTTTACAAAAATTAGGGCTTGATGCCCTAATCTTCTCTCTCCTGTCCAAATTGTTCAGACCTTGCTTGAATCCAATTTTCTTCTTCTTGGAATTGTTTTTCTCTCTCTTGCTTGTTTGTTTCTCTTGTTATCTACTAAGTTGTACTTAGAGGATTTCCAGTGAGCCACCAAGGATCACAACAAGTAAATTGTTCCTACTCAATGCTCAGAATTTCCAAGGATTCATTAGGACCAAATGTTGGTCCCTTTGTAATTTTTACATGTTCATACCTTGCAGGGATTTTGTAATAAATGACTTAGCATGATGGAAATTATGTAAAAGGTTTGGCTTGCCTAGGGCTTAGTTATCAATACTTTACTCTAGGGTGTTTTTTCGTTGGGAATTATGTGTCGTTTTTTAATGACTTACAATTTTTGAGTTTTTCATCCGCTCCTCCAAAGCTAGAGTAAATGTCTTGGTAAAAAAGCCTTAGGAGGTTATTAAAACCTAGGTGTCAATGTATATTACCATGCTAATCATTGTTTTTGAGTCATATGAACACGTATTAAGTCCCCCATGGGTTTTGTTTAATTTCGGGAAAAATTATTTAATTATTATTTTTTTTTTTCGTTTTTAGGCTTATTTTTTATAAGTTAATTAAAAAAATTAAAAAAGGCATAAAAGTGTGGTCCAGATTCTAATTGGGGCATGGGGGTGCTCATTTTCTAACTTAGAGCGTATATTTTATCCCTAGATCCACTTTCCTAAGTTTTTAAGTGATTATTTTTTCACTTAATTAGCTTTTAGTCAAAAAACCAAAAAAAATGAGGAAATAAAAGAATTCGGCAATTTCCATAAAGTAAAAAAACATGTCGAAAATGAAATTTCTGAGTTGGCAAAGCTCTTTGGAAATATTCTTGACCTTCTTGAAACATGTTGGAGCATTTCTCTCATGCGTAAGAGGCAACATGACATTGCCAATTGGAGAGGGCGCATTTCCCAGGAAATTTATGGAAAGAGCAGATGTAAAGTGGAATGGGCTGGGTTTGGTTTTGGAATGAGTCATGTTTGTTTTAAATTGTTTCCATTTTATAAAAGCTCATGCCAAGTTGGTGAATGCACCACCCTTTTTTTCTCTATTTTTCTATATAAGCAAGGCTCTTGCTCTTGAATTTACATGAAGCAAGTAACCTCTGCTATTGTAATGATCATTATTTTTCTGATTTTGAATAAAAGTCAAGGCTTTGGAGGTCTGAATGGTGTAAGATCTTGTTGATGTGAATGCTGCAATTAATCGAGGTGATATTTGGCTAAGCTATTGTTCATTTCTTACAAGTTTTGCAGATTTGATTTCTAGCTTAAAAATCCTTTATGTTTCATTGAGTAAACATTTAAAGTATTAATTTGTTTACTTGTATTTGGTTATCTAAGATTAAGAAGCAACATTTTGTAGTTGGTAATACTTGTGTTCTTCTCATTTCATTTGATTGAATGCACTAGATTGGATCTCATTTGTTCAAAGTTTGTGTGTAGCTTGCAGATTATCTCAGGTGAAGGAGAAGTGGGAGCTCGGTTGCATCCCTTCTTTCCTTTATTCTTTATCTTAAAGATCTAACATTTCTTGCATTTCAGGCACTTTTATGTCTTCACAAAGATTCTAGCCAAGATTGAGGGCTATTTCTTCATCCTTAAAAAATTAAATCTTTTTCTTGTTACCTTTAAAAACAAGCTTAGATTTTTTCTTAGCTTGATTATTTAACTAGATCTAAAAGCATTTCTCTTTAACTTGTTATCATAAGCTTAGATCTAGTGAATCTCTTAGTATTTGAAGTGGTTTAAATTCCTTCAACTTTCGCAAATACTAAGGTGTAAATTTTTTATTGTATTTCTATGTTAAGCTTGCTGTTTTTTGTATTTTGTTGACAGGTCAAGAGGAAATGCTACCGAAATTTTCAAGCTTCTAGCCTCCCAAAGCATCTCCAAATCCCCCCTCTTCAATCCCTTTCTTTCGACAATTGGAAAGAACATTTTCCTATTCCGTGTATGCTCTACTCCTCGTAGGTCGGTCTGAATCTTGGGGATATCAAAATCGTAATTGTGCACTTATTAATTTTCTCACATCTAATTAAATAACTCATTTTAATACAAGTGACTACCCAAAACATTACGAAAATCCAGCGTAAACGATTTTGGAGAAGTAGTGGGAAAATTCTTCAGGAAAAGCAGGAACAACTAGAAAGTGACGGTGGGGTCCTGTTAGGCTGCACCCTTGTGGTGTAGTGTTGAACACCCCCCCACGACTCCATCTAGCCCACATTTTCCTGTGTGGAGCTACACTTCCCAAATTCCAAACATATTCCCATTACCACTTGGTATATTGGGAATCCCCTTCCTTTAATTACTCATCATTCTAATAATTAAAATTGACCAAGTACACGAGCAAAATATTTTTCTTGTTTTCAATAACATTCATTGTGTTGTGACTCCATATTGGCACTGGTTCAATTCTTGTACTTTCTATTTTTCTTATAATCATATTGTGATTATTGATATATCTTGCAATGCTGTTGAATTTAGTTATATAATTTTGCATAGTGTCGTGTCAACAATTTATTCATTTCTAACTCCTTAAATAACCCAATCAATTGAAACAATTAAAACAATTAAAACACTTAAGAGCCTTAGAAACTCTTTTGGTAGGGACTACTCCCCTTTGCTTCTTTAGGAGTTAAGCTTAAACAGAGGAGTTAGGATCAGGTGATAGTACTTGATTCAAGACTTGCCCTTAAGGACGCACCTAGCAGCTTGAAGATTTTTGCTACGTTAACCCAGGTGCGTAAGAGGCGACAACATCTCTCTCCTGCTCGTTGGCTGTATGGTTGCCCTGCTTGGTTGCTTTGTTCTGTGCGCCTGCCCTGTTATGTAGCTATGTTGCTGCCGGAAGGGTAAACAACCCTAACCGAGGCCCTTTAGGGCTGGCCCTTGGGCTTCTCGGAGGGTTGTGTAGACCTGACATATCCCACAGGCTTCGGGCTGCTACCCGAGACCCTCATTGGTCTAGTTGAGGCTGCATGGGGGTCTGTGCAGCCACAACACCCTCTCGGGTATGCCTAACAGGATGCTCGGGGGTGAGCAACAGGTCTGGGACCCTCACGACACCTGCTATGAGTTGCTCGAGGGAGAGAAAAAGAGGGTTGACCCTTGCGCGTGGAGGAGGGCAGCCCGTGGAGGAAGAGGGTAGCTTGTGGAGAAATTGAGACTGCCTGGTGGTAGATAGAGAGCCGTCGAAATTGAAGCCGCCCTTGAGATGAAGGAGAAAGAGCTCAAAAAACCAGCTCTTGCAAATTGATGATGAAACCCTGGATTAGGGTTTTACTTCAGTAAGTGATAATGCCTTAGCTACTCATCCATGCTAGGGCATAATCATAAAACCTCTTCTTCCAAAAACTTGTAAGATCTTATGATGGAGCAGTTGTACTTGTGAGAGCAAGTGTGTGTAATAATGGAATGGATTGATCTTCTTTTATATCCTTTGAGTCACTTGTAAGTGGACCAAAATTAGAAAGATCAAAATAATAATATTTTATTTTTTTCTTATTTTGACTTTTGCCTTTAGTTGTACTAAAGGTCTTTTTGTACTTTCACTTTTACACCTTAGTGGTACTAATGGTCTTTAAGTATTTTTGACTTTTGCTTTAGCCTTCTTCAAGTGCCCCTGTGGTCAAGGTGGTCTTTCATCACCACTCAAAGTAGATCATCATAAACAGAGAGAATTACTAATGCTTTTATCTCACACTCTGTGTGACACCAAGATTGGGTACTAAGGTGTCTTAACCAAGGGTACCTATGCCTTGGAGATGATTGCAAAGCCCACTGATCAAGGGTCACAGTGTCACACATGCCTAGACCTAGTCTAGGGCTTATAGTGCCTTCCTGGTAACAAACCAGGTGCCTCAGCCATAGGCTACATAATTTGACACTAGGTAATAGACCAAGCGTCTCCATTCTCTTGGAGAATGGCCCTTAGCCCTGGGTTGAGTTTTTAGTCCCGAACTAGGTGAATTCCTGGTAACTGCCCAGGTGCCTCCATTCAAAAGAATGGCTACTCAGATCTAGGCCGAGTCTACCAGTGCTAGACTGGTCCACATCGTGGTCCTGAACCAGATGTCACCATTCAACAGAATGGTTCCTCAACACAAGGTTGAGTCCCCTTAGTGCAGAGCTAGGTCCATATCATGGTCAAGGACCAGATATCATCATTCAACAGAATGATCACTCAACTCTAGGTTGAGTCCACACCGTGGTCTCGGACTAGGTGTCCCCATTCTCCTAAGAGAATAGCTCTTGATGTTGCTCAAAAAAATTGACACATCAAAATCCCTCTCAAACACCACTAGGAGGGTTGATCTGTGCTAGACCCTTAGCTAGGTCAAAATGACTCATGTCTCAAGGCTCTATAATTGGTGTGACGTAGGCAAAAGTACCATAGCTTAAGGTCATCATTCGTATTGGCTACCATTGTAATAAATTTATTTTGAAGTAGGAGGTGAGGAACACTTCTCCAACCTATACATATTTTTGGATTCATAACAATATTTGGAAGCAACAATTTTGAACTTGCCATCAATGTCTTTAACAACCCATATATCTAAATAAAATACCACCTTTTTATTGGTTTGTGTGATGCAATCAATCTATATTAGATTAGTAGATTTGGTCCCACTCCGAGAGCATGGAGAATATCCCCTACTTGCATTATCAATTACAATTGTTTGACAACTTGGCACTAGGAGAGTTGAGTCATCACAAATAGTTACTTGTTCACCTTTATGCAGACCACTCTAGTAAAAAAGGTGTTTGTGCTTCATCAAATGTCTAGTTGCCTTAGAATTTGCAATTCATTCTTGTGAAGAGGTGAAAGACCACAAAGCAAAGTGAAAAGGTAAATTTGTAGATAAGATGAGATAATTTTATTAATGTCCAATGAATGACCACAAAAGTAGGTCAATGGGACTAAAAGATATATCCTGTGTGAATACAATGTAGGAGTGCAAAATCATTTTCCTAGACAACGCTGAAAGCAAGATAAAGGAAACTAAAGGAAGAAAAAGTATAGAGTAGACAAGTGTTTGACTAAGCTAAGTCACTTGACATGAAGACAAAACACATTGAAATACGAGTATTCGACATAGACACAATGACCCCCAAAATCAGGACATGGAGGACAAGTTATATATATATATATATATATATATATATATATATATATATTAAAAATATAGATATATAGATCCATTTTTTTTTTAGAAACTAGAACATTTACAAATATTCAATTGAAAATTAGAATCAATACACATTACAATTTACACATCACAAATCACAATGAGACACAAATGATAGATCAAGATGTCAGAACCATATTTCTCATTAAGTCATCGTAATCAAAATGTATTACATAGATGTTGGAATGCCATTGGCAGAATAGTAAATGCAAAAAGTGGTAGATTAAGATGGAAGAATCTCATCTGTCAAACTCACCATTGCGTTCTTCTTTGTTCTCCTCCTTTGCCTCTCTGCCCATCCTAGGGCTTGCATCTGGTGGTGTGGAGGATGATCCCACCATAGGATCACTATAATCAAAAGTGACTGGTTCTAGCTCTAGATCATTAAGATCCATGTTGGCTAATGCCAACTCAACACTGTTGTCCAAAAGCTTATCATCAGGAAACACATCCCACAACTTTCTTTTCTCCACCCATTCCTCTCTTTGCCTATAAATAAGACAGTTTGGTGTGCTCATACACCATTGTCTCTACCCTAGATTGCTCAAACACGCTCTTCTTCAAATTGTACAAGTTCCCATATGTGCTCCAATTCATCTCATAACTAGAGGATGAATTAACTTGAGAAATGATCATCAAGGCTAACTTCTATAGAATACGGTATGTTGCCCCACAAGTTGCCCACTAAGCATAGGGTTTCTTAATCCCTTTGTCTTCAACCACATCATAGTGTCCAAATCTCCTATTGGCAGTGGAAAGCTTTGCAAAACCCTCCTCCACCTCATTAAGTGATTCTTTATCTTAATATAATTGTCTAAATGCTATCTTCCTCCCTTGTGAAATCCCTCCATTCATGTGAGGAGGGACTTTGTGTAAGGGGCCACGATTGAGCCATTCACGACTGTAGAACTTGGGATTCAATGAGTGGGCCAAGCAATGCAAAGCTGTGCAATTCTTATCCCACTTGGAGATAAGAATATCCTGTATTGTGGACCATAAGTTCTCTGTCATGTCTCATACTAGAGACACTCTCCATAATAATGGTCTTCATGGACTCAATCATGGAATCCCACCCCTCATAGAGATCTTGCTCAGATGGGTTGGTTCGTGTTTGCAAACCAGAAGAAAGAAATGATTGGTCCCATGATCTTAATGGTAAGATCCACCATCTCCCACCAACCAACATCTAACACTATGTCCTTTACCTTTTTGGAAGCATTTTGATTCGTCTCTCTAAAAAGACCAAAACTTTGAAATTACCATGGGCCTAAGAGCGATTTTGACCTCCATTAACCTCTTAAGCTTGATGAATGAGGAAGCCAATAAGGTATCTACAATCTTCAACCATGGAAGATGTGTGTACTCTTTGTAGATTGTGAGGGCATTGGTGTGGTCAATGTTATCAAGACCAGCCCGGTCAGCGAATTGGCAGAGCCCAAAAATATGAACTGGATCGAAACCAGAAAAAAACGGGACCAAAAAAACCAGTTGACCAAAAGCTACTTAAATGATTCAAATTTTGTAAAAAACTATATATTTTCATGTTTATCCATATGAATCAAAACCATTATACACAAATATGCAAAGATTCTCATGCATATAGCAAGTATGGGTGCATATAGCCAAAATAGCACAGAGTGCAATTCATCAACAAAGAAGCTCTAAATGGTCCCTAGAGTCCAAAAATGAGCATAGTACTAATCTAAGAAACTGGACATGTTAGTTTTGGGCTACGTGTCCTGTGTCCCTGTGTCGGACATGCTGACAGAGCGTGTCCGACACGTCTTTGTAGCGTGTCCCATGTTCGGACAGGCATGTTACATGAGTGTCACTACGTGTCCAAAAAACAAGACACTCAAACCGTAAAAAATATGGCCGGGCCCTCTTTAAAAACAAATTTTCACTTTTATTTTGTCATTTGCAAATGTTGGGAGAGCTTAAAGAGTGGTTTTTTACAGGTGAAGAAGATTTGAAGGCTTGATTCTAATTTATATTGAATATTTGTAAAAATTTGGAACTATATGTCTATATTTTTTAATTTTAATATATATATATAATTTTTTTAAAATATATATATATATATATATAACGTGTCCTACGTGTCCTGATTCTGGGGGTCACCATGTCTCTGTCGGACACTCGAATCCCCGTGTCCTTCGTGTCTCCTGTCTCTGTGTCAGGTGACTTAAGTACTAATTAATAACTATAGTCTATTGTCTACAATTTGATCATATGGTACTACTAGTCTAGACCATAGTCGCATATTTCGAGTACGAATACAGATATAGATATGATTCGATACAGAAAAAACACGTAACGAAAAAATCCACTATTGTTAAAATACAATAGTAGGCTTCTTATATATATTATTTTTAATTAAATATACATAAATATATTATAAATGTTATAACAACATTAGCATTTTAAAAAACAAAAAATATAATGCAAGGAGTGGGAGAGAAAACTGTTAGTTATTAATAATTATCTTAATAGCAAAGTAAGAAATATTTACCATTATGAACTAAATTGCCAAGTATGAAATTGAATGACATTTATTTTGTAATGTTTAAAATTTTAAATAATTAAAATTTGGTTTTTGAAATAAACTTTCAATGTCCATCTAGTAAGAGTCGTATCTGTATTGCACCAACACCGAATTTTCGGCAAATTTCAAATAGTTCGGAATTTTTGTATAGGAAAGGCCAATACGGCTGAATTATACTACTATGGTCTAGACTCTAATTGTGCACAGTAGACACCCTAGTATTTTGATGAAACCTCCTAATACAAGCACTAAAAAAAGGTAGAAAAACTTCACATGCCTAATAAGTAATTTTAAAGAAGGAATTAAACAATCAACACCACCAACATCGAGCTACATAGAGGGGTTGATGCGCGTTGATTAAATGCCAACCCCCTACCCTTATACATGATAGAATCTAGTGGAAATGTTGTAATCTTGAAACGTTGAATACCATTAAGTATGCTGAATTCTAAATGAGATCTAAAATTCTACTTTTTACATATGAAGTCCAATGAGGTTGGAACCACTCTCAAACATCTTGAAACAATTAATGGTAATGTTAAAATTTTAAGTAAAAAGATAGAAAATGAACGATAAGGAGAATAACACTTTTACTTTAAGAATTTAATATTACCATTTATTGTTGCTTATGATTACTAACCTTAGTTTCTTTGCAATTACTGTAGGTCTTTTTTTGTTTAAATTTTTTTTATTTTTAGGGCCCAGAGACGGTTGTGAGATGTAGTATAGAACTGACTGGTTTGGTACGAAATCAACCAATTAGGTGAAAAAAGGTCGGTTTCGTATTGAACTTGTTGGTTCTTGTATGGAACCGATCGGTTCAGTACGAAACCAACCATTTTAGGTTCAGGATGACAGTTCAGACCGATTGGGTGCCTAAACCAACTGGACTGACCAGTTTTGGTAACACTTGTGTTTTTGTACAAAATTACGAATATGGAGTGCATCATCAACAAGGTTGCCAATCCATGTTGCATTTGAAGCAATAAATTTTAGTGCTAAATTCAAAGAATGAACAATGCAAGGTGTCCAAAATACTAGTAAGAGCAATAAAAGCAAGTATAAATGAGTGTACGACTCAAATCTATAAAGTGGCATTTTTCTTAGAATCTAGGTGAATCTTGTGTTAAATTCAAAGTCCAAAATACTAGTAAGAGCAATAAAAGCAAGTATAAATGAGTCTACAACTCAAATCTATAAAATGGCCTTTCTCTTAGAATCTAGGTGAATATTGTGTTAAATTCAAAGAATAAACAATGTAAGGTGTCCAAAACACCTGTGGATATTTAGCTTCCACAATCATGCCAATAGTCTTGCAAATAGGTGCAATCAACACGTACTTCTTCAATGGCTTTAATGAACAATTCATTCATATATTGTGCATCCTTGTATTTCCTAAGAGCATCCACCACTTTCAAAATCACTGGTCCATTTATGGAAGACGCCATGAAATTGATGAGTGGATGGCATGTTGCATCTATCCGTCCATTAGAAACAATATTGACACCAGATGAGGGATATTTTGATTTAATTGGATCTAAGATTTTATACACCTCCTTCCTTGCCTTAACCAATAATGTGGTTTTAGGCTTCTCTTACCAGGAGGCACATAACCAGTTGGAGCTCGTTCAATTAGACCTCAAAACATCTCAATAAACAATGGTGACTGTGCAACATTGAATGGAGTGACTTCGAGATAGAAAAAATAGCACTGGTAAGGTCCACCTCATCTTGTGCCCCTTGTTGGAAAATCCTGTCCACTGGACCACTTGGACTTGGCCTCTTTCTTGTTGGTTAAATATCAACCTCACTCCCATATTTGCTAGGCGGAGGCCTAGTGCTAGAGGGTTTTCTTAAGAATGGAAGAGAATCCTCATTTTTTTGTTTCTTTCTGCTGCCACCTTCCCCAAGCCAACATGATCCTCTCTTTCCATCTTCCTTCACTGGGTAACACACCGCTCGACATGCAACAAGCCCATAAGGAAGGCCCAACAAATGGACATTTACATGGTAATATGTGCTCTTAAACCCATTCTTGCAGAAATTACAAGTTGAAATCACATTCCTCCCCCACCAAGCTTTGCCCCAAGCCCTGATTTCTTTGTCACATGCTTCCGCAAAGGGTATTTCTTCTCAGAGTCTTTGCCTTGCTAATACAGGGCTATATAGAGCTTGAGCTCCATTAGCAGCAGATGGAGCAGTAGCAGAAGTAGATGAACTTAAGCTTGGAGGAGGAGGATAAGGGGAGACACCAACTGGGGTATTTCTCTTTTTCCTTTGCCCTTGCTGATTGACATTTTTCTTGTTTCTTGATGGTAAATTTGCGATGCTCCCAATGAAATCCAGCTTCATATCAATTGCAAACCCTTGGAAATCCTTCAAATGTTCTTCATTTGCAAAAACAAAAAAACACTCTCAAAGCTTTCTCTTCTCTTGCAAATGAAAAAGAATGAGGGAAAAATCGTCTTTTATGAGGCCGTGGGCCTATTTTCTGCCGAATTTGTGTCCTGTTTTGGTGACACCACGTGTGCAGGCCAGGACACTATCAAATCCATGTCCAAGACGTGTTTTTGACCATGTCCTTAAAATGGACACGGTCGAAACATGTGTTGGACATGTCCTCTTCATATCTGTGTCTGACACCATGACACGGGACACTTGGCTCGGTTTGGACGTGTCCGATATCATAGTGACTAAGCTAATCACTGGGTCTAACCAACACCAAGAAATGCATATAATAGTATCGTAGGTGTGGTGATACAAACTTCAAAGTGAGGATGTTCAAGATTGGAGACTGGACATCTCATTTTTAGTGCAGAGTTACTGGGCTTTTCTTCAAAAATGGCACTGTTGCCAGCTGTTTGTCGAGCAATTTCTTCAATCTTTTGAAGGCAAAGAAGACATTATTTGAAAGCATGTCCCTGCTTATTGCAATGAGAATAGATTGCCCTCTTCTGCTTTAAGGATTTGAAACTGTTCTCTTAAACTCAATTCCTCAAGGTGACTTGATCCTAGATAAGGTTAGAAAACACATCCCTCTATATTTGGTTAAGCAAGTGTCTTGACAAAAAGAGGAACACTGCTGTCAGAGAAGGGGGCAGAAAACCCTAAAGTCTACATACCTGGGTTAGACACATCAAAGTCTACATACCTGTAATTCGCCAAGGAATTCAGGGACGAATCCATCACTGGACTGTGTTTAATGCACACTTTTCTATAGTTTAGATGAATCTTTTAATTCCTGCTCTCATCAGACTTGATAAAACTTTAGCTGTTGAATCTCCCACAGCTGTCAAATATGCCAAATGAATATGAAGCCCTCTGAAACCAGAGTCAAGAAGCAAAACAAGATTAAGTGTAGCTGTTCAAGAGCAGGCATAGAATTGATTGACAGGACCCTGAAGCTTGTGAGAATTATACTTGAGGGAGAGCCTTTTAATAAAGGGTGTAAAAGTAGGTAACATGTTTACAAACTCGGTGTTGGTTAATTTAAAAAAAAATTACATAATACTCCTATGAAAGCCTGTAAATGATTGAATCTTATTTACTGAAAGAATGGATCTGGTTCTACTGTATATCTTATTAGTACATTTCTTACGAAGAGGTGGTTGGGGCAGGGGCAATTCTTAAACTGTGTCATTTCTCTCCTGCTATAGTGGTGTACAGGACACCATTTCTAGCAAGATAAGACATAACTTGCTGATTATTCAATTGGTCTGTGTAGTATTTTTATTGGTAACTAGGATTTTAGTATTTATAATTTAGAGGTATAGCCTTATGAATTGCAATACAAGACACTGGAAAATGGATATCCTCAGGAAGTTCTGTTTGTTACTAATTGTCTTTAAATTGGTATCCTGTTTGTTCTGCAGTTGATGACTGTGAAGTAGGCAAGGCAGGAAGAAAGGCATGCAAGAATTGCACATGTGGCAGGGTTGAAATGGAAGAGAAACAGGAGAAGTTGGGTTTGACATCTGACCTGTTGGACAACCCACAATCTTCATGCGGAAGTGTATGTTTGCATTTATTCCCCACTTTTGGTTTAAATGTGTCTTATTCCCTGTATTGATATTTCATTTCTCTATTTCATTAGGCATTGCGTCTACTGGATGACAAGGCTGATCTTCACATTATTGTTTCATAAAAGCTAGCTTAATATTTTATTATAGAAACTCGTAAGGTCACAAATCAAAAAAGGAAATTATCTACTATTA
The DNA here is from genome assembly GCA_001517045.1 of Pseudotsuga menziesii. Classification (NCBI taxonomy): domain Eukaryota; kingdom Viridiplantae; phylum Streptophyta; class Pinopsida; order Pinales; family Pinaceae; genus Pseudotsuga; species Pseudotsuga menziesii. Next base: position 697,724 of record LPNX010778158.1, on the reverse strand, counting down.
TTTTGTAAGTTTTTATTCTTGTTCTGTAGAGGCGTTCCTAATTTACAGACTATAATTTCTAATATAAAAGGCTTGTACACATGCACAAATAGTTGCTATGAGAATTTTACTTTTCTATTTTTGTTTGAGAATATTTGAATAGTTTAATAAGATCCAATTGAAAAAAGTCCATACTTGTAGTTATTTGCCATGAAAATACGTTCCCTTGATACTTTTTATGTATAAATGTACATTCATATTTCACAAATTAATTGTGAAAGCATATACATGATGAATAAGGTGCATGGGACGATTGTGGCAAATTTTTTCTTGTGATATTTTAATTGTTTATTTTTGATGTTATCTAGTTTTATTTTGATATCATATCATACCTCCAACTTCCAATGTAGCCCATAAAGAAGGATACCAGTGAGGCCATTCCCCGGAATACTGTGCCATGTAAACAATTGACTGAATGGTAAAGTGACTGAACACATAATGATGTGACTGTACATACCTTCCATATCTGCTGATAGTAACTCCAAGAAATCTTCTCCTTTTTTGTTTTTCTTTAGCCACTGTTATAGATCAAACTAGCAGGCTAGGCTTGCTAGTGAAAGGCAATCACATAAGAGACTTGCACTACTGTCACCTTTGTCCAATCTCATAACTTCTTTGGGATCAATGTCACCCAAGGGGAGAGCCCTTCTAATGTACCTGTCAACAATTCACATAAATACCTTCCAACAACCCTGCAGCATAGATCAGTGCCTTCAATGGAGTTTAACAGAGAATGAAGAAGACATAATAAGGTATGTCAGGGAGTTGACAATAAATAACCAAGGTTAATGTTAGCACTGTATTGACTCTTTAGATACAAATATAGACAGCCAATGCATGTAGAATGGCTGTAGGATATTTAAGTGAGAAGTGTTAAGCATATGCATAATAGAGATTAGACTAACCATCCAAGTGAACTGCCACCATATGTAAGCAATGCATTTATCAATTATATGCTTCAGAACATAATCACTTTATGACGTAAAACAACGATAGCCAATTAGTTAACTCCGCATACACTTATAATTTTATATATCATAGGTTCACCATTCAGCAGTAGCTTTCCAACCAATCACAAGGTAAATGAACAGTGACTGTATATAAATCAGATCCACCAATAGTTAGACAGGTGCAAAATTCTGTAGTTAGACAGGTGCAAAGTCCTATTCCAGTGCTAAATAATAAGATCTGTACTTTATAATGCCAAACAACCACTTAATTTCACATAGACCAGCAAGTCGTTTTATGGTGATATTCTACCGCAAAACAATCAGTTAGTACCAGCAGTAATGAGATGACAAATCAGACCATAACAATTGCTTAAAATAATCAGAAAACATTGTTTTGGAGCTGAGGATCCTTGCCCTGTCAAACTGAACTACCTTTTGCCCTTTAGTTTATACCTCAGTTCTGCCCTAACCACAGTCACGGTCTGTAGAAAAGGATCGCTTAGCTGATTAGGGATTCAAATCAGGCCCAATTATGATGCCCTTGGAGAATTATTGGGAAAACCACTAGGGCACAGCGCTAGTGGGGGTAGCTTTGCCAAATTTTGAATATTTTTGAAGTTTGGATTTTTTGAAGTTTTTTAGGGTTTTCTGATTTTCAGAATATTTTTAGGGTTTTTGTGGTTTAAAAAATGCAGATCTAACCTAACCTATTTTAACCATGCAATGCAAATAATTACACATGAAATACTTGGAATTTGAATAAAATGACGAGATAGGGTTTTTTTTGAAGTGTCACCTCAAACCCTAAGGCCATGAGGGATGAGTGACCAGCCTCCCTCTTGGAATATTTCTCCAAGGCTTGCCAATTAGGGCATACAACAACAACCTCTAGGGTTCGTTGAAAGAGCCTAATTAGAGAAAAAATCAGAGATCCAAGGCCTAAACAAGGGAGTTTTCTACACAAAGTTGACAAAAAAGCTGGTAAGCAGCCCTAATTAGAAAAAATGGAGCATTTCACCACCATTCAATCCATAAGAAGCATGAAACTCACCAACCTTTAACCAAGAGAGATCAAAAGAACAAGCCTTAGGCCTTCCTTGTGCTTGTGTTAGTCCAACAATCCTTAGCATCAACCTTGTAAGTTGCATGTGCATGAAACCCTAGAATTTATTCATCATTTCACCATAAAGCCAAAGAGAAGAGACTCGAAGAGGTGAGCATCACTTAGAGAAGCCAAGGAGGGTAAAAGAGTAACATAATAATGTTTTATCCCAAGTCTTGCGAATTTACAATGAGTGAGATAGGTTATATTTATAGCCTTCTCACATGAATGTTTCAATTTTGAGCCTATATTCTAAAATTAAATTTAAATTTTTTACTCCTAAAGTACAAAAATAATAAAAATATGCTAAAATAATCAGAAAAATGGCATTACTTGATGAAGTAATGAGTCAAGTGGGGGCATCATGCCCCATCTAACCCCAAAATGGTGAAAATCCCTCAATGCCCTTCCTTTTAGGCCTCTATAGGCTCAACTGGCATGCAATCGCTGCAAAGGTGGTGCACTGGACTAGGAAGGTTGGAGTAGGGGTTTTTGGATGCTACAAAAAGGTCCAAGTGGGTGCAAAAGGTGTGCTAATCAGTGTTATAAACATCATCAATATATCGGCAACATCGTGATGTTAACTCATTGGCGATATATCGGCAATATATCGCCTTGATATTTTCCCCAATTTTTTGGCGATTTTTTCCCAATTTTATTGCAATATTTGTTGTTTTTTTTCGATTATATTGCGATATTTCCCAATTTTTTCGAATTATTTGCCGATTTTATGGCGATATTTGCCGATTTTTTTGAATATATTGTAATTTTTGTATTTTTTATTTTGCTGATGTTTGCTAACATTTTCGCCGATAAATCCAATAATTTCTTTTTGGACCCTCAGCAATATATTTGCCGACACGATATTTGTAACATTGGTGCTAATAGGAGATAACAGTCCTTAACAAAGCACACTCATCTTTGTAAATCAAATAACCAGAATGGGCATGTGCCATAGTGGGTTACCCACAGAAGCCCAGAGCACCAACCCATGGGCATAAAGCCCTGCATGGTGGACATCATCACATCGAAGGGGCAGTCGACAAAGCCACTAAGTCAAGCACTTGTGAGAGTGGAACCAAAGGGGCCGGCCATTTCCAATCTAGGGGGTAAACAACGCCCAAACCAAATATCCATACAATAAATCCCACTTTGGCCCGTACAATAAATATATTTGACCCCTTGCTCTAGCCTTAGCCTTGCTAGAACACTGAAGTAGCTTTGGTGCATAACACCCACAATTCCCATCCCTAGGAGATAAACTACTTTATTTGCTGATATTTATATTTGCTAAAAACTTGACTTGAAATGAATGCTTTAATCCATTTATTTCTGAAGAAATTTATGGACACAGATAACATAAACATAAAATAATATTGTATAGAAGAATGCCAAAACTGCACTTGATAATGTTTTATATGAATGGGATCAATGTTCTTTGTATATCTCAACAATGACATACGATATTACAAACTACCAAGAGTCTCTTGGAGTTGAATCACCAACAGTTGTGAGTTTTTTTAAGGGATAAAATGCTTCTTTATAAGTTTATTAATAAAAGCAATATGTACAGAATTTAATGCAAAAAAGGGGGGGGGGAGTGTAGCAGCCTCCACAAGCCAAAAAACTACTAGTACCCTATGGTCTAGTCAAAACCAGCAGAATCTATAAGCCCCAAGGGCTAATCAAAACTAAAACAGTCCAGGCTCCAAGGGCTTATTGAAAAATCATAGGGTCAGAATTAACAGCATAGAAACAAAGTAGGTGGTTTGAGGGCGACATACAAGATAGACATTTAATATAAGCAACAGCGATGGATCCCATGCCAGGTGGAGGGTCTCCATCTTTGGGTGTATAGTTTTACCCTGTGACGGGTTGTTCATTAATCTGTAGGGCAGTGTCCTATCGATCCCCTGCTTATGCTCCAGGTGCTTATCCATGGATGTTGCCAAATCCAGGCAAGGGTACTTGCCATTTCCAGCCTGAGGAGGAGGCAGTCGGCTGTGGGATTCTTGGCTCTGGCTGCAGCAGGAATTCCACTCAGACCTTGCAGCCAGTCCAACTGTTATGAGTTGTATTATGTCACTTAGGGTTTGCAACTTTGCATTGGATTATTTTACTTGCAAATCAACAAGTATTCTTTGCAATAACATGGCTTCACAGTCTGTCTGTGCGCTCTCTATACACTGCTTCATAGGGGAATGCTACAGTTTGCTGCTTTTTATTTTGCCAAGAAACTATACTTGTACCAAGGTTGGAAATATATCTGTTGTAGATTTTTTGACATCAATCAAATTTGCCTAACCTGATTCAGTAAAATGTCCAAATTGAAAATCCCATGTTTTGCAGTACTGATGCCAAACTCCAGTCTCCTGAATATATGTCAAAATTGTCTTTAGCTGCATTCTGATGTTCTTTTGGAGCTGTCACAAATCTGCCAAAATTGCCCACTGCGTAATTACACAAATACAGCCTTTCTGTCTGTACAATGACTCATCAAGTCATTTGTAACTAATAATTGCATCCTAACCTTCATAGGTGTAGATTATGAATTACATTCAACCATTTTATATTTCTCCAACAAACTTTGGGCATATTTGTTTATTGAGAGACTAACACACTTGCCAAAATTCTACAGGTCATCTCCCAGACTAGCATGTGAAATTAAAGCCCAAAAGAGCAATACCAACCCAAGGGTAACTAAGAGGGGCTATCCACTGTCACATCAGTAACACCCTCTCCTACTTTAGGTCGGCTCTTCTCCAACTCTAGGGCTCTTATCCCCGATTCCCTACATAAGTTTGCAAAGGCTATAACATTTCGCCCATTTCCATTTTTTCTAAAAATTATTCGCCCAAATTTATCATAGAACAGTGCCCAAACGAATCAGGGGGATGGTGGGTGCCCTTTGCCTCTTGTTCCCTCGACTCTTTGGTACACCATAAAAGTAGGAGGTGATTTGTATGATAGGATTCGACGTGGACGATAGAAGAGTCCTAGATATGTGCTCCACAACTTCACTTATTAGAGAGCGAGATAATGTTGATCGTTATACTGAAAGAATGTGGGTAGGTAACTGGTTGCCTCTCAAAATGCAATGTAATTGTCTTCTAATTTCATAGTGTAAGCGATTTCTAAAGATAAAATGTTTCTTGTTCTGTTACAGTTGAAGGTGACAAAGTTGGCATAATATGTGCTATTGTGAGATGTGGTGATCTTTCTCTATTCAGTGTCTATGAGAGCAAAGACAGAATTGCCCTAGAGGGATCTAGAGGGCATGTTGCCATTGCCTGCATGTACACTAAGGATGTATGATAAGGCCCATCTTATATATCTAAAAAATGCTTGGAATAGGAGGCCATCTTGGAGGGGGACTTGTTTGGTAGTTGAGGTGTCTAGGGAGTAATTGGAAGGGGACTTGTTTGGTGGTTGAGGTGTTTGGGGAGTAATTGGAAGGGGTGAGCTGATCAAGAGAGATGACAATGGATTTGAGTAGCTAGGACGCCTCAAAGAGCCAACAATGGGGTTAGTGGAGGATATAGCCTTAGAAGAGAAAAGAGCTAGTTAAGAATATTGATCCCTTCCAGAGGCTTAGTGCCCAAAGATACGGATCTTGTGGCAAACCAAAGCCATACTTGATAATATTTTATTTCAATGAATTTGATGTTCTTTTGTATATCTTAACAACTCCCTAGAGTTTCTTGGAGTGAAGTCACCAATGTTATTTTGACTTTTATTTATTAAGCCACTTATAATAAATGTTACTTATTTATTATCTTATTCTAACTAAATACAATAATAATATGACCATGATGATGGAGATTCTATCAGTTTCTTCTAATTCTATTTCATCGTGTTCTTGTTTTTATTTGTTAATAAAATGATTAAAGTTTTCGAGCTTGCCTTCACAAATGAGTACTTAGAGGAATAGTTTACTGTTGATTTTAACCCTAGGCTAATTCCTTTTTCTTCTGCCACATTGTTGCAAACATAGCCCAAATTAGTTGCATAGCATATTGTATGGTACCTTGGGTGACTTCCAAAAATACCTCCACAACCAACCTCCCTAAGATTACATTTGACTTTAGTGGCATTATCTTTATTCGGTTTTATATGACACCTATGGAGAGACCATCTTGTAGGGGTTCTTATTCCTTCCAATTGATTGCTAATTGTTTGGCTTACCTCACAAACTAGCAGTCGCTCTTCAAGGCTTGAGAGAGACTCTAGACAACTTTGAAAATTTATCTTTTGTTATATTTTATGTAAAAGGTCAATTGTATTGGGTGGTATTTGTTAGCCCATGGTATTGCCCATATTATTTGCATGAAGTGAAAATTATAAGAGTTTAAGGAGTGTTCTATGCAGGAGTGAGTCATATCTATTGTGGAGTGGTCACAGTTCTTAAGGAGTGTTTTATATCTCCTATAGTTAATGTGTGTGAGGTCATTGATAGTGAGTGATCAGTCGGTGATAAGATATAAGAGGGATTCTCTTATAGACTTTAGAATGAGGGAGTCACTCAAGCCAGGGTTTGGGCACAATTGCAATAGGGGTGAGTCAAGAGTTTGATCTGGTGTGTTATATTTGGAAGCATGGAGTTGTAAGTGTTGTTTCTACAATAAAAGACAAATTGTTTGTTGGTTTCCCCAAGGATTGGGGTTTCCAGGGTATATCTCAGTGTGTCAAATGTGTGAATGGTTTCCTATGTTTTTCGTTGCGTAATTTGTTAGAGTTTAGTGTGTTTTAGTTAATAATTTTACGTAAAGTGTTTGAAGACTACTAATCAGATGTGGACTTTGAAAATTAACATGGTATTAGAGCTGGTGACTAGTCCAAGATTGCCATGAGGGAAATCAACGTTTTTCAAGTGATTTATGAAGAATAAAAAAAGGGGAGAAAGGAGTTCCGTTTGGTGATGGTATGAGCCATACATACACCATATGTACAATTGTGATACATTGTGATAGCTCGGTCGGGAAGTGACTAGTGGGCATGGAGGCTTGTGCAGGTTGTAGGCGTTGGTGGTGGTGGTGGATATGAAGGAGGCATGACCAACAATCAGTTGTGGACACGAGCTTTCGTCGGTAGGAGATGACAAGCAAGGGTGGCTCGAGGGTCTGAACAATGTAGTTGGTTGTAGACTCAACATGGGGCTTAGCTCGATGAAGGTAGAAGGGACGTCAAACTAGAGAGGACAGGGACTATGGATCATGGCTTGTGAGCAGGGAAAAAGAGCTGGTAAGAGGTAGGGCTGTTAAGATGTGTGGGTTGATAGTAGAGGCCATGGATGACGTCGATTGAGGAGTCATGCAGTGGTATAATGAGCCATGGGTTGCTGTAGACATGGGTAAGCGGTCAATTCGTGAGCCAATTGATCAGGCTTAGGTGAGATCGTGTGGGCTTGTGGGCAACATGGTCTGCGTGGGCTGAAGACTTGGGAGAAGGAGAATGGATTTGTAGTAGGTTGATGGTGGAGGTGTGTACCAGTAGGGAGCTGGCCACTGGAATAGTAATGGAAGCTGAGCTTGGATAGTGTTGTGAGTTCAAATTAACGACAATAGATGCTTGTGTTGATTTAGGTAACCGACAAAGAAAGAGCAACCATCAACTGAAGCGGCTACAACCGCCAACAAGAGTGACTAGTTGTTGGAAAGGTAACCATTGGCCAATACAAACAATCGAGCATGCCCCAAGACAGGGTAGGAGCCTCTAGCACAGGAAATTCGGGTAGCTGCAAGCAGTTAGCCGAGGACAACAATCAACCACTTAGGTAGCGTAGCAACGCTGTTGGGCAACGAGAAAGAGGCTTGGGTAGCCCAATCAGGTGACTTGGCAATGCCCAGAAAGGTCCAGGCAGCAATAACCAGTGTTACATAGGGACACATTCCCTAGGGTCAGGGACGTGCCTCGCTCGCTCCCCGTTCCTTGTGGACTCTTGGCGAAACATTTCTCCTTGTCCCCAATATGGCAAAACTTGAGGAAATGCAGGGGGAGCTCGTCCCCCTATTTTGAAGTGCACATTGGTGAAGTGGGGGTCTCGTAGGCGCTACGATAGTAATGGTAATATTAAAGTCTTAAAGTAAAAGTGATATTTTCCTTATCTTTCATTTTCTATCCTTTTACCTAAATTGTTAACATTACCATTAATTGTTTCAGGATGTTTGAGAGTGGTTCCAACCTCATCGGAGTTCATATGCAAAAAGTAGACATTTAGATCCCATTCAAAATTCAACAGACTTAACAGTTTTTAGGATTGCAGGATTGCAACCTTTCCCCACTAGATTTTATGATGCACAAGGTTAAGGGATTGTCATTTAATCAAGCACATCAACCTCTCTATGTACCTTAATGTTGGTGGTGATGATTGTTGAACTTTGCTTATATTGCCTTAATCCAAATGTACCCTTTAGTCAAACAAAATCACTTATTAAGCATGGGAAATTCTTTCTATTTCTACCTTATTTTAATGCTTGGCTTAAGAAGTTTCATTAAATTTGTAGGGTGTTGACTAATCCTTCGAGATTCAAGGGATAGAAACTTAGAGAAGGGGGGCATAGGGTGCCATTGATGAATAGGATCCCGATATAGGATTAATAATTATTCTTATATAATTGTATGTTGGGCTTGAAAGCCTTAAATAATGTGATGCCCTCTAGAATCAAGAAGAAATATGGTCTTAGGTCACATTTCTCCATTACAACATCTATGCCATGGATTCACACAATGTTGAAGTGTGTTGATTCTTGAATCATTGAAGAATTAGACTGTATTTACATGGAGCAACTTAATTTTATCTATGTGGGATGAATTGTTATTGTTGGGATTTATAATTTTTATGACCTTGATGTCCCCTTGCCCCCCCCTGAATTTCCCTAAAATTTGTGGGTGGTCTCCACACGTCCCCAATCTGCGTTTCCCTACTTCCATGCTCCCTCGTCTCAGAAACTTGGGGGAACATTGACAATAAGGCTATGAATGCAGGTGGTGCGTTGTGGGTCCAGCAGCGGTTGGTATCCATGTGGTGCGTTGTGGGTCCTGCAGCGGTTGGTATCCAGGTGGTGCGTTGTGGGTCCAGCAACGGTTGGTATATTGACAGTGGTACATCTAGCCATGTGGCAAGAGTGAGGTCGATGCTCCTTAGTGTTTTAGAGGTAGACTCAGATTGACATGTGGATTGTGGGACTAGTACCATGAATGCGGTAAAGGGGGTTAGATTTGTGAGATTCTACCTAGAGTCAGGAGGTTCTCTAGAGGTGGCAAAGATGTTGTTTGTTCTAGAGTTGAGGGTTAGTTTGCTCTCAATATCAACCCTTGAGGATGAAGGGTATGAGGTAGAGTTTCGAGATGGAGCAGTTCTCATATGTGCAGTGAGTGCAGGTGCCTAGGAAGTAACAGTGATGCTTGGCATCAAGGAGAGCATGTTGTACAGGTTGTTGAGACAATTTGTGGTCAGCTTCAGAAGGAGTCTGGAGCAGAGTTCTAGAGGGAGTTTGGAGTTTAAATCAGTTGCAGAGAGGGAGTGTGTGGCTCATCTCAGCAGGTCTACGTGGTATGCGATGACACTGATGGAGGCAAAACACATGGATCTAGATCCAAGTCCAACAAAGGCAATAGCAGGGTCTTCCAGTTTAGAGGGTGTGGCTACAACAGTAAAGGACCCGGTTAATCATGGAGGAGGTGGTGTCTCCAAAAGTACCTCCCTTGCTAAGAGGGAGTGTTAGTTTTTTAGTAGCTTGAGGAGTGTCTAGTAGAGTGTTCAAAATTGCTAAGAGGGAGTTAGTTTTTTAGTAGCTTGGGTTTGTCTAGTAACATAGAAGGGGTTGAGAGAGACTCTCTAAACAATTTTGAACAAATGTCTTTTGTAATAGTTATGTAAAAGGTCAATTATATTGGGCGGTGTTACACCTCTGCAGTTTTTACTGTTCTAGCAACACCCCTTGGTTTTTTTCTTGGAAGTACTATGGCTTAATGGCATTGTTGATTGCCCTATATGGGGCTTTTTAGCCTTGGGGTTGGTGTTTTGGGTCACATCACCACCATCCTTTTATCTCTTGAGGGGGACTATACTTCATTTAGGGATGCCATCTCTTAGTCCACCACTTGGACCTTCTTTGTAGTTGATTTAACCCTCCATGACCAAATCGACCCCTTGATGTCTTCATGATTGATCAATCCTCAAGATAAGGCAAGGGTGACATTGAGGAACTTTATTCATCATTTTGGGGTTGGTAGGGGCATAATGTTTTCTTTAGGCTCACTCTTGCAGTCATAGTGAGGCCTTGGCTTGCTTATTTTAGTGTTTTTAATCATTTTATGTTGGTTTTAGGGCTTAGTCCCCAATTTGTGGGTGGCATGCTCTAATTTTGTCTTATTTTGGAATATTTTAGTAATATTTTGTTTTAATTTCAAATTGACATGTAGGCTTATAAAAAATTAATGTTTTGTGCTAAAATGCATATAAATATCCATTCACTTTTCATTTGTAAAGCACAAAACTTGGGATAAAACATGATAATCTTACTTTTAAGTTTTTTACCTTTCTTTGGCTCTCTAAAGTGATGTCATTTCTTGGATGATGTCTTTCTTTGCTTGAAGTGGAAATTGGAGTATTTTCTAGGGTTTCATGCATTTCCAAGGTTGATGCTAGCATTGTTGGATTAACACAAGCTCAATGGTTGTTTTTTCTTGGTAAAGTTTGAACTTTGGTGAGTTTCATGCTTCTAAGTGGATTGAATGGTGGTTATAATGCTGCATTTTTTTAGTTCGGGCTTCTTACCAGCCTTATGTCAACTTTTGCATGGTAGAAAACGTCCCTTTGAGGGATTTTTCTCTTGTTTGGGCATTGGATCTCTGATTTTTGTCTAAATTAGGATCTTCCAATGAACCCTAGAGGTTGTTTCTGGATGCCCTAGTTTGGAATAGAGGAGACATTGTTCCAAGAGGGAGGCTGGTCACCATGCCTCACAGCCTAGTGTTTGAAGTACTATTCATAAAACCCCATTTTTGTCATCTTTTTTCAATTACTCAATATTGCATATGTAAATTATAACATTCTCATTGTTAGATTAGGCTAATTTTAGGTTTGCATTTTACCTCAGAAAACACAAGAAAACTCAAAAATAAAAAAATAATAATATATACACAACTTTTGTACAAAGAAATATAGGTGACAATAAATGTCATAGTAAGAGTCACACAGGGAACCCATATTTTCTATATGATCTCTAAATGATCACAGTAAACCCATATTTTGTATATGATCTCTAAATGATCACAGTGAGCCCATATTTTGTATATGATCTCCAGAAGATGGCACAACCGATAGATCTTGTCAGAACAATTAATCTGGTGGTCTGTCTCAACCAGAAGTTTGTAAGAACCCCTTCTGAACTGGCTGATGGAATGCGAAGAGTGTGTAACTAGTGGCGTAGGTTATAACAATTAATCTGGTGGTCTGTCTCTACCCGAAGTTTGTAAGAACCCATTCTGAACTGGCTGATGGAATGCGAAGAGTGTGTAACTAGTGGCGTAGGGTATATCAATTAATCTGGTGGTCTGTCTCTACCCGAAGTTTGTAAGAACCCATTCTGAACTGGCTGATGGAATGCGAAGAGTGTGTAACTAGTGGCGTAGGGTATAACAATTAATCTGGTGGTCTGTCTCTACCCGAAGTTTGTAAGAACCCATTCTGAACTGGCTGATGGAATGCGAAGAGTGTGTAACTAGTGGCGTAAGGTATAACAATTAATCTGGTGGTCTGTCTCTACCCGAAGTTTGTAAGAACCCATTCTGAACTGGCTGATGGAATGCGAAGAGTGTGTAACTAGTGGCATAGGGTATACCGTGGTTGCATAATGAGTCATTCTCACATCTTCAATAAGTGCTCAGCATAGAAAGCCATCTTAGGGTGTAACCAACCCCTGAGGGTTAACCAAAGTAATTTGGATAAACTGCCTGTAAATGCCATTTCTGATTATCTTGTTCAGGCTAACCCAGAATTGAGTATTTCTGCTATAAAGTTCTTCCTACATCTTTTGTCATTTCAAGTGAACTTCTCATCTTCAGGGAAAGCGTCCACCGAGATTTTTTCAATCTAGTGAGAATAGTGCATTCAGCTTCCCAACAGTGCCAATGGCATCTGGAAGGCTTCTAGTTTCTTCCGAGATTCGCTTTTTGCCCCTCAGATCATTTATAGCATGTAAGTACTAATCAAAAGGGTTAAAGCAGATAAAGGCATTTAAGCGTCAACAAAAGCGATCCCTTACCTCCAACCAGCATCTCCATTTTGAATCTGCAGAAATCCCACAAAGTTGCTACGTTGCATGATTGACCTCCCACATTGATAGAAACTAGCCATATGGTAGCAGTTCTTTAACGGGCCATTGGATATTTAACTTGTACTTTCTGTCTCTGTCTCTGTCGGGATCAATTATTTTTTAAAATAATTTAATTAATCTATTCTATAGGATATCTAGTTGTGATCAACCTGATTAATGCATTCCGTTTTCTCTATTTTAATGCAATGTATATCTTTCAAATTTCAGTGTGGGCTTGGGGACGCATTCCGTTGTTCGACGTGCCCTTACAAAGGTCTTCCTCCTTTTAAATTGGGGGAGAAGGTATGTTCCACCAGCAACGATATTTCCTAACATCTTATTTTTCATTAGATCTTTCATGAGTTATTGAATTGACACTTTATGAAAATAATTTGTTTGCAGATATCTCTTAGTCAATCATTCTTGACTGCTGATATATGAGAAATTGGATTCAAATGGCTATCTGTACCAGCACCAAACTTCTGACATTCTTCCATTCATATTCAATTGTATGTAAAACAGACTAATTTTTGACGAGCCTTTGAAGCTGTTTACACGGTTAATTTAGCAGGTTGTCCAATTGGGCAGTTAAGAGGTTTTTATACATTAGTTTTAGCTTATATTTCTTAAATGACAAGGGGTGGCAGCAAGGTTATGTCCTATCTCATGAGCTCAGACTGCCTCTGGCATTTTTCTATTTCAAACAATATTTAAAGTGGAGCACCATTTTGTGAATGGAAATATCTCATGATGACAGCGGTTTGGTATTACAGTGGTATTGGTTAGCTGTTTGTTACTGTTCCATGACATTGTTTTAGCATGCATACTATTGTACTGCTCCTTGTTGGATCTCAAACCTATAGAAGTTCTGATTTGTCCTTGTCATGATTTTAATGGAAGGTGTAGCTTTCAAAATGAGACTGCATTGTGGCTTTACGTAGACAGTTTCTGTTGAAATGGCCAAAAAATTGTCTGTTGATTCTCTTTTGGCTCTTTATATTTTCCAGGATATCGCGGTATACTTTTTAATGCTTAAATTATGGATCCTGGTTAGAGGAGCTCTATAGGACACAATTTTTTGCTTTTCTTGAAAGTTATTTTAGAAGGCTTAATGCTCCAACTACTTGCTTGACCTGCATTCTGACGTGGCATGCTACTTGTCCATATACCTTTTCATTTAAACTTGGGACTAGAGTGCTTCTTGTGTCTATATTCCTTTTTAGTTAAACTTGGACCTGGAGGTCGAAACTGTTTGAAGGCACGATTACCTAAATACAGGTAAAATAAAATTTGTTTTATTTTATTATTAAACAGCTTTGATATTTATATGAACCATGAGTTCCTATTCCCTATGGGCTTTGCGTTAGAGCCCGATTACCTATATATAAGTGAAATTAAATTTGATTTATTTTATTATTAAACAGCCACGAGATCCCAATTCCTACGGTCTTACATTCTAGCGCTAAAGCCCGATTACCTGTATACAAGTGAAATATTATTTAACAGCTTTGACAAGATATGAAAAGCAATGCTGTCATGATAAACATAAATAGATTAGTGAAATTTAATCAAATTGAATTTAAACAATCATTAAATTAAAAGAAAATAAAATTTAAATTTAAATTGAATTATTATAGAACTTATAATTGGAATGCCAATTTAACAACTTTGTATAACTACAAAGAGTAAATAAATATGTTATTTACTCTTTATTAAAATGTTATTCAAAGAAAATCAATATCTTATTAATAGTAAGATTTTAACAACTTCGTATAACTAGAAAGAGTAAATAAATATGTTATTTACTCTTTATTAAAAGAATGTTATTTAGAGAAAATCAATATCTTATTAATAGTAAGATTGGGTTATATTGGCACTTTTGGTATCTGGTGTTCAAAATGGGGTGAATATTTGACATAGTATAAATATGATATAGTGAATGAACTATTAACTGAATTATGTCTATATTAATTTGTAGTGTTCAAAATGTGGTGGAATATTTGATGTAGTATGAACATGATATAGTCAATGAACAGTTGACTAATAGACTGAATTATGTTTATATTGAGAATGTGAAGTATATTTGGCCATGATTGATGAATTTATTTATAAAAAATGCTTCAGTTTTCTTTTAAATCATTGAAACAATTCTTTTAAATACTTATAAATGTTTTGTGATCACCATTTTATGGAAACAAATCGAATTGTGTTTTTGGATGGTTGAATTGTTTGTAAGTTTGAGATTTTGAGTCATTTTCTTTGCATTCTCGCCAAATGTGCCTATGCCTTAGGCTAGACTTGTTGCAGTTTTCTGGGTTGAGTGGTGATTTGTGAGCTATGACAATGCAATGCAACTTTTTGTACTATAGAGTCTAGACTTCAAGGCAAGGACATTATCTTACTGATTGTTCTACAATTTGTTTATATGTGCAATCTACTTTCTCACATATGTTTAGGTTAAGATATAATAATTTCTGGAATGGGATATCTGTTTTAGATTGTGCGCATAATTGGGTTGTTCATGTTGAGCCCAGGTACAGATCTTTACCTGTTCTTGTGTCTTGGTTTATTTGGAAGGCCTGGAGTCTATGTTCTTTTGAAGATATTCAGCCAAAAACCTATTTGGTTACCTCTTTAGTTTTGGGTTGAATGAGTGTTTATCCTTTGGATAACAGATCATTAAAGATTAAAAGGATTGTCAATGAGTAAATTGATAAAGACTCTCCTTGGGGATATTTTGATGGCTCGGCTACGGGAGATCCTCGGATTTGTGGGGCAGGTGGAATCCTGTATTTATCTAAGGAACATTCCTTTGCTTTTTCTGCTGGTTTGGGTTTGGGCACCAACAATTATGCTGAGCTTTTAGCCTTAAAATTGCTGATAATTTTGGCTTTAAAGCAAGGTGTTCAAACTCTACAGATATTTGGTGATTCACAATTGGTGATAAATTGGGTTTTAGGTAAGTTCAGAATAAATAATATTCATTTTACTCAAATCCTTCAGGAGGTGATTAGAATTTTTAATTTATCGGAAAAAGTCGAATATAAACATATATATCGTGAAAGGAATTCAGAAGCTGATGCTTTAGCTTCTGCATGTTCAAATGTGTTGGAAGGCCATTGGAAAATCCTGGAGTACAGAGGACCTGATACATACGAGACTTTTCAGATTTTTTAGAGTTTTTATGAATGAAGGGGGGGAACATGGGCCTTTGGAGGCTTATGTTTTTTTGAATAGGCTGTATATGTTGTTTGTTTTTTGGAACAGGCTGAATATGTTTTGGTTTGTGGAAAACACTGTTTTATGGACAAACTTGATAGTGACAGTTATGATGGCTGTAACAGGATGATTGAGCAGTTTTTTGGCTATGATGGACAGATTGATGTTTATGATAGTATGATTAACTATGGGAACTTTGGACTGATATGTAAATGATAAACTTATGACAGCTTACTAAGGAGTGTAAGCTTTTAAAAAAAAAGACTTATTTAGATGATATATACATCTTACATAGTTTTTTTTATTAAGGCTGTAATATGTTGTTATACATATGGATTTACTACTATGTTTAAATGATTCCTATCATTGACTGTAGTTGTAATGATCTTTGGTTTGTTATTAGATATAATTTGATTTCGCAATCAATTATTATCTTATGTAACTCGCATGGTATGTGCAAATTTTTTTGAGGTAATGGACACTTATCTGTATAAGATAGTGTTTCATCTGAAGAGTGTAATTTGAATAAAGTTACGATTTTTTCCATGGAAAAAAAAATGACTTATCCTCGAAAATAAATGTATGTGTTGGTAGTTTGGTTGTATTATTGTATGTATGATTTTGCACACATTTGTGCTAAATGCATCTACAATTGGTTGTGCAATCTTTGGTAGCAAATTAAAAATGAAACTGAAACTAAACTAAAGATATACATTCTTAAACACTCTTGCAAACATGGCTATGAGAGCAAGCCATCAAAATGAGAGTAAATAATGTAAAAGAATGTATTTTTATTATGATTACAAAAAGAATTCAATAAGAGACGCAATTTGGGACAATTAGTATAGGATGTTGAACCTCTGTAGTTGATCCTAGGGAAGGTTTATTGATATTCTTGTAGTATGGGCAATTTCTATTTTTGGCAAGAATTTGGCAACATATCGATAATATTTGTGAGAATTGGAATTGAGTTTTGGTTATGTCAAGGGCTTCTTTTATAGGCATAATAGTGGTCAAAAAATGATCTAGATCCAATGTGGATGCTCCTCATTTGCTTGATTGCTTGGTTGAGAGGTTAGATTTGTTGATGATTTTGACCATGTCAAGGTATGTGTCCACTTTTCACCACTACTTTTGGGAAAGTGCAAAATGATGAATACTAGGTCAAAATTTCACTATTTGGGACCATGCAGAGGCCTTCTGGGCGGTATGTGCGACCTGGGTCGTGGCACTCAAAATAAGAGTGCACTCCTCTAGTTATGGCCAGTTTATAAGTTTGACAGACAATTTTTCCTTAGGTCATATGGATAATATGAGATTGAAAATGGTGCTAATGTTGTCGATTATGATGTAAAATGGTGACAAGGTAAGTGAGCAAGTTTTGGTTGTTAACAATTCTTCTAAAATGTTATGTGTGCTCGCTACAGCTTGTATGTAAATCTATGCATAGAAATAAACAATATCATAATATTATCTTTGAAAAATGGAGTTTCAACTTAATTTTACTAAGTTTAAAAAACATGTAATTTGATAATGATGTTAAGGGAAAGTTGACATTTAAGGCTTATATTAAAAATTTTAACACAATATTCATTTTATTTCATTTATTTTTGCATATGTTATTTATTACCTTTTTCTTTAAGTTCTAATATTTTTCTTGAAGTTCTAATACGCATTCTTTTTTTTGGTTCATTTTCTTAGGAGTAGAATTATAATGGCCTCCCAACCATCTAACTCTAAGGTTTATAAATTCAAAAATTTATATAAAAATCTTGAGGTGAGAATTTATTGCAAAGAATGTAATAAAAAATGAGGAATGCCAATAACTTAAGCGATAGATGATTTGCTTGGTATTGTAAGTGAATTTGGTGGAGGAGTGAAAGAATGCGAGAAGATTAAACAAAAGGTGAGGGAGATGTTAATTGAAGAATTTGAATCTCATAAGAAATTAAATGAAAGTCATGCAACATAAAGAAAAAAAGTGAAAGATGCACTCAAGGACAAGAAGCTATTTAACCCAACCAACAAATTTGATGCCTTCATCTTAATCCTTCATACCATATGGATTGAAAAAAGAGTCTGCTCTATCAAATTTTAGTGAAACGCAACAAACATTGACACACACTTCGAAGCCATTGGATCAAAAGTAGGTAGAAAATTCCATCTATGAATTTTCCATTGGTTTTAACGTCTAGTTTAATGTTATTAGAAGCCATTTGTTTTAAGACATGATAAAAAAATGCGGTTAAATTTGGTTGCACTTTTGATCCTTCTAACTATGAAACTCTTAGGACCAAAGGAGTTGAGAGGAGCAAATCTAGAATAGAAGAAAGGGTTAAATCTATTTGGGATTCATGGGGAGTGATTGGTTGCACTATATTGAGTGGTGGTTGGATTCTAGACCTCTTAATACCCTTGTTTGTTAGTGATTCATTTTGTCCACCATTAATTGTATAAACAAAACAAAGAGTGTTGAATGTTTGTTCCAAATATTAAGGGACACCATCTTGTCCATAGGTGAGGACAAAAGAGTCGAAATTGTTACTAATAATGCATTTAATTGTGTTTGCATTGGCGAATTATTGATGCAACGTTTCTCTAAACTTTTTTGGACACTTTGTGTAGTGCATTGTATAGTTTTAGCTCTCCATGATACTTGTAAGAAAACTTGGGTTACTGAAAATATAACCTTAGCAAGAAATATGATCAAATCCATCCTTAATCATCAATTGACCTTAAATATTTTTAGAAATTTTGCCACTCAAAATTTACTTAGATTAGGTGACACTAGATTTGCAACTCATTACATTGCATTGAAGAGGGCGGTGGAGCAAATAAATGCATTGAGATCACTTGTTTTTCCAAAGAGTGAATGTGATAAAATTGTAGAAAATATCATCTTCAATTAGTACTTCTGACTATTTATAGAGAAAATTATATCTATTTGTGAGCCTATTGTAAAAGTCTTGAGGATGGTTGATTTAGACATTGCATGCATGTATTTTGTTCATGACTGCATTGATGTGAAAAAGGAAAATAGAACAATTACATGTAATCATGGTCAATCACAATCTCAACAAATACGAGACATTGTGGATAATAGGCAGATGATGTTGCGCATGCCATTGCATGTTGGAGATGTTTTCTTAGCACTAAATGTTGACATCGTGGATGGGTTTTATACTTGTGGGGAGAGGATGTATCTTGACATGGAGGTGTAGAGGATATAATCCATGATATACATGAATGGCATTGGCCATTTTTTTACAACAACATGAGTAGTAGGGGATATGGCCTGCATAAATAACAGACTTCTTGAGTCGTGGATGATGCTTGGGTATGATACACCATAGTTGAAACAACTTGTAATCAAGGTGTTGAGCCAATTAAATTGTGCAATGCAATTTTAGTTTCGATGTATATTTTCCCTTCACAATGTTACATTATTTTTTGTTGATAGTTCCATTTAACTTTACCTTCATGTTAAAAATAGGTCATTAGTGCATCCACTTGTGAGAGGAGTTGGAGCATAGATGAGATGATTCCATAATAAGAAGAGAACAAATTGTCAATAGATAAATGAGAAGATTTGGCTAACATCCATTGCAATTTACACTTGTGGATGAGATCTTTAGAGAGG
The DNA here is from genome assembly GCA_001517045.1 of Pseudotsuga menziesii. Taxonomy (NCBI): domain Eukaryota; kingdom Viridiplantae; phylum Streptophyta; class Pinopsida; order Pinales; family Pinaceae; genus Pseudotsuga; species Pseudotsuga menziesii. The sequence continues at coordinate 678,455 of LPNX010778158.1, read as the reverse complement.
AAGACATTGCGTTGTTTCTCCCTCTTCCATGGGTGTTGTTCATGTGGCCATTTCCACATATGGCCTATATGATGCATTGGTTAGAGATGACCCAAATAGGAATATGGATAATGATGAGGCGGAAGAGTTTAGTATGTCGGAGATGAATATGGTGATGCAATTACATACAGACATTGAGGCCATGAGCCTAGACTTTCAGGATTTATCTTATGAATTAAAACTTATCTATTTGACACCATGTCACTTCATTTGTACTTTTGTGTTAATCTCCAATTTTTTACACCAATAATTATCCTACGATTGGTGAGGGAATGGGGATGATGACATCATATTTGAACATTGCTATATGTTTCAATTTGTTTTGAATGAATAAAAAACGATAGGTTAAAATTGGGAACAATTCATATATTATTTTATTTTATTTTTAAATTGAAAATGCATGTTTTTGTATTTTTGAAAATGTCTACTTTTTTTAACCATACTAAATTATATTCATATATGAATTCTTACTCGAAGCTTGCCACTATGTTGGATACCACATAACTATTTATAAAACTAGATTATGCTTGACATCATAGAAATCCATCATAGCCAATCCAGCTCACTACATGTAAGTGGAATGCAACAACTAATTTCATTATGGAAAAAAAGTTCTCATTTTAATCATAGTTGATACTAGTAGGTAAATTTCAAAACGATTTTACAACAAGTTTCAGTGCCTTTTATTTCTTTGAAAATATATATTTATATCATAAGAGCTTGGTGCGTTAGATTGAGTGATTGAGTACTATGAATTAAATAAAAGGTCTTGGGGTCAACTCCCAAGGCTAGTTATATGCGATATGATAATACTTGATGACATGATTTGGTCAATCATACTATAATATATATTGATGGCTCTCCTTGCTTACCGCCTGTTGGCAATGGTAAAGTCTTCAAGGATTTTTGAATGGTTTGATGGAAAAATAAGAAAATTGTGGCTTAAAAACATTGGCTTCTTTATAATCCATAAAGACATTTGAGTTATTTTATACAATTACAATCGTAATAAGGAGTTCCTTGTGTATCAGGTGCATATTAGGAAAAGATTCCTTGTGGGTCCTACTCTATCAGCGGGGAAAGCTATAGGTTTCTTTGATGGTATGGCTCAAGGGGGTGTGGGTGATTGTGGGTACTGCTCAAGATCAACAAAGAACATCATTTTCATCTTATGTTAGGTTGTGGTAAAGCTACCAATACAAAATCATAGCTTCTAGCATTATGATGCTTGTTACAGTTCTCTTGGCTAAATGGGATTGTATTTTTGCATATTTTTTGGGGTTCCCTAACTATCATTGACTGGTTCAAGGGAAAACCAAACATGTTTTCCTCTCACGGGTTCATTAGGTTTCTAAACAGTTGTGTTTCATTCACTCATTTGTGAGTTGTAGATCAATAACATTCACGGGGAATTTAATGTAGTTGCAGACTCCCTCACTAAAAGGGCATTATTATGTGAAAAAGGATGTATGTATTTTGAGGAATACAATGAAGGGAGCCTCTCCTATGAGGGATGGAAAATTTCTACTAACTAGAAGGGATTTAGTTTGACTCTACTGTTTTTTGTATTTTGTTATTGGGCGATGTTGTATCTATGCATTCATGGTTCCATTTGTATGTACTATTAGTATCTAGGGGGCCATCTGCCTTATCATGACTAGATAGCATGAAATATTTCTAAGCCTTCAACTTATATTTTTGTACTATGTATTTCCCCGAGTACAGTATCTATCTCTGGCTTGGAGATGTTTCTGTTTCCTTTGTAATGTCCTTCTTCTCGTTGATTCAATATGAATAGCAAGAAAAAAAGGTTTTTTTTTTACTGGTGAAAAAAAATGCTCATTGCATGAGTATTTAAAACAATTGATCATAGTTTCAAACAATAAGAGTCAAATAACATTAAAATAGCCAAACTTCTTGTATGGCGAATGTTTTATTTTTGGACTCTATCGCATTATTTCTCAGTAAACATGGTCATTAAAAGTGATATACAAGAAAAAAGTGAAATAACAACGTTTCATTATGCAAAGTCATGTATGGACCCTATTGGCACATGGTAGCTTCTAATTGGTTGACATAATGTCCAACAAGCCTTGACTTATGTCCAAGTGTCTATCATGTGTGGTTCTATGAGTGGATGTAGTTTTGAGGGCTTTGTTTCTTATTCCCTACACTTTTCTTATTATTCATGCTCTATGTGCATACAATCTGGACTCAAAAATATCTAGCAACACATTTTATTGATTTGTGGGGTTTGTTGGGTTGAACAGATTTTAGGTTCTTTGTTTCTCAAAGTTTGATGTTTCCCACGAGACATATAGAGGCCTTTGAGGGTGTTTTGTGGCAATGGCATATATTGGGTACTTTGAATGCTTTATTTGAAAATCTAGCTATGTATTAAGGACAAGCATGAAATGTTATTGAGTGTATTTTATAAAACCTTTTAGTTCATGAGTCTATGATCCATTGATCTTTTTGGATGGTTGGTATGCCCTTGCTGAGCCAGTGCCCAAGCAGAGAGACTCGGTTGTTGTTAGTCTATTTGTCCTAGATTTGCTTGTCTTGGATTAGAATGTTAAATTTAATGAAGCATGGGATTTTCAGGCCTGGATGAATTCAAATGATGAAGATGATTGTAGAAGAGAGAGAAACAATTCAGTAACTTAGATCAATAATTCATGGCAAATTAAACACTCATGAGACCAATAATTGGAATAATGATATTACATCCATTAATCAGTAAATAATATGTAATATAATGGTTGTACAAATAGGAAAATTCAAATTCTTAAGATAGGATTCGAATCTACCAACCTAACTCAGTGTGGGAAAATCACCACTAGAGCTCATTAATGCAACTCCAGATCACTGAAACAATTCACACTCAGTTAACTGATGTAGGTAGGTGAGAAAATGCACCCTACCTCCCTTAAATCATGGAAACTGGTGCTAGGATGACCGAGAGTGATCTAACTGATGGGGATTGAAGAATAAATGAACATAACTTAACACCAATTAGGGTCAACTTCTAGAGACTGCTAGTGGCACTTGGAGTGGGTTCCTAAACTATAAGGATTGGTCCCTTGAGCTCTTAAACTCATGCATACATTTGCAGTGAGTGGCAGGTGGCACCTAGGTGTGTCCCCCATGCACTAGTGAAGTGATAATAACCTCCTAAGCTAGGAAAATGGAAAATAGACTATGTGGTCAAAGGAAGATTAATTAAACTTAACACCTCCCTTTAATCCTAACTTTGGACAACTTGGGGCCTGGCAACTAAGGCCAAATACCACCCATACAATCTAAATGAATAAAAATGTATGCTTAATCAAACAAGGAAATGGGGAAAACCTCATGGGACCCCCCCCCCCTTGCCCGCTCAAAATAAGCAGGAAAAACTAGGATCAAGCTTTAATACTTAAGAGAAAAAAATTATTCTTGAGTATATACTTGTAAAAATATTTATGCAATTTGCATCTCTATGGAGTAGTAATGCAGTGTGATGGTTCTTGTGTGCACTAGGTTCTTGGTACTATGCACATGAACCTCTCCATATTCTTCCAATCCAATGATAGGTAGGAGAATGAATGTTGTCTTTGTTTCTTCCTTCTAGAGGAAGATTGAGATGATCCAACTTGTTCTTCAGTGAGCAGAATTGTTGATCGGGCCTTACCATCATGAAGCATATCTCTGGGAGTATGTATCACCTCTTTGTAAGAAGTGAATTTACTTGAAATAGCGCAAGGCTCTCTTTTTTAAACTGGAATGTTGTTCTTCTCATGTCAAATGACTCTCCAGTCATGTTCCCAGCTACCTCAATAACCTTTTGAGCCCACTTAGTCCTAGAATTGGGAGTAGAGATTGGATCTTGATCCAATTGAACTTCATCTTCAATTTCATAAATCGATTCAACTTTGTCCTTTGCTTCAGATTCTAAATTTGAAACATTGATGGAAACATTATCATATGCAAAGGGCTTAGGTATAATGCTTTTACCTTCCCTTTCAAATGGCAGCTAAGATTGCACTAGATCTGAGTATGGCAGAAAGTGCAAGAATTCATATGCCTTGGAGGCATGGTTTGAAACACCTTTCGCTATAAGATTCCTAGTTGAGATATTTGAGATTTCCACCGAGTTAGGACCAAATACCACTCGCTTTGGTGAGCCATTATGTGTCATCTGGTATACAGAAATTTGTAGCTAAGGAGGGAACATAGAGGACATTCTTGAACACTCCATGCTCTAATATGATTGAACCCTTTCCTTCAACTTGAATTTGACTGTTATCACCCATGTGAATATTTCGACCATCAGTAAGTTGTAATGAAGATAATGATTCTTTGGATCCAACCATGTGATTGGAAGGTCCTGAATCAATGAGGAAGGCATGTGATTTTGAAAAACCAGCCTTGAGTGCATTTCATCTCTCATCATGATCTTCAGTCTTGTCTCCAGAGTCGGCCTTCCTTGCACCTTCAGGGAGGGAAATATTGTGCTACTCAGGGAGTTTAAACATCTTATTTATGGTCTTCTTCATACAACATTTCTTTGTATGGTTTCCTTTCTTACAGTAAGATCACTTGCCTTTGTCAAACCTTTGATGTTTGTCCTTCTTAGATCATGAAGCTTCATCTATTGGATCAAACTCTTCCTTAGGTTCAAATTCAGTGTTCCTTTTTTCTTTGCCTTTATGCTTCCTTCTTGCCTTCCCATTGTTTGTATCACCATCCAAGAGAGCTTGATTTGGAGAGGCTCTGAGAGCTCCCATCTGTATCAACTTGTCTTGTTCCTATATTGGAGATTCTGTGAAGGCATCAAGGGATGGCATTCACCAATTAGGAGTAGTCGGTCTCCTAGAGTGAAAGGTAGATACAAACACTGAGAATTTTGGGCCAAGTTTGCTCATAATAGAGAGCAACAATTGCTCATCTTTGTTGTCAATCTTGCATTGCTTGCATTACATGACCAGTGATTTGAATCTTGAAAAAAATTGTTGTATAGTTTCAAAGTTGATGGGTTGTAATGCTATCCGCTCATTCTCTAGGATATGTCCCCTTAGCTTATCCTATTTTCCAAAAAAGGATTTCAACTTATCCTATACTTCTTTTGATGTTCTCAATCCCTCAAGGTGAAAGAGTAACTCTTTGGAGATGTGGATGCACATGATGCCAAAAGCTTCATCAAGCTTATTCAGATAATTTGATTTTTCAAGATACTGCTGGGGTTCAACCTCTGTGCCCATGGTGGCCCTGTACAGACCCTTGTTGCTTAAGACAATTTGCATATCATCCCTCCAATCAAGTTAATTGAAGGGTGTACCAACTAATTCTTCAGAAAATATATGAATGTAACTACAAACACACTACAAAAACTCTTCAATCGAATTAAAGAAATTCAAACACTCTCCACTTCGACATGTGCACTTTCTTTGGGTGCATCACACCTGGATAGACTTCTCTGGACATAATCCAGAGGGAGTGAGGCAAGAATACCAAGATTTACGTGGAACCCAAATTCTTTTGGTGCATCAATGGAAGCTTATGAGGTTTGTTGTTGTCTTGGATACCCACTCTGATACCATGTTTGTTGGCCTGGATACTCGCTCTGATACCCTGTTAAATTTAACGAAGCATGTGATCTTCAATCCTAGATGAATTCAAATGACGAAGAAGATTGCAAAAGAGAGACAAACAATTAAGTAACTCATATCAATAATTCATGGAAAATTAAACACTCATGAGACCAATAATTGGAATAATGATATTACATCCATTAATTAGTAAATAATATGTAATACAATGGTTGTACAAATAGGAGAATTCAAATGCCTAAGATAGGATTCGAATCTACCAACTTAGACTAACTCTGGAGCTAAGTCGGTGTGGGAAAATCACGACTAGAGATCACTAATGCAACTTCAGATCACTGAAACAATTCACACTCAGTTAACTAATGTAGGTAGGTGAGCAAATGCACCCTACCTCCGGTAAATAATGGAAAAGGGCGCTAGGATGAATGAGAGTGATCTAATTGATGAGGATCAGAGAATAACTGAACAGTGACTAGGGTAAACTTCTAGAGACTGCTGGTGTCACTTAAAGTGGGTTCCTAAATTATAGGGATTGGTCCTTGGAGCTCCTAAACTCATGCATACATGCTCAGTGAATGGTAGGTGGCCCCTAGGTGTGTCCCTCATGCACTAGCGAAGTGATAATGACCTTCTAATATTTAAAAAAAAAAAAGACAAATATACTACGTGGTCAAAGGGAGGATTAGTTGATCCTAACATGGAAGTGATGTGGAATCCACTTGCCATTGGATGCAATTGGACCGATGGTAGATTATTGTTTTATTGAGTCTATCTATCCTAAATTTGTATGTCCTAGATTGGAAATAGTGGTATCTATTTTCCATTGGAATACAGTTGGACCAAGGTTAAACTTGTGACTATAAGTCATGGAGCTATTGTCTTATATTGGAAGTGACGTGGAGTCCAATTACCATTGGATTTGTGGTTGGACTAATGATAGTTGGGTTTTATGGTTGAGTGCACTCTTGATTTTAGCATTTATTTTCCTTATATGGTAACCATGTGAAATTTTGTTGCTTTGTACTAGGAGTTCATTTCATTTGGAGGGAATAAAATTTGAATGAAGCTCTTCATTCATGGACTAACACTACTATATATCATGGTTAGAAAGCCTTGCCACTTATCATGAGTTGGGGGATTTGGTTGGCCCATAATAAAGCTAATTTTTAGGATATAAATGTCCCAACTATGATCTATGCATCAAAAGTGTGGTAATTATGGACATTCTTACTCAAGCTCATGCTCCTATGAGACAAAGAACTATTAGCGAGGAAGTTGTTGATAAAACCATCAACTGGTGCTATTTTGATAGTGCATCACAAAGCATACCTACGATGGGAGAAGTTGGTGGCATACTATATTTATATGAGGATCATTGGTATAAATTTGCAGCAGAGATTGGTAGAGCCACAAACAATCTTGCGGAGATGAAAGCCCTTAGACTAATGCTTCAATTGGCACTCTCAAAGAAAATACAACATTTACTAGTTTTTGGTGATTCACTATTAGTGATTGACTGGTTTAGATTAAAGACGCAACAAAAAAACATCATTATTAAGCCTCTCTTTGAAGACATTCTTCGTTATACGGGACTATTTTAAGATATTACTTTTTGTCATGTTTATAGAGAAAGGCACATGACAAGTGATTTTCTTTCAAAATTGGGCACTCAAGTGGCATATAATATGTGGAGAACCTAAGTTGGCTGGGGAATAATGTGGCTGAATTTAATCTTCAAGATTAACCTAACCGAGTTTTTGTTTATTAACACTTCTCAGTTTAATCTTTGAACTTCTTATTTGAAGGTTTTTTTATGAAATACTTTTTCATGACAACTTTTTAGCAAGATATTTGTGTATGAACTTTGTTAAGGGGCACCCTCTGATGCAAATATTTGACTCGATAAGGCCTTTTTGTACAATATGGTTCATGATAATGAAATGAATTATAATTTTTTTTTTTGAAAATAAATAAATAAAATAGTATATGTATGCATAGTTTTGGAAAAAGAAAAATATATGCATTGGTATATTAGGTATTGAAATTACTTAAAAAGTGGATAGATCAACTTTCCCATGAGTTTGAGTTTGTTTTTATGATAAAGTTAAAAACCATATACAAAATTTTAAAGAACAAACAAAATTCCTATAAAAAAAATTGAATTTGTGAAACTATTAAGCTTTATAATATAAAATTATTTTATATATATTATTTGGTGGAAAAGTTTGTTTTTATGATAAAGTAAAAAACCATTTACAAAATTTTAAAGAACAAACAAAATTCCTATCAATTTATATAAATTAATTTTTTTCACAATGAAAAAAATGAATTTGTGAGACTATTAATCTTTATAATATAAAATTATTTTATATATATTATTTGGTGGGAAAGTTTCAAATCATCGTCACCCAAAAAAAATTTAATATATAAAAGAATTTTTTTCTTAATGAAAAAATGAATTTGCCAATCCTTTAAGCTTTATAATATATAAAATTATTTTATATATATTATTTGTTGGAAAGTTTCAAATCAACAACCAAAAAAAATTTGTCCAACAATTAATTTAGTTTTTTAATATATAAAATTATTTTATATAGAATATAAAAATTTAGTTTTTTAATATATAGAATTATTTTATATAAAATATTAGTTGGGAAAGTTTCAAATCATGATAAGGAATATGGTAATTATAATTGAAACCATTATTACATCAAATTTCAGAAGGTACCGCTAAAGAAAGCAATATTTAATATTATGTTATGCTATATTTGTCAATTAAATATACGGATGTATGTTTTATATAATGATAATTTATATACAGTATATTAAAAGATGTAGGTTAAATATGTTATGATAATGAGTGATTTTAGTTATATATTTTTTAATTTTTATTTATATTTTGGTATAATAAATAAAATAGTTATTGAAATGGTGTATATTAATTTTTAAAATTATGAAAGATTTTAATATAAATATTTAAAAGATTGAATTCATTTATAAAAAATTGTGTATACGATAATGATTTCTTATAAATAAGATATAATGTGAGTGACATAATAAATATAGTTGTGAAATATGGGGGTGAATTTTTGAAGAAGATTGAGAAAATCTTTATAATTTATAACCTCAAAATTAAAAGCAATACACCTTATCCTATTATCTTAATAGAAGTGAGTCTTTCTCCCATTGAGAGCATTGCTATGACTAGGTACCTGATGTACAAGCACAAGATAAATAACATGGGAAACGCAAGACTTCCTAAAATTGCTTTAAACTCAAGTCAAAACCAACTATGCCTCAAGCAAAGTTAGTGTAAAGATACCATTGCTTGCTTAAACCATTGGAGCATTGATGAAAATGCAGAATGCCAATAATGTCAAAAATATTATTACTTGTCAGTTTAAAGAAAAACTGTGGTGCGAGGAAAATTTAGTGGTTAAGAGAAAATTAGGATATGATAAGGAGGTCATTAACCCAAATTTGGAAGATAAGAAGTATCTCTTGGTAGTAACTAGTTCAAGGAAGAAAATTAATATAGCCATGACTAAAACGAACTCTCATGAGCTCCATAACGAAACTGGGCGTTGGTTTGTTCCTAAAACTCCGAGGGTGGAAAGGGTTTTCCATCTTTGTGAGTCTTTGAGCGTTGAGGATGGAAATCACTTTCTCTTAGAGTGACCTACTTACACCCACACTAGATCTGAGTTTCATAGTATTTCCTACAATACAAACCTGTATAACCTCATAACTTTAAAAACTATAATGAGGGGTGGCAGGAGCGGGGGGGATCCTTCTGGATCCCAGTGGAAACATAGAACAATCCTATGCCTGGGGACTAGGGAAAAGAACTAATAATGAAGCCGAGTGGCTGGCTCTTTTTGAAGGTCTTCAGATCTTGCAGGCCAAAAATGTTCGAAAGGTTTTAATTTTCGGAGATTCAAAGCATGTCATCTCCAAATTGATCACTGGCTATCACTCAGGAGCAATCAACTTCCGTCGCCTGTATAATAAAGTTAAGCCTCTTATGCTCCACTCTTATGAGCCTTACCATGTTCTCCGGACCAACAACACTGCAGCTGACATTATGGCCAACATTGGGGCTACTCTTTCGCAAGGAGTTTATAAACAAGACGAGAACCCTCCTCTTCTTAAATATATCCCGTAATGATGACAAGGTTCACTCCATGGTATAATCTCCCTCTTGTGTTATGGAATTCACCCTTTCTTGGGCATTGTTGTAGGCTTAACCTTGTGGCTCTCACCCTTATCCTAAGTTCCCTTCGCTCCTTTCCTTTATCCTCGCCCCCACCCCTCTCCCCCTTTCTTCCCCCGCTCCTAGACCACTGTCACTTCGATCCCCCTTCCCTCTTGTCCTCCGCCGGCGCCCTTCATTTAACACCCAGCTCCCACCTCCCTGCCGCATGGCCTGCTCCTCGATCCCTCCACCATCCGGTCACTCCTAGTTTAATGGCCTTAAGGCCTCAAGTTACTGGCATTTATCTCTCGCACACCTATAGTCCTCCTTATCCTCATCTCTTGTCTTCTCCCGGAAGCAGAATGCCTCTCCATTCCGATTCTATTGTGAGCTTCGGTCGCCATGAAGCTCTGCGTCTTTGGTTCCAGATAGTTGCAGGCATCAGTGAAGGGTGGCTTAAGGGCCTCCCGTGGCAGGTCCTCCCCCTCGCGCGCTCAGTGGTAAAGGAACGATTTGTTTCTGCAGTCCTCTCTCCTTGTTCGTGCTTATCCTCTTCAGTGCCTCGGGCTGTAGTTTGTAGCACAGGTGCTGTAGCGTCTGATAATTGGGAACATAGTCTGGTCCTCGATTGCCATTGCTCGGGCTGGCAGGCAGGTGCTTTGGGTTCGGTGGTCAGCCAAAAGCAAGGCGAACTGGTTCAAGAACTCGTTGTGCTCAGTGTGTGTTTAAGCCAATTCTTGGCAGAGCATCAAGATTACGTCTCTGTCAGTCCAGTTTGTGCCACTCTCAAACATTTTGCTCGTCTAGGCATTTTGACTGAAGCTTCCAGAATGGCGCAGGGTGGAGAATGGGCAGGCCTCATGGAAATAAAAAAGAACCTGCGCAGGCTTTATGAACTGTTAGCTATTAACGTCGTGGACACTAAAGAAATGACAATGGAGGTGAAGAAAATGGCAGACACTGTAAGTTATACTTCTCTTCAGATGAGTAATCATGACGCTCGTATAGATGACAACGAGAGCAATCTTCGGGAAATCATGGGAAAGGTGGATAGGATTCAGGAGTATCTCCAGCGGTTCATAGCAATGAACCAGGTTAGCAGGGTCAATGGTGAAGCTGCATCAGCTATGCTTCCTATGGAGGAAGAATCAGTCGCCCAATCTAGAATTAACAGAGCCAATCAGTAATCTGCTCCTCTCTAAGTTATGTCTGCATGTTTTTTTGTTTAGTATTATGTAAGCAGTTTGTAAGGGTATATCCCTCCTGCAGTTTCAGATGTTTTAAGCAAAATTTAAGTAGAGTTTTTTGGACAGCACCATGGATAGGCTTTCTATGCAGCAGTTTTGTTGTACATAAGCTCTCGTTACTGTCTTCTTTGTAATGCATGGTTGTGCACAGCCTCTTTTTATATAAACCCCCTTTTTAGTTCTTGTTAAAAAAAAAACTTTAAAAACTATAATGAACTTGGAAAATTTATCACCAAGCTTTTTGAGTGCAGGATTTTTTTTTAAATCAAACCAAATAATACACTTATTNTTTTGTCAGTTGCAGAAAGAAATTTTATTATAATACAAAAAGTATTACAGGCACAAGAGTATCATAATGTCTGGATGATAGGCGATCATAGTTACCGGTTTCGAAGCTGACCACAGGTGATCTGTTCGAAGCTAACCAGAGTTGGGCGAGCTCCTCGACGCGACCTGTATTGCATGCTACAATCATAGTGATCCGTTCGAAGCTGACTTGTGCACCAAGCCTCCCCTCCGATCACTGGGCCTGCTAACGTTGTTGACTAGGATGGTTGAGGTGCTGGTCTACCAGACGATCTAACGTTTTGGCTAGCCCAGTCCACTTCTCCACCTATGGATCCTGGTGAAGGAGGATCGGGATCCTCTCCTTCGATCTCGGCCGATGTTGATGACTTCACTCGTTTAGTCTCTTCACTAAGCAAGAAGATATCCAATCGAGCCCCCCCCCCCCTCGAAGTTCGTTAAGCGAATTGAAGACGTGATCGTTGTAGCCCTGCCACCAGAGGATACCATTCGGGTTGTGCTCTCATTAGCAAATCGAGAATAGGGCAACTCACTGGCCTATGGTCGTCCTCGAAATCCACCAAGAGTTGGGTTCAGAGGAATTGGAGACCTCTGATCTCCAAAAGTGCAGCTTCATATTCAGTTGGTAAAGGTTACTTTTTGTTGGACTTTGAATCAAAGGAAGACAAGGATTTAATCTTCTGAAACGGTCCTTACCTCATGGGACCACGAGGTCTCTACCTAAATAGATAGATGCGAGATTTTGATCATAAGGCAGATATCCCTAAAGTCGTCCCAGTCTAGGTTAGGCTTCCAAGACTGCCAATGCATTGTTGGAATCCATAATTAATAAAGTCAATTGGAAATGCCTTAGGAAGATTTAGTGACACAGCAAGTCCAAAAGATCAGTATGCTTGCGCCCTGATCAACGTGGAGGTGGATCTTGAAAACAACTTACTGAGCCTATCAAACTCACAATTGGAACCTGGTATCACTTTTGAAAGTTGGATTATGAACATTTGCCTTTCAAGTGCAGAGGGTGTCATGAATAAAGACATTTCCTCTAAAACTGCCCTCAGAAGTAGGAAACTCATTAAGAAAATGAAGAAGGATGGCAAGCTTTGAAGAAAACCAAGACAAACCTAAAGAGCGGGAAAGCAACAAGAAAAGAGATGAAAGAGAATGTGCTCGGGAAATCCTCTCCGAAAGTAAATCCAGCACTCTAGAAGGGAAATGGGAATAGTTTTGGATCACTAGACACGGTAGAAGAAACTAACACTGATGTAAGCAAAGCATCATAAAAAGATATCGCCCTAACAAACCAACCAGAGAATGAGGCCAACCCATTGACACATTCAGACCTAGGAATAGTGGGGGCAAAGGAAGGAGAAACTCTGGAAAATACATAAGAGGAAACTGACTATGATGAAGGGGAAGAAGAGGAATGGGAAATCGATATGGTTACACCAGATAAGAAAAGAGAAAGAGGAATGAAATCGACCAAAGAAGTAAGAGAGAAAGACACATACAAGGACTAGCTTCAAGGGTCTCAGCAAACCTTGGAAAAACTCCTTCGAAATACCAGGAATACTCGACTCTATGGGAAATCCAAGAAAGGGATTCCCTCAACCACCAATAGTAAGTAATGAAGGTCCTCTCTTGGAACTGTATAGGTCTATGAAGAAAATTTAAGGAAGACGCCATGAAATATTTAATTTGAATTTACGAACGAAACCTCTTATTGATCTAGGAGACATAGATGGAGAAAGAAGCATTTCTCCATCTAAGTGAAAAGTTCTAGAAAAAGATGGAGGTCTCGCGATCAGCTCTAGGGGGTCCTCCAGAGGAATTGGAATGTTATGGGATGCTCATAAGTTTGATTTGATTGAATCTAAGGAGTGCACTCATTGGATGTTCACAAAGTTGTTGCATAAAGCCTCTTATATTCAGGGAATCCTTTTTACTATTTATGTCCCTGTCCTATTTGTTGAAAAAAAAGATTGTTAGATTCATATGAGGGAAGTAAGGAGCAATTCCTCGTTGGACAATATAATTCTAGCCAGAGATTTAAATGTCATCCTGAATCAAGCTGAAAAAAGAGGAGGATCTCTGGTCGGAGATCCCATAAGGGAACAAGTCGACGAGCTCATCTTAGGCTGGGAGCTCTTTGATGTCATCGCTTCAAAGGGGATGTTTACCTAGACTAACAAGAGGATGGGCCCATGACATATAGCTTCTAGACTTGACATATTTCTAATCCAAGACTCCTTTATGCTACTTGGATTTAAACCGTCTTCCAAAATCCTGCCCTTTGGAGGGTCAAATCACAAACCAATTATGTTAGAAGTAAAAAAAGAATAGAACCTCGCCCATATTCCTTTTCGATTTAGTCATCTATGGCCAATCACAAATACTTTTTGGGACTTGTAACTGAATCCTGGTCAGCTCTAGTCTCGGGGTCTCCTTTCTTCATTTGGGAAGAAAAACTAAGAAGAGTTAAAAAATTCCTCAAACTTTGGGCCAAGTCTGTGCCGTCACCTGCTCACTCTAGATCCAAATCCCAACTTTCTTTAGAGGCTCACCAATCCGCCATGGAGACAACCTCGATCACAAAAGATGTTCTAGATAAGGAAGTGTCTCTTGATAATGATGTACACGCTACCTGCAAGCACGAAGAAGGGTTCTGGAGGCAAAATTCTAGAAGCCTATGGCTTAAATCCAGGGATTAGAATACTGCATATTTTCATAAAAAATCATAGGCAAGGAAACAGTATAAGACTAGCCAAGAGATTCATCTTCAAAATCAAGTTGTCACAGACTTTGAGAAAATAAAAGAGGAAGCAACTCGCCACTTCAACACTATCTATACTACAAAACCTGTCTCTAATCTGTCAAATACTACACTGTTGGATTTAATTCCTAGGTTGGTCAAGAGAAAGGATAATAGTATCCTTACTCAAAGGATCACTTTAGAAGAACTAAAATCGGCAGTGGAGGGCATGGAGAAAGATAAAGCACCAAGACCGAACGGATCTAGTGCAAGGTTCATTAAGATTTGATGGGAAACAGTTCAGAAGGACCTGCATAAAATGGTGTTAAAATCTCGGCACTGTGATAAGAGCGGGGGCAGCACAAACTCAACCTTCCTAGCTCTAATCCCCAAAGAAAAATATGTTGCATCTTTCCATAAATTCTGGCCCATGTCATTATGTAATATTGGATATAAAATTATCACCAAAACAATGGCTAAGAGACTAAAAGACATCCTTCCGTGTATCATTCTAGAGAACCAAGGAGGGTTCATCAAAGGGAAGAAAATTTGGGATAATATCATTATGGTACAAGAGGAAATCCACTCCAGCCTAGAGAACCGTGAAAGAAGTATGGTGGTAAAATTAGACTTAGCTAACGCTTTTGATAGAGTCTACCACTCCTTTCTATTCCAGGTGATGTTGAGGTTCGGATTCGATACTAGCTTTATTCGTTGGGTCAAAGCCTTTATAAGTAAACCTTGGATAGCACCTCTTGTCAATGGAAGAGCAACATCCTTCTTCCAAGCAACTTGAGGAATTAAGCAAGGCTTCACAATTTCTCCCTTTCTTTATGCAGTGCAAGCCTCAGTGCTCAGTCTTCAACTCGAACAAGCCAGGGAGGACCAAGATCTAATGGGCATTAGAATGGCACGTGGAACTAAGGACACTAACCACACATAGTTTGTAGATGACACTATTTTGTTGGGAGGCACCAACATACATATAGCAAAACGGTTCAAGGCCATTTTGGATTCCTATTGTCAGGCATCTAGCAGGAAATTAAGCTTAAGAAAGAGCTCGGTGTATAGTTGGAATATAAATAAAAGGGAGATGGCTAATATTTCATGCATTTTAGGAATTAGGGGTGTCGCTACCTGGGACTCCGTTAAATATTTAGGAGTTCCAATCTTCAAAAACAAACCAAAAAATCATATTGGAGCCCCCTGATCGAAAAAATACAGGCTTGGGGAGTTGCATGGCTAAAATTGGTAGGGAAGTTGATTCTGATAAAGTCTATATTAAACAGATTCCCTTTGTGTCAATGCTCCATTATGGTGGCTCCAACTAGAATTCTCACCAGTATCAAAGGCTTGCTGAGATCCTTCCTCTAGCAAGGAGGGAAAAATAAAGGAGGTAAGAAACTTGCTCTGATTAACTGGAAAAAAATTAAATTGTCGTGGATGGAAGGCAGTCTCTTGGTTAGATAGTTAAAATACCAAAATTTGGAAATTGGGGTAAATCACCTTTGGAATAAACCGACCTGGAGTAGTCAGGTGCTCAGGCACAAGTATTTTTCCAGATCAAGGTTGCGCTACCTATACGTTGAACCTACGGTTAAGAAAGGCTCATATATTTTCGCTCTTTGCATGAAAAGCTTGTCCCGATTCAAAGAAGAGTTATACCGGATTCTAGGTAACAGTAAGCAGGCGTGAATCTGGCATGATTCCATCCTGGGGAACCCGCCCCTATCTAGCATACCAAATCTCAACAATTTCATAAATTGGGGTGATAACCAAGGTTTAAACTGTCTCTGGGATATATCAAGATGGGATCCGTCTCCACCCCATCGACTGAGCTTGAATGCGATAAGAACATGTTCCTCTCTCATCTAACGTGATTATCCCCGTTAGCAAAGGGTGTTAAATATAAACGAGGTTGGGGATCCAAATCTGGGAATTATACCTCTGCTCATGGATATAACATTTTCTCTGCAGTTCCAAATGTCCCTAGCAATCCGTTGATCTGGAAAAGAATCTAGAACTTAAAAAGTCTTCCAAAATTCGACATGCTTATGTAGACATTAGTGCATGAAAGCATTCTAACAAGTGAGAACCTAGAAAGAAGAGGATAGAAAGAAGAGGATATGAAGGGTCGTTTCACTGTTTGTTCTTTAACAGAAGTAAAGAAACCATACAACACCTATTTTTAAACTGTTCATTTGCTCGTAAGGTTTGGGGAATGTTGGTTTGCCCATGTTTTGGAAATCTAGATCTGCCTAAAAATAATCATCAGGATTTTTTGAGTTGGGACGGAATGTATCTAGTCAATTTTGATAAAAAAAAGAAGGACTTAAAACCTATTGGCTAATGCTCCCAAAGTTTTTTTTTTGGTTTATATGGAATGAGCGCAATCAACGAATTTTCAAAGAGAAGGCTCATTATCCAGAACAAATTGCATTTAAAATTCAAGCATTTCTAGGAGAATCTTTTAGAGAAACTTTGTTGCATAAGAATTAATCGGCTCTCTCCCCTGAAGAATCCAACTGGTTGCAATCCTTCAACATCTTTGATTTAGACATTGAAATGGATAGCCAACCGTTGGAAGTATGGAAAATAAGATTGGATCAATCTCAGTTTGAAATTTGGATGAAGGAGAGGAAACTCTTTAAACTCTTCTTTGACGGGGCTTCGAAAGGGAACCCTAGGGCGACTGGAGGGGGTGGGGTAATTATTAATCCTGAAGGGAACAATGAACTAGAATATTATTGGAATATAGGAATTGACACAAACAAAATGGCTGAAGCTTATGGTCTCTCGTAGGGACTTAAGTAGTTGGAAACTTTGGGGATTGATGAAGCTATGTGATAGTATATTATTGATTAATAATCCAAACAATGAATGACACAAGCCACTCTAAAAGCTTAAGGCTATCTAGATTGATCGCAAGAGTTCAATCCATCTCTACATCATTTTGACATCTTGAATTTGTTCATGTACTGTGTGAGATGAATTTCAAAGCGGATCAAGCAGCAAATAACGCGAGATCAATACGAATCAATGAACTCTATGTTAATAATCATGTTTGTCTAGTTCTTCCTCCCTAGTGCAAAAGGAAAATCAACACACATTATAGAATATCAAAGAGCATACAACAACAATTTAGGAGCTCGAAATTTCCAATCAATCCACTCCTATGTTTGGATTTGGACTCTTTGGAAATTGTTGGTAAAGTTTGCCATGGTTTTATAAACCAGAATCTATGTAATCCTATCTGTGGTTGGTTCGCCACATTTATAATCTAATCTATAATCGTTTTTGTCAAAAAAAAAAGTATCATAATGTTTGGGAGTCTAGAGTGGCTCCATACATTTCTAAAAAATCAAACTACTAATTATAATTGAAGGCAAGCATGTGCATGGTTTAACAAAGAAGCCTTCCCAAAATAATTGCCCATGGCAGGAGGATTAAAAAGCGTTGAAAATCCAATCCCTAAATAAATATAAAGCCTATAAAGCCTATATTGGTAGCTATGGAGTACATAGCGAAACCAAGAACAAAAAAGGTTGGACTCTCCTATTACCAAGAGCCTAAAAACAACTAGTATCAACCAAAACAAAATAAAAATAAAAATAAAAACTTAAAAACCATGAAATTACTTTTTGCAAACAGTGTCTGCGTCTTCAGGATTCTCCTCCATGCTTGAGCAATGACATTCTTAAGAGATGGACGGGTTGTTGACCGCTTCGTTGACCGAAAGTCACTCTATTTTTCAGAAGGAGGTTGGATCCACAGGATATTTACGCTCCATGTAGAAGCAATTTCAGTTCTGTCACAGACCAATGAGGGTTCCTTACTATGATTCAGTCCATGTTTTTTAGGTGGCTTGGAGACTTAAGAAGAGTCAGGCGAGGAGGAGATGTGGAGAGACAGGGAAGGGAAGGGGATGGGGAAGGTTTGTTCCCTTGAGAAATAACCCGTGAATGCACAAAAATATGGGCAAACATGCTCTTGACTATCCAATAGTGTCCATGTCGAATTCGGGCCCTTTTCCCAACCAACTGTTGCACCACCATTTCCTCCTAATCATTTAACATGTTTCTTAAATGTCTGGTTATTGAGCTATCATATATGTTATTGGTAGACCTCTATGGCCACAGTTTCCAGAATGACCTCACCCTCTACTTCCTCGATGTAGGGTCGCTCGCAGCCATTGAGACATATTTTCCTTTAAATCTTGGAGCTCGAAATGTCTACTTCATGGGAGTAAAAGCCAGAAAAGATAAACATTAACCCATAAGTAATAAGAACCAGAAGAAGGAGTAGTAGCAAGGCCAGGAGAAAGGATTTCCTGTAAGCGCTGAGGGAGAACACTACTAAAATGCCAAAGTCCTAGCATTGGAACCCAAAAAATAGCCTCGGAGAAATACATTTGCTTAGCTTCCCAAAAGGCGATAAAATTGCTTAGAGAGGGCATGATTTCCATGGTACTACTGACATATTTGCGCAAAGGTCAAAGGACCAACTACATTAAAACACTCAGGATCATCGACCGAGGTGAATTAATTTGCATTGAGAGCGGGCATACTGCGATCCATGTGGTGGATCATTGTAGCCCCCATTCCAATTTTCGGACATGCCAAGTGTTGTCAGGAATCACCTGCATATGAGAAAAAAATATAATACATATTAACTTAAATATAAAATTAACAGTATATTAATATAAAAAATTGAATTAAAATCTAAATCCTAAATAAATTTATATAAAATTAATATTATATATTTAAGAGATTTTGTTAAAATTATATTCTCCATAAAAGTTCAATTCCTAATATATTTTTTCATAATTGAAAGTACAACACTCTCTCTCTCTCTCTCTATATATATTTATTTTCCCTGGAAAAAAGTGTAATTTTATTTCAGCCAAGGAGAACAAAATTACATAATGTAGATGCAAATACATTACGAGCAATCAGCTCTGTGTCATAGCACCAAGTCAAAAAACAGACCAACGGTCTGTGAAAAAGAAAAATAAAGAAAAAAAAAACTATATTACATCATAGGCCATAGAAAGCAAGGGTTAAAATATGCCTTTATTTTACCTTTTTTCCCCAACTTCTTTGATTTCACTTCAGTCCATCCTTCCTGCGATGAGGCAACTACAATCAATTGTTTACCAGCCACCTCCTCTGGTTGCTGAACAGAAACTTGTTCCTTATTAGAAACTGAACTTTCTATTTCATGTGCACGCTTTAGTCCACTTAAAGAAACATCCATAGGATTCACAACATTTGTTAGTGTTTACGTACCGTAGTTCTTTTGTTCTAATGTTTGTGCATCCAGTGATTCAATTTTCCTCACATTTTCCTCATTTTTCTGTAGATCCTGTTGTTCTTCATCATCACTCTCCTCGCCCTCATATAGAGGCATAACATAGTATGTTTGCCATTTTTTACGTTTTATAGTTTGGCCCTTTTTCTTCTTTGTAAACTTTTTAGGAAGGGGCCATGAGTCTTGAAGGTGACTTGTTAAATGACAGAATCTACACCTAAAAGCAGTATTTTCATAGTCCAAACTCTAAATCCAATTGAAAGATTCATGTTTCAGTTGTAATCTATCACGAAGACCTTTGCTGAGGTCTATCTTGACACAAATTCTTGCATAAGTAAACACACCATGTTCTTTCCTATCACTATCACTTTTGATAAACCTCCCAAGAAGATTGCCAATGTATTCCAATACTAAATGATGCCAGAATGGTAGAGGTAAATTTGGCATCCTCACCCATACCGACATCTTGGTTATCGCCATGGAGTTTGCATCAAACTCAGGAAACCAAGGGGTTATGAAGATCCTAGCTCTCCCCCAAAACCAAGGACCCTGCGATAACATCTTCTGATAATCTTCCTGGGATTCGAACTGAACTACAAAAAATCCCTTGCAACATAAGAGGAGTTGACAATTGGTTGTCCAATTTGTGTAAATCCAATGATGAAGATCAAAAGATCTGGGCCAAAACCCATTAAAACGACAAATGACAGCTACAGATTGTAGCGTACTGAATTTTTTTTTTACCTATGGATTCTTGATCTCCAGTGTTTGTGTGGATTCCAACTTTTCTGCTAAATACGGACTCGGCTGGGAAGAAGATGAGGTCGTTGTTTGTGACCCCTTAGGACGTGTTGCTTCCTTATAAGATGAAGGATTGGAGGGTCCTCTTTTTCCATATGCTCCCCCCCATAAACGATGCACTAAAGAAATAGTTGAGTTCTTGGAGATCTGAAAATCTATCAGCCTAGAATCTTCTTGCAACAATTTACCTTCATGTGGAAAGAAAAAGGAGGTTCTAGGAAAACCCTCTCTTCGCTCTAGTGCAACTTTTAGTGTCTCCACTGAATCAGAACCATGAACCCACACCAAAATCAACTTCCCAGAGGGAAATTAAATAAAAATATGAAACCTATCTATGTTTGCCCTGACTCGAGATTCATAGAAGATACTGGAAAAAAAAGAGGGCACCACCACCCATGAGGGAAAAGAAAGAGCAAGTACCAGACCTGTCGGAATTAGAACCTCAAGGTATCTATTTTGGAATAGTAGGACCGCCTCCACTCATATTCTTGGCACATGCATCCGATCTGCTGGTTTTTGTGTTGAGTGGTCTAGGGAAATACAAGGGGACAGAGGGCTCGATGAGATCTGTAGGGCAAGGGGAATTGGCGACTACACAGTCTAGTGTGTGCAGGTGGCTTTCCTCTTTAGAGTTCGAGCTTCCAAATCCGTCTTGGATTGAAACACCATAGCCCTGGAACGGGCTGATCTCCCTCCATGTGCCCACGCATATCCAAAGCGCCCTTGTTGTAGGATCAAAGCTGGGGAACAGAAGCCATGGCTAGGGTTTTCATTTTCTAGAATCCACAAATCTTCAAAGTACAACTTTATACTATGTAAAGTTGTGTCATATATACATCAAAGACTTCAAAAAGGTCCAAAGACTGCAAAAAAACTTCATCCGATAATAAGAAAACAGAACATATGTTCAAGATAGACAGCTTAAAATATGAATTGACAACGCCTCATAAGTTCACTATAAAATCCATACTATTGTCCATTCCATAGTCTCTAAGATCAAGATATGTGATGCTACAAGGGAAAGCAAAATGCAAATCAGAAAAGGCTCATTTTACCAGAGTCTATAAGACACCCCTTTCCCAAGCAATCAAACCTCCCCCATAACCAATGGACTGCATGGAATGACCATCAACCTGCTTGTTGTATTCACGGTAAACATGGAGGAAGGAAGGTTGTTAAAAATCCCAAACAATCGCTTAACATGACCCAACAATTGATCTAAATCCATAGATTGAATAGAGTGAACCTCATTGTCCGGATCCACAATAACCTTGGAGTCCCCTGACACCAAGAAACCTGAAATGTGCTTCTTCCATGGAAACCATAACAAACCCCATAAGGCCAGAATTTAAGCTTTAGTATTAGTGTCCAATCCTTCATCCATCCGTAACATGTATATGTGATTCAAATTCAGCCTTAGAACCATACTAGCCCCACAATGTTTATCCTTCTCAGCCCCATCAAAGAAACCCACCAATTGGTTGTCATTAAATAAAGGACGGTTGATGTGTTTGGATCTAACTTTAGACATCGAACGACCATAATTTAAAGGTCTGGTCAAGGCCTTAAGACAAATACAATGAGCATCCACTTGAACTTATTGTAAGAGAACAAATTTCTGAGCTATCCAGACCTCCCACAAAATGTCCATGGGGTAGACTATATAAAAAGGAGTATCCTTCACCCAATGCTTAATATTTCCTTCTACATCAATGGGACCCCAATTCCATGACAAGTTTATACAACAACAAAAAAGATACCAAACCTCCTAGAAAAAATCACAATCACTAAACAAATGCTCCACCGACCCTAGAGTTGATAAGCAAAGCACACATTTTCCTGGACCCGAGTAACCTCTAGATTGTAGAGAATCCCATGTTAAAATCCTATGATTAAGACAGAGCTAAGTGAAGGGTTTAATATTCCAAGGAAGATTCACTTTCCATACCCCAAAATACCACCAACGAGATTTTTTCTCCCACCTATGTTTAACCAAAGATTCATAAGCAAGTTTAGACGTGGCATTACCAGTCTTCTTATTAAATGACCAAACCAATCGATCACTATACTCCATCAATGCAACACCAGCCAAGTAAATAAGGCTGACATACTTTTCCCACTCCAAATCCAAATCCCCTTGCAGACTAAGAGCCTTCGACGAAATCCACACAGGTTCCATCTCCTCACTAGCCATAGACGACATTTTTAGGACCACAGTGTTCCTATGATGAAAATAATAGATAAGGCCACATGATAACTTGTAACAATGCAACATGCCCACAATCAGATCAATCCCAATATAAACTTAACTCCCTCTTGCAACTTGACAACATAGATTTGGAAGGATGTGAGGTAGCATAGACAACAAACTTCGCCAAATGGTCGAGAAATTAGAAGCCTTGATGTGAGCCTCATACAACCAGAGCTCCCAGGGCATTGTTCTTAAGTACTTTTCCTTTAATACTCCCCCCTATAGTCCAGGGACAATGATACCCCTCCATAAACTTTTAGCACACAAAGACTGATTAAATATATTGAGTTGTTTGATCCCCCAGCCACCCCACATCTTCAGTTTAGATAAATACTCCCACCTTGACAGATGTAGCTTGGAAAACTTCTATGTACCATCCCACAAAAAACGAAACATTATTTTTCTAATTTCTGCAATCTCCCCCTCAGGAACACGAAGCATTGAGAACCAGTAGAATGGGGTGCAATGAAGTGCAGATGTAATCAGAATGTATCTTCCCCCAAGAGTTATCCACCTCAAAGTCCATTTATTCATATGCCTCTGAATTTCCTTATAAGCCAATACCAATCTTCCCTCTTGTAATTGTTGGCCTTAAGGAAAAAACCGAGGTAAGTAAAATCAGAATCGAATTGCCACATCTTAAAAGGAAGAAGGAGAGAAAGATAATCAATTAACCTTTGATAAGTATAGGAATAGATAACACAAGAATTTTGAGGACTTAAATACATGCCTGATGCCCCAAAAAATAAATCAACCAAGTTCTTAATATGGGTCCATTCAGAGAGAGAGGCATCTCTGAATAACAAAACATCATCAACAAAGAGTGCATGAGTTAGGAAAAGTGAGCCAACAAACTGTTTGTCCTTGGCCTTAAGAAGAAGTCTGCTAAGACCCTCAATGACAAGAAGGAAGAGATAAGGCGAAAGCGGACACCCTTGACGAATGCCACGAGAACCCTTAAAGAAAGGTGAAGAAGAACCATTAATCAGAACAACAAGACTTGTTGAAGTAACACAAGACATAATCCACTGAGAGATCTCAAAAGAAATCCCAACCTGAAGTAAAATCAACTACAGAAAGGATTGGTCAAACTTATCATACGCCTTCTCTAAATCCAGCTTAATAATGAAAGCAAATAACTTTTTCAACTTCACAAAGTGCATAACCTCCTGGACAATCCCAACAACATCCAATATCTGATGATTGGGCCAAAAAACAAACTGCTCAGCAGACATAAACCTACCCAAGGCAAGTTTCAGCCTATCAACAATAATCTTCGAAATTAGCTTATACAAGAGATTACATAATGCTATCAACTGGTATTCCTCAAAGGAAACAGGTCTATCCCTCTTCGGAATAAGAGTGAGAAAGGTGGTATTCAAGTTTTCTGGAATAACGCCCGACCTTCTATACTCCTCAATGGTTTGCACCAAATCGTTACCCAAATAATAATGGAGGTATAATTCCACCGTTCATCCGTCGGGTCCCAGACTCTTGTCCTTGGAAAAACCTTTCAAAGTCTGAGATACTTCACCTAGAGAGATAGCCCCCCCAATAGCTTCACAATTAGAACTATAGAAAAAAGTGGAATAATGCTTGATAGTTTCCAACCGATTACAAATGTTGGACGAATGAGGATCACTATAGAGTTTGCAGAATTACTCATTGGCGACAAACTTGATGGATTTGGTGTCAAAGATAATTGAATCCTTGTCATCTTTAGCTTCCCAAATAACATTGGATAACCGATGCTTAGTGTCAAAGTTATGGAAGTATTTCAAATTTTCATCCCTATCCTGCAACCAGATAACCCTACTCTTTTTCTTGGTAGTTTCTTCTTTATGGGAAAGAAGGCTTTGCTTTCACATATATAACTCTTGCAAATAATTTCTCGGGTCCTCAGAAAAGAACTAGTTGTCAACAATCTCCTCCAGGGATTGTATAGAGCCTTCAACCTTACATAAGGAAATGCCAATTTCCTTCTTCCCGTCCTTTTCCCAACATATCAGCAGCAAACGCAACTTGTTCAATTTAAAGATAATACTTTGCATCGGATTAAGATGATGCAGAACTTGCAATGATAACCAACCCCAATTCTCCACAACCAACTCATTGAAAGCATCCTCCTTGATAGGAAACATAGCTCTGATCAAAATCCAGTTGCAAAACTACAACTTTATGGTCAGAAAAGCTCATAGATTAGGCCCAAGAACGGTACCTTCCAAGCTGATTACAGAGAAACTCTGCCATTAAAAAATGATCCTAACACTTAGCAATCCCAACAACTCCACACCTACCATTCGACCAAGTGAAAGTCAAAACCCTATGAACCACATCTAACAAATGAGCATCCCCAAAGAGAGCCTCAAAGTAGCTAGCCAAAGGGTTAAGGATTCGTCCTGCTCCCCAAACCTCATCTAAAGACCAAGTAAAGTTAAAATCACCCGCAATAATGAGATTCGGTAATGAGAGAATACCATAAACCTTAACCACATCCCATAACTGTTTTCCTGTGGGAAAAATGACCATAAACATTGATAATATGAATAGAAGCATTAAAACCTTTGAGTTCACTAGTAAGTAGAATACCTACACATGAAGAATACACTTTAAGGTCACCCATAAGGGGGTTATAGGACACCAAAGTGCCCCCATAGTAACCCAACTCATCACAAGCACTAATCCGCCATCCAGGTCTTAGATGCAAAGAAAAATCGTAAACACTAGGATCCGAGGACATAGTTTCCTGAAGCAGAACAATGGTCAGACGAAGAAGGTCGAGTAACTGTTTGAGGGTAGCTCTTTTCTAGGCACTGGTAAGCCCTCACACATTAAAGGAAATACAATTCATCCAGTCACCATCGAATGCGACACTGAATCACTAAGAGCCCGACCAACCCTAGTGGAGACATTAACAGGACTTGAGGGAATCCCTCTTTCAGCCAAAGAAACAACACCCAGGTTGACAAAAGAAGTTGCCCTTATGGAATCTTTAACACCTTTCATACTCCCCCTTTCGAATTCCTTGGCTTCCTTACAAAAACGTTTGCAAACCTTATCAAGGATATAAGAAAAACATTCAAATTCGTGGACTCTTCCAACGCGAAGATGGGTAAGGGAGAGTGACCGTGGGATCTTCAAAACAAAGAGATGAGGTAACCAAACACCCGGGGGAAGGAGGATAAGTCAACTCCTTCTTTGAGTCATTTTCTTGAATAGAGGAGGGAGAAAGGGCGATATCAAGTAGAGGGACTGAGGCAGGACAGAGGGGAGGAAAGTCCTATTGACTAAAAATAGAAGCTACTAAATCCCCCACTGGGGCTAACGAGGAAGAAACAACAGGTGCAGATGGATCATCACCCACCAAACACCCCTAACCCCCCTCGCGCCGATAGAAGGAAGAAAAGACCCAGGAGACCCATCCCCATAACCCAACGATGAAGCACCCTTCGACACACCATCCCAGAACCGATAGAGAACTAAGAATATCGATAAGCCAAAACAAACTTTAAGAGTAACAGGACAGATTGAGCAAACTTACCAACAAAGGAGCATGCTGAGTCCTTGTCTAGAGGCATAGGAAAGAGAATTTCCTTATCCAACCCTACTGGGCCATCCACATTTGGATTTTCCACCTCCAATAAAGCCACTTCAGACAAACCCTTCGATGGACATAAGGATTTAGAATGACCAGTGTTATGACAATGGTGGCACCTAAAAGGCACCCTCTAGTAATCAAGCCTCTCAACGAAAGCACCTCCTTCACATATAACCTCCAACTCAGCTATAAGACCCTCAAATATATCCATTTCAACTAGCATCTAGGGAGAAGTACGCTCAAAGCTGAGAAGGTGTTCATATTATATTAAAATAGACGCCAATTGCATTCGCAAGCCCCATAAATCCTTTCAAATTCCAACATTGAATTGGGAAGTTAGGTAAAATGACCCAGAGATGACGCTTCACCATTCTTTCAGATCAGGGATCAAATCCCACATGCCATCGACCGAGAATAAAAGAACCATGGCCAATAACCCAAAATTGACCTTCAATGACCCGCTGATCTTTCTTGTATAGAAATTGGAAAATAACCCAACCATTAGCCAGAAGCAAGACCTTAGGAACGTATTTGAGTAATGCTTCCAGTGTTCGCGTACCCAAGCCAAAATGGCCGGCCTATTGAGATTCAAAAACTCAAAACGACCTACCAATGACCGTTGGGACAAAGCCGCCACCATGTATAGGGTTATGTTCTTGCCGCGCACACAGACAAGACGACTGCCCTTCACCTTCTCAAAGGCAAGCTTCTGAGGGTGAATATAAACACACAAAAAAGGAGCCTTAACAAAGGATAATTCATCCCACCCATGACTCGAAGAATCCCTTGACAAAGCCAACGTAGTACCTTTCCTATTATTCACCATGACATCCTAAGACAACCCTTCAGTAGCAGAGGGAACCACAACGGGCAAGAGTAAAACCGGCTTCGAGAAGTGAACCCATTCTTTGGGGTTAGTACACACTCACAACGAGAATTGAGCCACATGCACCATCATAGGATCTCCAATAGTAGGAATGAAAATTGCCGAAAACACAAATATTACAGACCAACGACACAACGAAAAACCACCAACACCCACAAAACCAGAAACGCCAAACCAAACACCAAGGCAGGACAAAAAGAACACAAAAGGATAAAAAAGAAACAATTCCCACTTTTTATACTGGTTGGTACTAGGTTCGTTTGTCTGACAGACTGGACTCCAGTAACTAGGCCACCCGGCAAGCCAAAGAATAGAAAACACAAAGGTTAAAGGGACCAAAAAACCATCAAGCATCGGATGACAACGAAAGGAATACAAAACACCCCCACGAAATAAGGGCCTGCCCATCATACCTTAAAAGAGCAAAACCGTACCATAAAACTACCGCAAAAGGTGCTAAGCCGACCTGAAGGCAAGATCTCCTCCAACCAAGCTAAGGTTTCCAATGACATAGCCACGGTTTCCTCCTCAAAGAATTGCAATCACACCCAAAAGACACGCATACATAATTTTGATGCTCCCCTAACATTATTATCAAATGTGCTGAATGAACCATGGCTTTGAACGAATCAAATATCAATAAATATTTTAAGTTTTTGTTAATATTATAATATTTAATATTAAAAATAAATAGGGAATATTAAATAAAGAATAAAGGATATAAAATATTTTGAGATTTAAAAAAAATAAAATCATAACCTTTTATATATATAAAAACTTAAATTCATCATATGAACATAATACCAAAAACCTATGGTCTATAATCACTAAAAAAAATATAAATATTTTGAGATATTATAATGAATTGAAATTATATTTTTGGTTTTGGAATAAGATTTAAAACTAACTTTGATAAGCTAAGAATTACTTTTCCTTGGATCTAATAGTGTGTGTATAGTTTTCTTTGAACAATGACGACGAGACAACTAACACTAACAATGATTATTCTCATTATCAATTTAACCACTAAATTATGGTAAATTTTTATCTTTAACTAAAAATGAAATTTTGATAATGAGTAAAATTTAAATTGATAATATATTATATTGATATACTTTAAAAGATTTCGATGTTCTAGTTCTTTAAAATAATAATAAAAGAGAAATTAATAGTTTTATTTAAAATTTATAAAAAATATTTTTGAATATATATAGAATTGTAAAGTCATAAATCAAATTACAATGAAAGTATATAATGAAACTATTCTTAAAAGAGTAATTTTGCTTTACATGCTTAAAAACAATAAGTTTGAGAATCCAAAATTACACTTTTTTAACAAAGATTTTGTGACTGAAATTCAATCAAACCCGAATTCCAAAACGTTAAGCCTGCTTCCATTACATCAAAATTATAAAACTACTATTAAAATAATTCAAAATTATAAAACTACTATTAAAATAATTCTATTGGATGCTTAAAGTTTAGGCTATGGAGCGCCTTTTATATTGGACAGACTTTCCCTCTGGAGGGGAGCCTGTTTAATGGACACCGTCGGATTTTTTATCGGAAGGTGTCCATTAGACTCTCCTCCCGAGGGAAAGTCTGTTCAGTAAATAAAGATTGATTGCCATGGTTTATATACACAAATATTCGATCTCACATATATATATATATATATATAAATATATACACGCCATCACTAATTGATGTTAATGCCGTATTGCTCGGTCACATGAATTAGAAATTTAATATATCACAACCTTAACAAAATGTCAATAACCGTTAACGGTTTAAAAAGTTTGCGAGTGTTTTAGCGCTCGCTCGCTCGCGGTCGTGGTCTCGGTCATGGTCACGTCTCCAACCCTTTATATAGGTGTCGGACTCCTTGTTGGGTTTGTTGCGCAAGTGTCCCAGGAGAGGTCTATCATTGTGGGCAGGTTAGTTTTTCGTTCCCTTTCCCAATTTTTTCTGTTCTTTTAAATATTTTCTGTTAAATGTGCCCCGTGTTGTGTCTTAACATCTGTCCGTGTTGCTGAGAAGGCTGAAACTGTTTATGGCCATGTAAAATCTGAGGGATTTTCATTTTCGCTGTTTTATTTTATATATCTGATGAATCTGCTGAAAATACTGGGTATAGACTGGTGTTTAAGGTCTTTGGGATCTGAGGAATTTGGTCCATATAAAAGCCGAAAGCTGTTTTAATGGAGTTCGTTGTTTCGTTTTGTTTTTTAAGTTAAGATGAAATCATTGTATATAAAGTTTGTTTTCCGTGCTGATATGGGGAATTTATATGGGTGATGTAGCCGTTGAAGCCCTCTGGGCTAGTGACGAGGGAATTCAGAAGGTCGTATTTGAAGCTCAGTTTTTTTCACAATGACTCATATCCTCTCTTCTGGTATATATAAGCTATTTGGCTTTAATTATTAGTGTAATAGAACAGTTGTAGGCTACAGGGCTCTTTTCTTCAACGAATTGCTGAGAATGGTGAAGCATTTTTTTTCCTTTTCTCTGTTGTAGATTGAGGCCATTTTGATCTATTGGACCACATTATAATGCGTTTAACAATGCTGTGCTGTGATTTAGGATTTCGGTTACTAGGTTGGCCAAATTGTAAAACTATTTTGTGTTTTATGTATTTCTGGTTTTTGCTTGAAAACTTTCTTTTGAGGTACAATTAGAAGACCTTTGGCTATACTTCTGAGACTGGAAGGGGTATAAAACTATTTTTTGTTTTATGGGCTTTTTATTTTTATTTGATTGAAAACATCCTTTTTGAAGGACAACTATAAGACTTTTGGCTACACCTCAGGGACTATAAGGGGTATCTTTTCCATCAAATTCACCCAGGATGTCAACCTGACCTCATCTTACAAAGAAGACCACATTAGCACAAGAACCCACCATAATAAGATTGCAGCATTATCTTTATTTTTTGGCAAGTAAATGCGGATATTTTATGAACAAATATATACATAGATACAACCATTTTCAGCAGTGAGTTTGTTTCTATCTCATAGTTTTCCTTGGGTCCTATTTTTTGAATTTTTGACCCCTTCTACAATTTCAAAACTATTAATTTTTACACTAGTTCTGGATTGGGATCTCAGTCTACTCAAAACACCAATCAAAATCATTGATTCATATGACCTTTTCAAAATAATAAAAAGATTTTCTGGCCTAGAATTTTAGGTAAATAAAAAAGGTCTGATGTTTTTTCATGCTTTCCTCTGTCGGCTTAGTCTTAGCTGATATGGAGCCGCTTATTCTCTACTTTTCTGCACTGGGTATTCTATTCCGTTTCCACTGGGACTGTCATCTGTTGGTGCTTTTTGAGGTCCATCACATCAATTCCAGCATTATACGCCATGTTTGTTTATGCCATCCAGCATTGGTTGGTTTTCTTTTGATCTTGCTTCACCGACCTACTTCTTCTTGAACTCCTCCATTAGGAAAGTCTTTAGATCTTTATCTATACCCTTGTTGCTTCTGATAGATTACTCCGTTAATCCTGGCATTACGTTGTTAACAACACATTGCATATCAACCATTGTCTTGAAGATGCTTCTGGACTCTCCCTCTTGTGCCTTGGATCTTTTAGAGAGAACAGAAGGGATGTTTCTGATCACCATCCTCCTACCTTCCACCTGGATTCCCCTGTGTCTCCAGACATCTAATTTCTTCTACACATTTTCAGTGTGGTGAATTGCAAATGCTCTCTCATGGCTTTCCAATTACTCTGCATACTTGATTGTCAGCCTTCCTCTCTTTCGTTTAGCAAAGTGGCCTTCTTCTCTCTCCAGGGCCTTGTCTACTGCCCATCGTTTTTTTGTGTTGCTCTCCATTTTATGGCCTTCATACTTTCCTTTCCCTTGTTTAAATACCAACACTACCTTACCTCTGCTCCCCCTTGTTTGAAAACCAGATTCAAGAGATCTAACTGTAGTGAATGTTTAGAAACAATCTAGTATAGTTGTAAATGCTCCCATTCCCACAGTTGTCTTCGCATACTCCCACACCATTTGATGAGTAGTCTCCTTGTAAGCAGTGTTCATGCTATCATTTGGATCTTTCCTTATCTTTTGCATGATCCATTACGAAGTATTCTTTTAGGTTCTCATTCTTCTATTGCATGCTGTACTTCATCCTCATTCAATGTATTCCAACAACCCATGGCAGTAATTTCCCATTGGGCGTCAGTGTCTATATTTGCTAGCTTGTCTGCAACTACATTTTCATTCTTCTCACATGATGGGCAGCTGTTCTTTATTAAAAGACTTATATGAAACTGTATATCTTCTGTTGTTTCCTCCAATTTCCAGCTTCCTGCTCTTTTGTTGGGGTCCTTTCATTTAATTTCTTTGATGATAATTTTTGAGTCACCTTCTAGGGATCTCCTAAAGTCAGTTCAATTTCTGCTTTCAGTCCTTATGGAGCTACCATAACCTCCACAAAGTTATGAGTCACTTCCCCAATATTTTTAGTGTAAACAAAGAGAGGATCTCCTTTATCTTATCATCCCCTTTATAATTCCTTTGAGTCTTGCCCTGTGGAGGGTTCCCATGCAAAGCACCATCAAAGTTCAATTTGATTGCTTGAATTTCTGGGGTTCTCCAAGTTGTGTCTTTTGTCCCAGTGTCTCTTATATTTGCTTTAACCATGATTGTCCATGTCTATTTTACCCATGTTTTTAGCTTTCTTGTAAATTTTAAATCAATTCTTCCTCCACTCATTTTTGGCTTCTGTTGTTTCTTTGATAGTCCTCCTGATCCACGGTCCCATCTAGATACTGGGCTGTATATAGTTCAGGAAGATCCATTTGTTCCTTTTGTTCCATAGTTCCGACATGCAAAACCTGGGGTCAAGTCTCAGATTTTATTGAGTTCAAACATACAAAACTTGAGGCCAATTCTCAGATTTTGTTGATTTCCAACATACAAAACCTGGGACTAGGTCTTGATTCCTTTTGATCTGTAGTCAGTCTTTTTCCATTCTTAGAAACTCTTCTCTGCTTTTGATCTGTCCTTGCTGTTTTCTCATCAATTTTTCTATTATGTCCCTGCAATAACTTGCCATTGGGCAGTTTGGAAGGAGGTGATCTGTGTTTTTCTTCTGCTGCCTGGAAGAAGACTCAGCATGGGGGTCCTTGGAATCCTCCGTTTATAAGGTTATCCCAAGTTAAAGTGAAGTTATTTGCAAGTTTGCAACTGGCCATTGTAAGGTTGCCTTTTTAGGCCAGTGGCCATTGCATGTTTGTAGCTTCAGACATTATACCATTTTCCCTGGTCTCTTTCTTGGTTTTCTGTTCAACTATAAGGCTATTGGCTTGGCTAACTGAGTACTTGCTTTGAACTTGTTTACTTCATTAAGATTGTCTAGCCCTTGCCTAAATGGGACTTTTTATTTTGCAAATTTAAAATGAAGTTATTTGCAAGCTTGCAACCTGCCATTGGAAGGCTGCCATTTAGGCCAGTGGCCATGGCATGTTTGTGGTTTCAAGCATTATTCCATTTTTTCTGGTCTCTTTCTTGTTTTTTTGTTCAACTATGAGGCTATTGGCTTGGCTAACTGAGTACTTGCCTTGAACTTGTTTACTCCATTAAGCTTGTCTACCCCTTACCTAGAGGGGACATTTTAAAATTTTGTTCATGACTTTTTTGATTAAGATTGTGACTGATATCAGGCAGAAATATGGATGTTTCCATTTTCTTTCTACTGATTTTTGTACCTGACCTCTTTTAGGGAATCTTGTAAGAAGTTTAAATAGTCATCCAACCTTTTCTTTCAAAAACAATCTGGATTTGATCGAAATCATTTTCATTGGTTGTTCTGCTGTGTCTAACTTCCCAGAAGCAAAATTTAGAAATCTTCTGCTATTTTTAGTCCTTGTTTAGCATTGTTAGAGTTGTTAATAAAGCATCCTGTTGGCAGTTTTTCTGTTCTGGTTAGATCCTCCTAGCTTAAGTTGCTGGCTCATTTTTTTGCCCATATAACATTTCTTTCTATTGTCCATCTCTAGAAAATTTTCCCATTTAGAGTTCCATTGAAGTCCTTTAACTGCGTTAGGCTAAGGCACTCACCAGGCTATGGTTCACAGGCTTTCTTACAACCCACCGAAAGCCATTTATCTTCAGTTTACTTTGGAGTCTGGACTTTGTTTCCTGATTCTTTCTACTAATTTTTGTACCTGACCTCTTTTAGGGAATCTTGTAAGAAGTTTCCAAGTCATCCAACCTTTTCTTTCAAAAATAATATGGATTTGATCAAAATCATTTTCATTGGCTGTTCTGCTGTGTCTAACTTCCCAGAAGCAGAATTTAGAAATCTTCTGCTATTTTAAGTCCCTGTTTGGCATTGTTAGAGACTAGAGTTGTTAATAAAGCATCCTGTAGGTGGTTTTTCTGTTCTGGTTAGAACCTCCTAGCTTAGGTTGCTGGAGGATCTAAGCAGAGCATTTCTTTCTATTGTCCATCTCTAGAAAATTTTCCCATTTAGAGCTCCATTGAAGTCCTTTAACTGCATTAGACTAAGGCACTCACCAGTCTATGGTTCACAGGTTTTCTTACAAGCCACCGATAGCCATTTATCTTCAGTTTATTTTGGAGTCTTTACTTTGTTTCCTGAATATATTATCCTTTCGTCCCTTGTCATCTACTTTATGCAGCGAGACGCTCTCCCAGGGCTAAGCTTGGAGTTGAGCCTTCTTCCAAGATGGAATTTTGATTTTTTTTTTCGAGTTCTTTCTCAAGCTCCTCTTGGAGGAGTATATTACCAAGAACATCCTAATTTCATTCATTCAGTTTCCTTTGCACAAACTTGAACATTTGCTCCAGGATGAACATTTTAGATCCACTTCATGGGTCGCCATCTTCCCACAATGAAGTTATGTTGTTTAAGGTCTTTATGGGTCAGCTACATTTTTTCAAATCCAAATGGAGCATTGGATGAATTTTCATGTTCTAAAGAGACCTTATTAAAGAAGGAATCGTTTAACCAAAAATTATCAAGGCTCTCCACTATCAGGGATTGCCTGCTTCTTCTGGTAGTCCATGTGAAGGAACCTTCACTCGGGGGACAACTAGGTTTAGGCAAATCCAATAACCCTCGATGGTGTTTACTTGCTTGATCAAATGCCTCTAACTACCTCTACAATGTTACCATTGGAATTACTACCTCTACAACGTTACCACAGGATTTAGTGTTGCTCCATTATCATGACCAACATCTCTAAGATTTTGTGAACCAAATTATCATGACCCACACTGTGTAAGATTTTGTCAATTGCATTATCACGAGGAACATGCTCATGGTGTTTTTGTTGATTTTTCTTGAGCAACATCGAAAGCCATTCTCTTAGGAGAATGGGGACATCTGGTTTGGGACCATGATGTGGAACTAGTCCAACACTGGGGGACTCGGCCTAGAGTTGAGTGACCATTCTGTTGAATGGAGACATTTGGTCAGGGACCAGGATATGGAACCAATCCAACACTGGGGGACTCGGCCTAGAGCTGAGTGACCATTTTGTTGAATGGAGACATCTGGTCGGGGACCAGGATGTGGAACCAGTCCAACACTGGGGTACTCAACCTAGAGTTGAGGAGGCACCTGGTCAGTTATCAGGAATTTAACCTAGTCCGGGACTAGAGACCTAGCCTGGGGCTGAGGGCCATTCTTTGGGAGAATGGGGGCGCTTGGTCCGTTACCAAGTATTTGACCTTGGGTCAAATTATGCAGCCTCTATGGCTGAGGCACCTAGTCTGTTACCAGGATATCACTATAAGCCCCAGACCGGGTGTGGGCTTGTGAGACACTCTGACCCTCGATATGTGGGATTTGTGATCTCCTCCAAGGCTTAGCTACCCTTGGTTAAAACTTAAGACACCTAGTACCCGATCTTGGTGTTATAGAGTGTGAGATAAAAGCATTAGTAATTCTCTTTGTTTATGATGATGTACTTTGAGTGAGGATGAAGGACCACCTTGATCACTTGTCTTGACCACAGGGGCACTTGAAGGCTAAAGTAAAATTAAAAAATGCATAAGGACCCTTAGACCACTAAGGAGTCAAAGTGAAAATGCAAAAAGACCTTTAGTACCACTAAAGGTAAAAGTAAAAGTAATAAAAGAATACTATATTATTATTTTGTTCTTTTAAGTTTTGGTCCACTTACAGGTGACTCAAAGGATATAAACTATGTAGCACGGGAACTGCTCCCAGGTTTTAGGAAACTTGTTCCCAAAGTTTCGACGTTCTAGGGAACTTGGGAACTTGTAGGGAACTTTCCTAATCTAGCGGGAACCATTCCGGATGGTTGGGAACTTATTGGGAACTTTTACCCTCTAAAATCGGGAACTTGGGGATTTTTTTTGTGCGTTTCCTTCATCCGGAACTTCCAGCATTCATGATCGCCATGTTGGTTGTTAACAACATTCCTATTTTCTTGCGACCATACATAAACATGGTTGACTGAGAATCTTTTCTCTAGTAAATTAAGTTGCAATAAAAGTATTTTTCGTGCTACCTTGTTGACTTGGTGCATTGATCTCTGTCTACTGCTCGTGCTAGAGTATTCACTCGTACCTACGCTGAATTGTAGTTACCACTAATCAATAATAAATGTAAGTCTATTTTTTACTTTTTATATATTATTAAATAAAAGAAAATAAATTTATTATTTTACTATTTACTTTATGAATAAAAAGTAAACTTTTAACTAATTGGAAATGGTTTTAGATCTTACTTTAAAACTAAACTCATATATTGCATTTAAATAAAAATTATCTTGATTTTTTTAATAATAATTTAAATTTGAATATTTATACACTTTTGCACATATCTTGGCATGGAATGTTTTGTAAACATATAATATTCTAATACATTTTAATCATATTTGACACAACTAAAAACTTACTCTATACATATAGCCACACTAAGAGGTTTTAGTTACAACTGTAATATAAGGGATAAGTTAAATCATCCGATTTGTATAAATGCTTCTTTTCTTCTCTATGATTCTTATCTTCTCATGTTCTTTTAATTATTATTTTTTTAATATATATTGTTGGTGTTCCCAACCTGCCGTTTCCTGCAAATTTGGGGGAAACTTCTAGACGTATCTGATACTCGTACCCAGGTTCCCTACGCTCTCGCGTTCGGGAAACTTGTGCAACATAGGATATAAAAGAAGATCAATCCATTTAATTTTGTCACACACACTTGCTCATGATCTCACAGCTACTCAAGGAAGATTTTCGCTGGCATTGTGAAGAAGAACATCTTTTGGGGTTATGCCCTAGCATGGAGGATTCTAGCTAGGGCACCCACTCTTTTACAGTCTAATCCTATTTTAGGGTTTCACCATTGATGAACAACAACAATATTTTCTTCTCTCTCTCCACGTCTCCAAACCCTCACGGGCAGCATCATTTTCTTCATGGGTAGGCTTCGGACAGCCTCCTTAGCCCTCAGCCACCCACAACAAACCTTAAGTAGGGTTGTGACAGCTCGCAGCACCCTTGGGCTACCCCAACAGGGTTTCGGGCAACCTTCTCCAATATGCCCACTCTTCACCGTGGCCTCGGGCAGTATAGACAGGAGCTCGGGCAACTCTGTCTAACTTCCGGGCAGGAAGAAACAAGTCTCAGCTAGCAGTAATAGGTCTGGGCAGGTCTCGGGCAGGCAAAAGCAGGTCCGGGCAGGTCTCGGGTAAACAAAAGCAGGTCTTGAGCAGATAGAAGTAGGTCTTGGGTAGGCAGAAAGAATTCTGGGCAGGCCACTGTTGGTTGTCGGGCAACAGTAGAAGGTTTCTGGGCAGCGGTAGTAGTCTCGGGTAGTAGCTGGGTTGTTCGGGTAGGCAGCCGTATAGTCCGGGCAGGTAGGTATAGTCTGAGTAGAGACCTAGAATGTTGGGCAATTGAAAGAATTTAGGGCTTGAAGCCCTAAATTGGATTTTTATTGTAATTTTTTTGTTTGTGAATTTTGGATTTGTGGATCAAACCTATTAGGGTTTCAAAATTTACTGAAGAACATTCATCTTAGAATTCTAAGAAACTCAAGTTATCTCATTTAAGAGATGAATTATTAATGCTTTTGGGGTTTTTGTCCTTTAAAGGTTTCCCTGTGAAAAACTACTGTGTTCAATGTGTGACGTTGTTGATGTTTCTACTGCACTTCTCTTGTTATCTTGCAGTCTGCAAATTTTTAAAGATTTCATGCTAATGCTAAAATTCAACAGTTTTGAATCTGGGACATCATCACTACATATCAAAAAATAAACTAGAAGAAAAAAGAGAGAGAAGCCTACACAATAGGAAAAGAGAACCATCAAATATTTGTTCAGTTAGATGGAATAGGTCTTCTTACATTTATACAAGTGAAGAAAACTACCTAGACAAAAAAAAAGCTTAGAACGCCATAGAGCTATTGATAAATCTAGAATTTTGTGAAGTGTAGTCATTTTAATTTGAATTTTATCAGTGTTCAATTGGGACTCGCCCCCCAAGGTCAAGAGCTTGCCCCCCTCCCTCCCCACGCATAGGGGGCTCCTTTCGAAACGTTTCCCCTCGTCCCCAATTTGGTGAAACTTGGGGAAACGCAGGGGGGAGTTCATCCCCTTGTTTTGAAGTGTGCATCGATGAAGTGGGGGGCTCCTATGCGCTCCACTAGTAATGGTAAAGTAAAAGTGGTATTTTCTTTATTTTTTATTTTCTATCCTTTTACTTAAATTTTTAACATTATCATTAATTGTTTCAGGATGTTTGAGAGTGGTTCCAACCTCATCGGAGTTCATAAGCAAAAAGTAGAATTTTAGATCCCATTCAGAGTTCAACAGACTTAACAACTTTCAGGATTTCAGGATTGCAACATTTCCACTCGATTTTATCATGTATGAGGGTAAGGGATTGTCATTTAATTAAGCACATCAACCTCTCTATGTACCTTGATGTTGGTGGTGTTGATTGTTAAACTCCTCTATCATGACCTTAATCAAAATGTACAACAAGCAAAATCACTTATCAAGCATGGTTTTCTTTCTTCTAATTCTACCTTGTTTTAATGCTTGGTTTAGGAAGTTCATCAAAATTGTAGGGTGTTGAGTAATGTCCCTCGAGGATCAACTTTGAGATTCAAGGTAGAGGCAAGGGCTAAAAGCCTAGAGGAGGCGGGCATAGGGTGCTATTAATGAATAGGATCTCAATATAGGATTAATAGTTCACTCTTGCATAATTGTATGTTGGACTTGAAATCCTCAAATAATGTGATGCCCTTTGGAATTATGAAGAAATAGGGTCCTTTGGTCATACTTCCCCATTACAACATCTATTCCATGGATCTACATAATGTTGAAGCATGTTGAATCATTGAAGAATTAGACTGTATTTACAGGGAGCATCTTAAACTATATTTATACAAGATGAATTGTTATTGCCGATATTTATAATATTATTAAATTTTTTATAATTTTTATGACCTTGACGTCCCCCACACCCCCTAAATTTCCTTAAAATTTGGGGGTGGTCTCCACACATCCCCAACGTGCGTTTGTGTGCTCCCACGCTCCCACGTCTTGGAAACTTGGGGGAACATTGAATTTTATTGAAATTAATTTAAAGCCAAGCAAAGGTATTTCTTTGTTGGTTTTCCCATTTGGGTTTCCAAGGTAATTCTCTATGTTATTAATGTGTTTATGATTGATTCTTCAACACTATTTTTTGCATTTAGTAATAGTCACAACTTGCAACAATTATACAAATGGGTTTTAATGCACAATGAAGTTGCTAATAGAGATAAGTCTGCATTATTTGAGACTTGTGTTGGTGAGTTGACTTGACAATAGATTGAGTGATTACAGATCATATTGATATCATAGCCCAATTTCGAGAACTTGTTGAACAACCTGCATGTTTAACACCCGTCGTGGATACAAGAATAGTGGAGAGGCTTTGCTACAAGGTCTAGAGAGGAGTAGCATAACGAAAATGACGAGGATTTCTCATGAAGAACATGGAAAGAAAGATTCATAAGTAATCTTTAGTCAGTTGGAGCAAAGCATTATTGCAAACTGAAATGACAATACATCTGTTGGTAATTAAGGAGAAGGAAGGACACTTAATAGAGACTGGGCATGAAGAAGATAGTCAAACAAAGCATTTACATTCTCCATCTCTATCTCCCATTGTTTTAATTTACTCTCTCTTTTCTCCACCCAGCTTTTGGATTCTTTTGTTTCTTTGATGTTCCTTCTAATTTAGAGCCCCATCTAAATAATTGGTTATTAATAGGCATGGGAAATCCATTAATTCCTTTGATCCATAAGTTCCAACATACAAATCCTGGGGCCAAGTCTCCGATTTTATTGAGTATTGTCGATCTTTTTTGTGTTTTCTTCCTTGGAAAATAATTCCTTAAGAAACTCTTGGACACTTCCCTCATTCTAAGGATGGAACCCAGTGTAAAGTGGGTGGTGCCTAATTTTGTGCACCTTGCTTTGAGGGAATTGAAGGGATTTGAACTTGTGACCTCCCCTACATCGGGGAAGAGATCTCATGCCTAGTTAATGATCACTTGAGCTAACCCTCAGAGTTGAGTATTGCTAATCTATAGTTGCTCTTTTTCCAATTTCCTAGAAGCTTTTCAAGGCTGGTAAATTGTCTTTGTTGATTTCTCATTAAAATTTTTATCGTGTTATAGCAATAATGTGCCATTTTGTTGTTTAGAAGGAGGTGATCTCTATTTTCTTTTGTTTATTTGCAATAGACGCACTGTAGAGGTCTTTGGGATCTTCTCTTTATAAGGTTATCCCATGTTCAAATGTCGTTATCTGCATGTTTATAACCAGCCATAGGAAGGTTGCTATTGTAAGACAGTAACAAAAGGGCATAGTCATGGTTTTAGGCATCACTCCATACTTTCTGGGCCCTTTCTTGATCTTCTCGCTCAACAATGAGGCTATCTGAGTATTTGCTTTGGACTTGTCTAGCCCTTGTTTGAAGGGGGCAATTATTTTTTGGCAAATGTTCCCATTACTATTGATTAAGATCAAGTTTGGTCTTCAAGCAAAAATATGGATCCTTCCATTTTCTATCTACTAATGCTCTTCCTTGGACATCTTTTATGGAATCTTTTGAGAAGTTTCCAATAGTCATCTGGCCTTTACTATCAGAGATGATTTAGATCCGAGGAAAATCATTTACATGGGCCAATGGTTGAATATTCCATTATAGGGCTATTTTTCAATGTCCCACCAAGTTTTCGAGACGTGGGAGTGAGGAAATGCACATGGGGGATGTGTGGAGATCACCCCCAAATTTTAGGAAAATTATGGGAACAAGGGGATGTTGAAAATCCCAACATATTAACATATAAATTCCTCAACCCATCACCATTTAGATACTAAAAGTAAGTAGTAATTACAAAATAGTAAATTTATAATTGTGCAATCGCTAATCTATCATTGATTCATGAATCATTTATCATTTGAGTATTTGTATTATAAATTCTAAATTTATAATACATGCACATTTTCCATTAAAACTTTGCATTATAGACATAAACTGAAACAATAGATAAAATTTTAAAATATTAAAATCATGAAACTGAACCATAGACATGTCCCATAAACTTAAACACCTTCAAATTTAAAGACTCAAAAGAGTGATGAGTAAAACTCAGTTTGAGGTCATCAATGATAGTATCTACTTTTGGAGTCAAAAGTTAAATTGAGAACTAACAATGGACAATGATCATTGAAAATAAAATAGTTAAAGAAATCATCAAAAGAGCATCATTGAGATAGTTCCATGGACTGGTCCTCTCCATGCATTTGTTGCGTGAAGCCATCAGGACCATCAATGGGAGTGCCACTATTTGAGTTAGAGTCACTCTCATGATTGACCAATGGCACGCCAACCAAACCAATATTGTGCCTCATCAAGTCCCTTTTCATCTGTATGTGCATCATCTTCCGGATCTAAATTCGATTGTGTCATTGGTCCTTTGGGATACTTTGGTGTCCTATGTGCAAGATGTAGGGCACCGTGCACTGCAAGTAGCTTTTTTGCTTTCTTAGAGGTAAGTCTATTCCTCTTGATAGAGTGGATGGAGCTATATGTAGTGTGATTCCTCTTTCCTACGAAGGAACTAGCAATATGAGACAATGAGTAGCAGGATATTGGATCTTTGGAGCATCATCCCCATGCAACCTCCACCAACCATGGGGTCTTTTTGGCCTAAGTCATTACGATCTTCCTTCGTATCAGGCTTGTCAAAGGGACCATTGAGACATGCAAAATGAGTTCACTCCCTTTGAATTTTTGTGCCTCATCTACATATATCTTTGTAATGGCAACTCAAAATCCCTTCTTGATCTCTGGATCATCAATGGGAGCAATTCTACCAGGCTGTTTAACATACCATTTTGGGTTAAGTGCATATGCTGCCATGTGCAAAAGTTTGTTCATTTGGGTCATATTTGGGTCATATAGAACTTCAAGGAGGGCTCTTTCTCATGAATGGTTGTCCTCACCCATAGCGAATGACCTCAACTATTGGGTGTAAGAAAGATGTCAGATAACTACAATTTGTCCACCAATCATTATCCAATACCCAAAGCCTGATCTTCTTCCTCTCATCTGTATTGGATTTTGTCCACTTGTTCCAATTTGGAGTCACAACAACGGCTTATAATGCTGATTGCACCTCCAACATTCTCTCCAATAAGAGATAATAGTTGGCATATTTGGGGTCCGTGGGCTTGAGGAATTCCTTCCTTGAGTGAGCAATTTGTCCACCAATTATTATCCAATACCCAAAGCCTGATCTTCTTCCTCTCATCTGTATTGGATTTTGTCCACTTGTTCCAATTTGGAGTCACAACAATGGCTTATAATGCTGATTGTACCTCCAACATTCTCTCCAATAAGAGATAATAGCTGGCATATTTGGTGTCTGTGGGCTTGAGGAATTCCTTCCTTGAGTGAGCCCTGGACATGGCTAAGGAGGTGTGGTGACTGTAGATAAACATCCCACACATCTATCGTAGTTGTCACCAAGGAGTATACACACTAAATTTTGTCAATATCTTTCAGTGCATTGTTGAGTGCATGCGCACAATAAGGGACCCACAAAAAATGCTTGTATTTGCTCTGCACTAGTAACCTAGCTGATCTGCACATTGTTGTTGCATCTACCACAACCTGCACAACATTGGCAAGGCCAACCTCCTCTATAGCATCTAGAAGAAGCTCAAATTGGAAAGTTGCATCTATGCACTTTCCAAAACAATCAATAGCTCTAAGAAGAAAGGCCCATCTATGCATGTAACTAGGATCTTGATAAGTGGATGTTTGACAATGTTTGTCCACCCATCCATAACAATAGAGCACCCTCACCTCACCCATGTTTGTCTCATCTTCTCTTTTTGCTTAGTGATATTGGACACTAGCCATTCTAAAATCACTGTCCTCAACTTATGTTCACTAGGTGGCACATATGAAGGTCTCGTTGTTGCAATTGCATGGACCGTCTCCTTATAACAAGGAGAGCGACTCACATAGAAAGGAGTGCAATTGGCAAAAAGTAATTTGTCAGTGGCATCATCTTTGTCATCACGATTCAACTTAACATACATCCTTGTAATAGTAGGTCCTATTGCAACAAAACAAGAACCCTTCATTTTGGATGAAGATATCATAACAAGAGATGTTGGAGGCATAAGGGTGGATGCTTTACTTCTAGATTTCCTTTGGAACTGGAAGTTACCTCCACATTGTGATTAGCTTGGGCCATGAAATCAGGGCCAAAGAACGGTGGAGGCATAAGGGTGGATGCTTTACTTCTAGATGGGACATATGAAGGTCTCGTCGTTGCAATTACATGGACCATCTCCTTATAATAAGGAGAATGACTAACATAGAAAGGAGTGCAATTGGCAAAACGTAATTTGTCAATGGCATCATCTTTGTCATCATGGTTCAACTTAACATACATCCTTGTAATAGTAGGTCCTATTGCAACAAAACAAGAACCCTTCATTTTGGATGAAGATATCATAACAAGAGATGGTGGAGGCACAAGGGTGGATTTTTACTTCTAGATTTCCTTTGGAACTAGAAGTTACCTCCACATTGTGATTAGCTTGGGCCATGAAATCAGGGCCAAAGAATGGTGGAGGCATAAGGGTGGATGCTTTACTTCTAGATGTCCTTTGGAACTAGAAGTTATCTTTACTTTGTCATTAGCTGGGGCCATGAAATTATGGCCAGGGAAGGTACCCTTTGCGTATGCTGCCATTGCACCCTCAAGCACAGATCTTTGCAGCATGGTTAATTTTCTACATACATTAACCCTTTTTCCACCTATGCTCAAAAGGTGTTGCCTAAGCCGATTGTAACTTCCAACCCAATGATGGCCACAAACATTGCATGGCTAATGACGTGACCCACCACTTCGTTATGTTGGATTTCTGCTAGAATAAGGCTCAAATGCTTTGGTTGCATATAACTAAAGAGTTTTTTTTGGGATCATGTTCCCCCTTTGCATATTCAGCCAATGCCCTTGGTGGGTTGGCATCCAACTCACTTGGTTAGAATTCGGTGATCTTGAAATTTGGCAAAAAATTAGCACTTGAAATTTTGGCGACAAAAACGGCATAACATTCGACATTAAGTTCGAATTACAATAAAATATGGAAATTAAAAAATATATGAAATCTTTCAATAAAATTCATTATGCTCATTAAACTATGAACACTAAACACATCAACAATGAACATGATAGTCATAGAATCATAGAAATAATGAACACATCAACATTAAATGAAGTATGAACTAAACGTAAAATTAAAAGCCCAAAAGATATATTTCAATTAACTAAAACTATTTTTTTTTGAAACTTGAATACTTCTTGCTTTGCAATCATTAAACCAAGGATTTACATATGAGAGATTTAAGCAAGTATAAAGGATTTGAGCAAGTAAATATTAAATTCATTCCATTGAAAAAAGAAATTAAATTGTGTTTAAAATGATATAAAATATTTAATAGAATACAATTTTAAACCTAACTTTTAACTTTTTATTCTTACTTCATAAATAATTATTAGTTTGTTTAAAATAGCGATATAAGGTTTTAGAAACTCCATTTTTTTTAAAATGAGATTTATATTTCCAATGTGTTTTTGGAATAGCCTACAGATTAAATTAATGGAATTTAAGTGTTCTAACTCTGCACACAAAACACAACGAGTTTGAACACTAGACAAACAATCCAACTGTTTCCATTGAGCAATCATTTTCATCTTTGAAGTTCGAGCAAACAAATTTTGATTTAATTAATGGAATGTAGCAATACACCTTCATCAACAGCAGTGTCAGGACCTCAACTTTCACGTGACTCTGTGCTCTGCGACTTGTGAGTCTGTACTTTGCACATAGTGGAATGCTGAGTCACGGTCCACGAGCAGTGACCACACTTCACTCTTCCAGAATCAGTGCTACACTCCTACGACCAGACTTCACTCTTCACTCGGCAGAGTTGGGACTTCG
Source organism: Pseudotsuga menziesii (assembly GCA_001517045.1). Taxonomy (NCBI): domain Eukaryota; kingdom Viridiplantae; phylum Streptophyta; class Pinopsida; order Pinales; family Pinaceae; genus Pseudotsuga; species Pseudotsuga menziesii. Next base: position 633,940 of record LPNX010778158.1, on the reverse strand, counting down.
TTCAGGTAAGGATTAGGTTTACCTGTGGGCGCGCAAAGGAGAAAATGAACCCGAAGGCCATTATTTCATGCTTTTTAATTAATTTGCTGAATTTGTGGCAAATTAATTCGCCTAAAGATCGCTAAACTAAGAAAATTTGAATTCGCCAAAAAAAATCGCCGAACTTGAATGAGTAAATTCGTCTGCCTGAAAAAATAGGCAATTTTTGAATTTCAAAGCGAAAAATCGCTGAATTTGGTGATTGGCATTGGTTTGGCTGCTCATATCAGGAAACATGGATGAAGTGGTTGTTGCACCCCCACTTCCAATTTGTGTTCCACTCCCAACTTCATCCTCTGCTGGGGCATCATAATCGGAATCACTGTTACTGGCACTGCTATCCTTGGAATGACTCATTGTTTGCTGGTTTTAAACTTTTATGAGCAGATTTTAGTTTTTGGCAACCTGCGGCAAGTGTTTAAAGGCTGGAAAGGAGCATCAACAGCAAATAGAAAAATACACAACCCAATAATTATAAAACAGCAAAAAACACCAAAACTCTTGCACAAAAATTGAAAAACACCAAAGTAAAGCTCATTTTAATTTTAAAAACAGTGAGAAAAGAGTAAAACACATACCCAGAAATTTTAAAACAGCAAGTATGAATGTTGTTGACCCTACCTCCACATTGCTAGATGATGACATGGTGAAGGCAAACCAAAATACCACCAAAATGGCAAAATCTGTGCTCAGTTGTTCAAGGAAATATCAAATCTGCCCAAGGGAAATCTCAATCTGTCCAAGTAAATGCCAAAATGTTTGCTTCAGCTAGTAAACCCCCTGCTCCAGCCTTCAAACAACAAGAATTTTCCGTCTCTTGAGTGAAATCACTCCAATATGGTCGCCGGTGGCCACTCGAAGGAAAATTCGATTCTCAACAATGAAATGAAAAATAAAGCATGAGCAGGGGTGCATTGCAATGTTCCACGGAATTTCCGGGACGGGGGAGCGCGGGAGTGGGGAAACGCAAAAGGGGGGGGTGTGTGGAAGCCACCCCAAATTTTAGGGAAATTTCGGGGAAGCGAGGGGATGTCGAAGTCATAAAATTTAATTTAAAATATAAAAATGATAAATCCTAACAATACCTATTACCATGTAAAATGTAAAACTAAAAACTAAAATAATCATTATGGAATTCATCAAATTTCAACTTGTAAATGATACTGAAGTATGTTACTACTGGCTATTACCATGTAAAAAATAAATTATTAAATACTAAAAACTAAATATCATCAATATCATTATGCAATGTGTATCCAAATTCAGATTTCTCATTTATAAAATATAATGCAACATACTATGAAGTGTGAAAAGTCAAATATATATTGAACCATTAACAACTTAACATAGATAAGTTAGAACAGTGAAATAGACAAAAGTGAAAAGCCTGATAGCAGATTAAAATTTCTCAAAAAATACTAAATAGTAAAGAGTCAAGGATTGTCACCAATATCTAGTATCTATTATCTAGAGTCTAAACTACAAACTGAAACAGTGAAAGGTAGCTAAAATGGATCAACATCATGATCAAATAAGCTGCAAGCATCAAGGAGTGTTATCTTTTTAGTTGAGTTAGGATTTAATTGAGTTTTATCTTTTTTAAACTTTTATTTAATTTATCATTTAATTTTTATGTAATTATTTTTATTGAAAAATAAAAAAATAAAAACATTGGGGGGCTTCTAGGCGCCCTCCTAGGGGGGGCTTCTAGCTGTCCCTCACGAAGGGGGATGTGGGGGGGATGCCTAGAATCACCTCCCTAGGGGGGAAACGTGTTCCGCACTTGGGGAAACTTCCCCCTAGGGGGGATTCTAGGTGTCCCCCATGAAGGGGGACGCCTAGAAGCCCCCCCATGGGGAAACGTGTTTCGCACCTGTGGAAACTTGAGGAAATGAGTTTCCCCGAGTTTCCCCCAAAAGAGGGATGTGGGGAAACATTTCTGCACGAGTTTCCCCGTGCCAGAAGCGTGGGGAAGTGAGGGGGCACGTTCTTGACCTTGGGGGACGTCTCCCCGTGGAACATTGGTGCATTGAGGTTCATAATAGTTGGGTAGAGCTTTTAGGTTTTATTTCTAAGTGAGTTTAAAAGTTTATTTTTTGATTTTTAATTTTCATTCAAAAAAATTTGAAAGTCAGGGGGGGTGTCTAGGTGTCCTTCTTTGTGAAGCGTGCCCTGCACGTGCATGGGCCGGTTTTCCTTGTGTTTCACTTACGGGGGGTGTCTAGGTGTCCCTCTTTGTGAAGCGTGCCCTGCACGTGCATGGGCCGGTTTTCCTTGTGTTTCACTGAGTTACACATTTTTGGGAGCTTGGAGAAACGTTTTGCCAGGTGTCCCCTCGCCTTGAGGGCATGCCCCTGACCTTGGGGGACATGCCCTTGTGGAGCACTGCTATTTTTCTTTTCTAACTTACTAGAAGCAAAATTTAAAGATCTTCCCTTATTTTTGGAGATGTCTAAAAATTTGACAATTTGGATTGGACGACCATGTTTTATTTTCCTCTGAAATCCGACGTTTTTTATTTTGCAAAATCGGAATGTAACTGTGTTTTAATCCCAATTATGATGCTAGAAATGGATTCAGCACCCTCAAAACACCCTCAAAAACCCTTAGGGCACCCAAAATTCCATAACTTGACAACTGTAACCTTGATTTTAAAAAAATTTGACATGATTTTATCAAAATCATGCTGGAAATATCAGTCTATTCCGACCCAAATCGTAGAATTTTTAGACTATGCGCTTATTTTTAGTCTTTGTTTGGTGTTTTTCCAAAAACAATGATCCCATCGGTAGTTTTTCTATTCTGTTTTTGTTTGTTTGTTTGTTAAGAAATGCTTGTCGCTCGGGGCTAGTGCATTTTCACCATTGGCTACGAAACCGCAACCCAGGGGCATCTAAGTCGTCAAAATCATTGGGGGATTGCACCTGGCCTGGGCCACACCAACCCTTAACATGGCTGGATTTTTGGGTGTCTCCTCCCAACTAGCTCGCCCTTGGGTTTGAACCTAGGTTGCCTTTCTAACGATACCCACTTCTTAATCGAATGAGCTAGCGAGATTTGACTAGTTTTTCTATTCTGGTTAAAGCTTAGGTTGCTAACACTTTTTTCATTGCCTATATGGTATTTCTTTCCATGATCGATCTGTTTTTAAAAGTTTATACCAAAGCTCTATTGAAGTCTTTTAACTACCTTAGACAAAGGCACTCTTTACTCTGGCTATTCTCTAGTGAACGGTCTTTTCTCCAAGCCATCAGTGGCCTTTTCTTTTCAGTTTACTTTGTACTTTTGTTTCCAGAAACTTCACTCCTTACCTTCCTGCTCATCCATTTTATGCAGCAAGGCACTCTCCCAGGCCTCAGATTGGAGTTGAGCCTTCTTCTTAGATGGACTTTTGAATTTGTTCCATTTCTTTTTAAATTCCTCTTGGAGGAATATATCACCAAAAACATGCTTATTTTGTTCTTTCAGTTTCCTCTTCACAAACATTATCTCCAGGATGAACATCTTAGAACCTCTTCTTGTCTGGCCTTCCCTCCATGAAGTTTGTGTTTTGTAATTTTTCAAACCTAAAAGGACCATTGGATGACTTTCATGTTCTAAAGAGGCCTTGTCAAAGAAGGAATCACTTACTGAAAATTTAGCAAGCCTCTCTGCTACGAGGGATTGTCGGCATCTTCTGTTTTCCATGTGAAGGAACCTTTGCTGTTTGGGATGTCAACGAAGTTCAGGTAATCCACTACCTCTTGAAGGCTTTCACTTGCTTGGTCAAAATGCCCTCTAGCCACCCTTTTTCTTACAATATCAGTGCATATCATTATGGGAACTAGTGTTGCTGCATTATCACAACGCACACCTGGTAAGATTCTCAACCACATTATCATGACCCACACCTTGTAAGACTTCGTCCTGTGCATTATCATGGGGAGCATGTTCACAGGGTTTTGAATCTGGGTCATCATCACAGCAAATGCTTAGCTTGTGGCTAGCCCACAGCCTGGAGGATGTATTCTATATGAGTGCTGTTATAACTTATAAGCAAAGAAATCACACAGCCTGAAGGATGTATTCTATATGAGTGCTGTTATAACTTATAAGCAAAGAAATCATTTTTTTAATTGGCACTATTGGCACAATTGACATATCTATTTTGTTTCATGTTTCTTTTAAAATAGTTTCAAGAAACACACTCATTGGGTTGGGGGGGGGCTGCACTCTATAACATTGACCAACTTCGGCTTTGATGCCAGGTTTAAAGGGGTAACTCTTCTCCCAAAACCGCTGGGACTTGAACCCAGCCTTATCCGTTTTTGGAAAATGCCATTCAAGTGGACTAGGTGGACGTTTAATCCTCTGTTGACCTTAACATTGAATGATGACTCCAACGATATTTTTAGTTTGAGCAAAATTGCTCTATGATCCAGAATTTTTGTTACAAGGTTTCCTATGTCAACGCAAGTATCTGTTGTTGCTTTGTAATTTGTTGTAATCTAAAATCAATGTAAGCTATAATTTGTTGTAATCTATAATCAATGTAAGCTATAATTTGTTGCAATCTAAAATCAATGTAAGCTATATTTGATTTAAATTTTTGCAAGTTCAGAATTCATTTTCTTTCAATCAACGTTTTTGATAGTTTTGGTATGGGGCATTAGTATGGACTCCCTTTGAAGGCTTTATCATCAGTAATTAATGTATGTTTTACATGCCTCTTCTATGATGAATGCATGGCTGCTCCGACGTTATCAGTTGCCTTCCTCATATTTTCAATATAAACAAAGAGAGGCTCTCCTTTATCATTCCTTGTAAGTCCTTCATTTCTTGCCCTGCCTTCCCATTATTAGTCCTTGTAATTCCTTCAGTTCTTGCTCTCACCTTCACTGTTGGAAATGAAATGGTGAAAATGAGAGGGTGCTTTAATGTTTTTGTGTTCATGAGGGTGTTAACTGTTAAGTAAGTGAAGGATTAGGGTTTTCAGGTTGGGACTTACCCTAACTGTGCAATCTTTGGTGTATTTTTCCATTAAAAATTAAAATGGAGGACACATCTTAGAAGGTACCCAAATGCACCCGAATGGGTGTCCAGGTACCTGTTATGGGCTGCTGTCTCCACAGGCTTTGAAGTACCTGGTTCGGCAGGTAAGAACCTGGTTTGGTAGTGGTGCGTGGAATGGCATCTCAGTTCCTGAATCTGCTATGGGAGATGGGGATCTGGGATGTGTTTGGCCGCCCTTGCCCCCTGTGCGGGTACCAATGCAACATAGGTTCTGTTATTCAGGCTAGATCTTCAGGATGGACTCCCTTTGAGTGCCATATTATCGGTCATCTATGTATTGTTTGCATGCTTCTTGTAAGATGAATTCTTGCATTAGCAGTAATAGATTGAGTGTTTTGCACATTGTTTGAAGTAATTTCAAAACATTATAGTGGTGGTTGTGGATGGAAACAAATTCAAGATAACGTGACCTTAACCTTGTATACGTGGAAGTCAAAGAGATCGTGACAGAGAGAGGGCTGCTGCCCGAACTGCTAAGGGAGGGAAGAATAAGGACGATGGCCTTACACCTGAACAACGAAGAGAAAGGTACTCTCTCTTCTACAAATTTTTAATGTTGTTTTATTATTGTGATTCTCTGCATATTTCTGAAGCAGTGTTTACGGAATTTCATACTTTAACATTTACATCTGTCAATCTTATATTTGAAACCTACATATAGATTCACTAATATCACCATGAAGGTTGCATTAAAGTCTTTGCTTAAAGTAGCTCTGGGTATTCATGATGCATAAATTACTCTAGGTAGACCTAAATGCTGAAATAGTTATATTGTTGAGTGTTCTTTCCCAAAATGAATCACTATTGTCACCATGAAGGCTGCATATTCATGATGCATATTATTTGTCTCAAGTGGCGTTGCATATTCATGATGCATAAGTTACTCTAGTCAGAGTAAAATGCTCAAATAGTAATTTTCTTTAGTTCTTTTACAAAATGAGATAGTTTTTCGTAATATCTACTATGATTCTTGTGTAATACAGAGACGCTAAGGCACTTCAGGAAAAGGCTGCAAAGAAGGCAGCTCAGGAATCTGGAGGAAAAGATGCAGGCAATAGCAATGCCAAAACCTCTAAGAAATAGCATATTTGCAATTGTGTACAAGGACTATTTTCTCTTTGAGGTTGCCACAACTAGAGTTGAAATAAGGAATGGTCTTGATGTTCAGCCATCGTTTTGCTATATGGAGTGTCATATTGATTTGATCTTGCTTTAGAGATTTCTCAAAATGTCTATGAAAATGAAGATTGCTGATAAACATGGCATATAAATCCCTTTAAACTACCTTAGTTTTGTTGCTACCTCCTATATTATTATGTGGCATGGCCATTTTTAATTTTCATGTTATAACTCAAATGGTTAGATAGATGAAACTCATCTTTTTCCCCTCTAGATTTGTTCTGATTCATTCATCTGTGGTGTCAATCTTACTATTATTTCCATAGCTGTCAAAATGATGCAAACAGGGAGACTTAGGATGGATCCTAGGTGTCCAAGAATAATTTTCTGTATCATTCAGTGGTTACATTATGTAAAGAGAGACCTTGTGGTTAGCACCATCATAACGAGAATCTATCATAGGATGAAGACTTGAAAATAAATTCAGTAATATGTTCTTTAACATAAGAAAGTGTATTAGGTCCACTGGCAATAGATTGGTTGCATTCTACTCTTGAGAGTTTTTGCATTGTAACACCTTGACCCTTGTAATCTAGGATATTGCTTCTGCATCCTTTAATGTTTGAACATTCCTTGTTTCAGAGAGAAGGGAATACAGTGTAAAGTTAAACAGTAGAATTTGATCAAGCTTTTATAAATTTCTTATTTCTTATTTCGCATCCTTACCGTACTCTGGGTGGAAGCCCTGTTTAAGATTTAGGCTGGCCCTGCCCCGTGAAGTTTGTCTTCCAGGTGGCGCAGTTAACAAAGCTTGCTGGGTGGTCTGGAAGGGTTCTGGGTTCCTCCTGGTTATATATATATATGTATATGACTTTTTTCCCTGAGGTTTTCGATGAAGGTTTTTAGCGATCAATGAAATTCTGGAAATATAATGCATCAAAGATGTCCAATCAAAACCTACTCCCATGGTCACAAATTCAAAGTGCAAAGAATTTTGGGTGGCCAGAGGGCTTTTTAGTTTCGCTTTTGCATCCTCTTTTCATTCTTTGGAACACTATGAAATGGAGATTCCCCTTTGCAAGATTTTTGGGTGAAAACTGTGCGAAGTATTTTATGCATCCAGGCTTTTCGGTTGATCTCTTCAACCAGCCGTTATACAGGGGATAGATCTGAAAGATAGTCATGAAGCGCTAAATATGAACATGCTAGGTTAAATGAGCTCAACTGATTGAAAAATACCTGGAAAATAAGTGAAGACCATTTTTTTAATCTAACAAAAAATTAGGAGGATTTGTGGTTATAATCCAATTTTGTGGTTCAGAGTCCAGGAGGATTTGTGGATTATGAATATAAGAAATCTCTGTGGAGTGTTTTCAGACCCTTTAATTGTAGTTGGTTGCATGAAGCTCCTTAGGTTTTCTAAGTCTTGTGTTCTTGCTTTTAGATTGCTGAGTTTATGTTTATCTATAGTTCTCTGATATAGGTTGTTGGTTTGCTAGCTAGCATGAATTTTTAAGATAAAAAACAATTTTTACAATGTTGGTTTAAGCAACGCCTATTTTAACCATTTACTTCAGGTCTTTTTTTTCCCAGTTTGAATGTATTGAAACTTGATAGAATTAAGGTTGATATATGAAGTGTCTATGCACGCCAATCAATCTTGCATGTGATCACATGGTTTAGGATCGTTTCCACTTTTCAGTTATATAGTTTTTTTTCCCCAATTTATACCAAGTTTGAAGGTTTCTTGCATTTTGACCATCTCTATGTGCTTAGGTGCTTAGAATAAATTCAAAGCCCTATTTTAGGTTTTCTTTTACCCAATTTATACCAAGTTTGAAGGTTTCTTGCATTTTGACTATCTCTATGTGCTTAGGTGGTTAGAATAAATTCAAAGCCCTATTTTAGGTAGCGTGCAGCTAACCAAGTTGTTGGCTTAATATCTTTTAACATTTTTTAAAATCTATGAGGGGGTTTGTGAATAATGACACAATTTCTTTCATATCAATCTGTTCTTGCGCTTTAAGATAATTCAATATCTTTTAGTTTGGACATGTTGCGAGATAATTCAATATCTTTTAGTTTGGACATGTTGCGTTAAAATAGTTTGGATTTTATTTTAATTCTTCTTTCCTTTTATTTCCATTATCTTCTCCATATTTCATTCCAGATTCAAAGCATTCAATTTTTCTTTCAACTGTTGAGTTAAATTCATATATTAGTTTACTTTCTAGTTATTTTAATTATGCAAATAGATCATTGGGTCACCCACTTAAACCTCATATATAAGATACTCCGGTACTGGTAATCAAGGGTCCTTAGTTGGCCACAGGGAGGCTTTTAGGAAGTTTAGTTAACCATAATTGATGACAGATTGTTAATTCACTACTTTTATATCATATTACAAATAGATGACGTATTTCCCTTCCACAGTTTTCAAAAAGGATTTTCAGGAAGGGCTGTAAAAAGGATTTCCATGAAGGGTTGTTAAAGCAAGAGCTGCGTTTGATCAAGCTGAATTAATATCCATGTGGTCAACCTTAATGTTCATGAATCATGATTACATGATAAATTTGTTTGAAGATGAATATTTAAGAACCCTAAACAATGTCAAACAACATTAGAAATGAGTTATGCCATACCTGGTATACATTCCCAAGTTGCCTCTTGTGCTACAGATGGAACAAAATTTAAACTCTTTATTTCCTTTCATTTTTCATCTTTGTTTTGGTTATTTATTTTCTCTTCTTTATGTTTTCATCTTTCGTTTTACCTTTTCTCCCTCCACCTTTATGCCACCTCAAAGTACTTTGGTTATTTATTTTCTCTTCTTTATGTTTTCATCCTTCGTTTTCCTGTTTCTCCCTCTACCTTTATGCAACCTCAAAGTACTTTGGGGTGTGATTGCACTCTTTAAGTGAACCGCGAGGTGTTCCAAGCAACTTTATCTATCTTGCAACAAATGGGTAAATCTATCTTGCAACAAATGGGTAAAATATGTAGTGCTGACACAAACTTACTTGATCTACCTTGCAACAAAGTGGTAAAATATGTAGTACTGACACAAACTTACTTGATCTACCTTGCAACAAAGGGGTAAATATGCAGTTCTGACACAAACTTGCCAAGGTTTAGTGAGCTCAACTAGTTTCCTCATTAGTGGTTCAATTCCTACTACTGAAGTGCAATCAGCACACACATATATATTACAAACCCTATCTTTTATTGATTAGTTAACTAGTTCACATCACAATAAGCCTCAATAATTGGTATCTATCTATCTAAACCCTTTGCATCAATATTGCCTTTAAAATGTGTGGAATATTAGTGCCTCTTGAACCTTTGAACCTTCATCGAGTCGTGTCTTCCAAATTACAACTGGCATCCATATATTTTGGATATTAGAGGTGTAGTTGGTTGTTTAAAATATTCTAAAATTTGTGTGCCACTTGAACCTTTGAATCTTCACGGGGTCGTGTCTTCCAAATTACAACTCACATCCATATATTTTGGATATCAGAGGTGTAGTTGGTTGTTTAAACTATTTTAAAATTTGTATACGAGGGACATATTCTTTCTTGATGTGTGTTATAACACACATTTGGCAAGAATTTGGACTCGCTTGTTAGGAGTGGGATCTATATTAGCGTTTCTTGATATTTGAGGTTGTGTTGGAGGTTGACGGATGTTTGACTATGCCATTGTAAGATGAACATTGTCCCAAGACAAGTAAATAACATGACGCTACCATATTACTTAGATAATTGGCGTGGATAGCAATACCTCGGGGTGGCATGTCTTGTTGCCCTTTCCAATGAAGGAATTTATCTAGTTGAGCTTGAATCAAACCATTAGGACAACGAGAAACCAAAAATATAGGCCATGATACAACACATATGGGTTTACTTACAAAACAGTTCTCTTAGGAATCAACACAATGATAAATGTGTTTTGTTGATTCAATCAATTAACCTGTACATATAAAGAATGAACTTGCATGCTTCTTGTACTTGTATATCTTTTTGATGGGAATTTAACATGTGCAATGCTAAGAGAGTACAGTGTCATTGATTTGTTTCCTTGTTCATTTCCATTTCTTCTATTTTGAAACGAACGACTATGCTCTTTAAGTGAATTGCATGTTGTTCCAAAGAAATTGATCTACGTTGCAACAACAGGGTAAAATATGTAGTGTTGACACAAACTTGCTCTAAGTTTTACTGAACTCAACTATTTTCTTACACACCATTAGTTGTTTAATTCCTACTACTAAAGTGCAATCAATGAACGCTTGAATATTTTGCAAAAACTTTTTTTTATTGATTAGTGAACTAGTTCACATCAAATAAGCCCCAATCATTTGTATTCATCCATCTAAAGCCTTTGCATTATTCTTGCCTTTGAAGTGTCGAATATTAGTGCCAATTGAACCTTTGAACCTTTAAGTACTTGTCTTCCAAATTACAACTCAGATCCATATATATTTTGGACATGATAGGTGTAGTTGGTTGTTTAAACCATAAATTTTATGTATGAGGGGTTGCTTATTCTTTTTTGATGCATGTTGTAACACACATGCATCAATCTTGCCTTTGAAGTGTTGAGTGCCACTTGAACCTTTGCATCAATCTTACCTTTGAAATGTTGAATATTAGTGCCACTTGAACCCTTGAACCTTTAGTGCCACTTGCCATCCAAATTACAACTCATATCCATATATTTTGGATATGATAGATGTAGATGGTAGTTTAAACTACTATAAAATTTATGTATGAGGGGTTACATATTCTTTCCTGATGCATGTTACAACACATTTGACAAGAGAATGGACGCACTTGTTATGAGTGGGAACTATATTAACGCTTCTTGATATTTGAGATTGTGTTGAAGGTTGATGAATGTTTGACTATGCAATTGTAAAATGAACTTGTCCCATGACAAGTAAATAACTTTACACCACTATATCACTTAGAGGTAATTGGTGTGGATAGCAATACCTCGGGGTGGCATGTCTTATTATCCTTTCCAATGAGGAAATCTATCCCTTTGAGCTAGAATCAAACCATTAGGACAAAAAAACCAAAAACATCGATTTCAATGCCACACCTATGGGTTTACTTACAAAACGAGGGAATCAATACAGGGATTGATTCGATTAATTTATGTGTACATACAAAGAATGAACTTGCATGCTTCATGTACTTATATGTCTTTTTGATGTGAATTTAACATGTGCAATGCTAAGAGATCATTGTGTCATTGATTTGTTTCCTTGTGTTCATTTCCATTTTTTCTATTTTGAAACCAATGACTAATGGAGATAGCATAAGTTTATGTAGATACCACTAATTCTTGATTCCAAAAGAATGGGATGGACTCTTGTAAACTTGAAGAGGACTAAGGTTATGGTAGAGGCATAAGTCAATATCATAAGTGTAAGTAATAGAAAACATATTCAACCAAGTAGGACAAGAACATGCACCAAATTTCCTCCTCTAAGTTGTTTAATTGCATTGCCATTAATATATTAAAATGTAAATGAATTTCTATATCATTGTAGAGTGGAAACATTGTGTGCCAAAAACCTAAGAAAGAATGGAAGGCTAGAGGCTCTTAAACAATCTAACCAATTTTATTTCTACCACGTTGTTAGGAGTATGTATAGCAAACTTAGGGCTTCACATTATACAACCGCAATTACATATCAAGATATATTTATGCTTACATGTTAATTATAATTTTTATAGTTATACTCGTTGACATTGACACTATGTATTCATTGGTTATAATCCTCGTCTCTAGATGATTATCGTATGTCTCTAGGTGTAAGTTGTCACTACAAATATACAAGTTTGCAATCTAGTGCAATGCTAAAGATCCATAATGAAGTTTGTTAACTGTAGAGAAGAGTTTGTGCATTCACAGAAGATAGTTTGAAGGTACACAATAAGGTTGGTGTTATCATATATTTGCAAGAAAATCTTACTAATTGTAAAGGCATGGTGCATGACAAAGTAATGCATGATTCACTAAAGAGTTACAAATGTATGGAAATTTTATGCATAGTGAATGCAAGGCTCATACATGGTTATCCTATATGGTGCTTGTACATAATTATTTTGGCATTAATTACCAAGAATAATTCTTATTATTGTGCTTGATTTAGACTTGGCTCCTTGAACATGATTTTACAATGAAGTTAAAAGGCTTGTAGGAAAGAGATAACATGATATCTACCACTTATATCAAACATGTGTAATAAAATGAGAAATCCAAAACAATTACCCTATTAACTTGTTTAAATAACACATTTGGACCATAATTTGATTGCCATTGATGTTACATTGATGCTAGTTGTTACAAATTAATCCTTTTAAGGTATTGTTTTAATATAAATTATTTATTTTGAATAAGATGTAATAAAATGAGAAATCCAAAATAATTACCCTAATAACTTGTTTAAATAACACGTTTGGACCATAATTTGATTGCCATTGATGTTACATTGATGTTAGTTGTTACAAATTAATCATTTTAATGTATTGTTTTAATATAACTTATTTATTTTGAATACGATGGACACAACATACAAAGAAGGCATAAAATTTGTCTATTGCTAACAAAAGGCCAAAAATACAAAGAAGGCATAAAAATAGCCTATTGCTAACAAAAGGCCAAAAAGACTAATAAAGGATAAATTTAGTTCACTTTGAAAAAAATGAGGTTTACAACCTACTCTTCCTAATAATAGCTTAATGAGGCCTAAAATCACCTAATGCTAACCAAAGGCCAAAAGACTAACAAAGGATAAATTTAGTTCACTTTGAAAAAATGAGGTTTACAACCTACTCTTCCTTGAATAATAGCTTAATGAGGCCTAAAATTATGGATAGTTAACTATTGATTTTCCTTTATAATTATTTATACATATCTTAGAGATTATTAATAGGGTAAAATAATTAGAAAAAAATCATGAATAATTTTAATCACATTTAATAGGTTTTGAAGCTAACTCTAACCTTTACATTGTCAATGGTAGGGTTGATATTGGGTAATCTAAACTTACAAGTATCATTGATTATCATTTGGTCTTGATTACAAAATAGGTTAATACATGTTTTCTAAAATAAATTGCGTAATATGATAATCATTGGATTTTGGATTAGGAACACATCATATCCTCTTCCTTTCAAGGGTTCCTTTAAACGTTTGCTAATTTGGATGTTGTTATAGAATTATTCAAAGTTACATAGTCTATTGTAACGACCCAAGATGAAAATCCTAAACAAAGGCATAATTTGGGGCAAAATTGTATTTTGACTAGTCTTGACTCTAGGGGCTTCGAATGGCATAAGAGGGTATTGAATTTGGTAGAGACTAATATGGTGAGTCTTAGGATCACTCAACCGATTCTTTGGTCACTTTAGAACATGTCATAAACATCTGCAACTCAATTTTTGGTCATTGGCAAAAATGAGAACATTACTAGTAAATTGTGGTGAAATTCCCAAAAAGGGTGTGAGCATAAATGGCTTCCCAACACATGTGCGACCCTCCCAAATTGACAAATAGAGTATGGGGCTGATATTAGACTTCATTGAATGTCATTATGTGTGGAAATAAGTTCTGCAAATAGAATTATAAAGCTTCACATTCGAATGCATATTTTCAGTGCTATTGCTTAAGGGAAATGACAGTGATAGCTTAACTTCGACTCATAAAATGAACATGAAATGCTTCAGAACAGAGCATGACGATTATAGACCATAACAACACACAAATATCCTACTCAAAATCTTTTAACATTAGAGCAACCCCTCAATACAAATCAGATACAAAACTCCTTTGAAATGAAATCCAATACATGGAAACTAGTCAAACCATAGCTTGTAAATGTTGACATTTTTGCATATGTATTTTTGCTAATTCGACTTACAGAGAGTATATGGGACTTATTACACAACCAAACATCATTCACCTATGCTTGGGCATCAACTGAACTCAACAAAGTGCAAGTATGATTCGTATTAATGTGCCATCATGTGGAAACATGGGAATTGAGAGGTAGGGAATGAAAGAATAGGGAAAGAGATAGATCTCAAACTATATCAGCCTCTTATCTGTAGTAAAAACAATTCATTCAGCTCCAAATGAGAGTTTAGGGTGGCCTCTCCAACAACCAATTTGGATGACAATCTAACTCCCTCGAAATTGTCTCACTAGCAAGGAGAGTGAGCACTTACCATGCAATGGACAAGCTAGTGCTTTCCAAAATGCCAAAGGCAAATTATCAAATGATCAAAATCCTATCTTCTTCCTTATGACATCTTTTTATAACTCTCATAAGGTCCTCCAAGGCCGAATTCCCTCCCACAGGCTTCCTCCAACTCATCCTTGATGTTTAGTAACCCCTATGACACTTGTCCTTCTCCTCATCTCTCAATCTTCCTCCAAATTTGAATTATTGCCACCAACCTCCAAATGTGCCCTCTTGGTGGCTATTTTTTAGCCTGACATGTCAGATTGTCATAGGTCTGCAATCAAGTTTTCAATAAGGTCTGATTTTGTCATAGAATCTTCCATCATTGTTGTCATAAAACACAGTGAATCTCTCTTCAAGTGGCACATAATTTCTTCCTAGTCTCTTCCTCTTCCATAGGGAGTAACTCTTCACCCATTCGAATCCCTGGGCTCATGACATGTTACTTGACACCTCTTGATCTTCCAAGAATGTTCCATTCCTCATAATTTCAAATTTGGGGTTAGGTCATGACAAGTGTAAGGAGGAATCTAACAACCCAAGGTCTCCATGAACCTCCAAGTGTCTTCATGAAGCAATGCCACTTTATTTTCTCCATATTTATTATTTAGATTACCCAATTTAATGTGTAGATGGTAAACTAAGGTTCTCTTAGGTCCCATAGCTCTCTTATTGCAAGATTTAATGTCTCCACCCCAACCTAGGGAATTAGTAGGTTGGTGAAACATTGTTAACTAACAGTCTCATTGGGATGGGAAATGACAATCCTCCCCACTCAATATTTCTTGTCCTCAAGCAATGCCAAGTTTGGATGCTGCAAATTTGTTCATCTTCCCAAGCGGCTTCGTCACTGGGCAAATCCTTCCATTGTACCAAGTATTCTTTTATTGTTTTGCTCCTTAACTTTTCTTTCCCTTGTTTTCAATATTTTGTTTGGAATGAGAATAAGTTATCCATCATCCAAGGGAGGTAATGTATCTGAAACTGAGATATGCTGACCTATAACCTTCTTTAGACACGAAACATGAAATGCATTATGAATTTTACTTCCTGTTGGAAGCTCCAATTCATAGGCCACTTCTCTAATTTTTTGAATCACTTTGTAAGGACCATCAAAACCTTGGTGTGAGTTTTTCTGAACCTTTACCCTTTATGGTGGTTTGTTTGTAGGACTGCATCCTCAGATATACCAAGTCATTCACTTGGAAGTGTCTCTCCACTCTATGTTGGTTGGCATATTGTTTTTGTTGATTTTGGGCAACTTGCAAGTTATCTTTCAAAACCTTGAAAATTTCTTGACTTTCTTCAATCCAATCCTTAGCCTTTGGAGCTCTACTATCACAAAAAATGTGGTCAATAAAAGTGGTTGCATCATTCCCATAAAGTGATTTGAAATGAGACATGCCAATGGACATATGAAAAGTATAGTATTGTAACAAAAATCACCCAAATACAACCATTTGATCCATTATTTTTGCTGCCCACTAACGTAGTTCCTCAAGTATCTTTCCAACCATTGATTCACTCTCTATGTTTGGCCATCAGTTTGTGGATGATAGCTTGTGCTAGGTGTCAAATTTGTCTCCAACATTTTGAAGAGTTCTTTCCAAAATGCACTAAAAAATCTGCTAATCTTTGTCACTAACAATGCTCTTGGGAATCCCATGCAATCTGAAAACTTCTTTAAAGAATAGCTCAAGAAATTGTGCAACATTGAAAGTTGTGGTAACAACAAAGAAATGAACAAATTTAGTGAGTCTATCCACCACTACAAATATGCGATCCTTACCAAGTACCTTGGGCAAACCAATGATGAAATCCATGGAAATGTTCTCCCATTTTTGTTATGGAATAGGCAAGGGGTGTAAGAGGCCCTCTGGATGAGTGTGCTCCACTTTTTTCACTGACGTGGGGTATTCATTAAATTTTTTCAGAATATCATCCTCTAACCCTTTCTATGATAATCTTTCCCTCAACATTCTATATGTTTTGAAGAAACCAAGGTGACCTGCTAGAGGAGAATCATGAGCTTTCTTTAAAACTTTCTCCTTCAAACTTGAACTAGGGACCAAATAGATTCTATCTTTGTAGTAGATCATTCCTTCCAACACCTTATACCTATCATCATGGTTAGTCACATAAAAAATCTCACAAGAAAACTTATCCTTGGCATATTCTACTTCTAACATATCTTTCCAATTTTCTGCAACATCCATTAGAGAAATAAAAGGTCTTCTAGATAAGGCATATGCTACCACATTATTCTTTCCCTTCACATATTCAATATCAAATTCAAATACTTGAATTTTACTCACCCACTTTTGCTTCCTTTCATTTAAGATCCTTTTGAGTGAGGAAGTACCTTAAGCTGTTATGGTTAGTTTTGACCACAAACTTGTTTCCCACCAAGTATTACCTAAACTTGATCAAAGCATGCATGATGGATAACATTTCTTTATCATAAATAGTGTAAATATTCTCATGTGGTTGTATCTTCCTACTCTCGAAAGCTATTGGGTGTTGCCCTTTCTTTAGGACTGCTCCAATTCCTTCTCCTGATGCATCACATTCCAAGACAAATGGTTTAGAAAAATCAGGCAAAGCTAGAATAGGACAATTGCTTATTACCTCTTTCATTCTTTGGAAATATTTTTCAGCGTCTTCATGCCATTGGAAAGCATCTTTTTTTGTCAAATCAGTGAGAGGTGAAGTGAGTTTGGAAAACCCCTTCACAAACTTTCTATAGTAGGTACAGATTCCAATGAATCCTCTCAATTTAGTGAGATTTTTGGGACGAGGCCATTCTATAAAGGATTTTATTTTTTCCATATCCACCTTCACACCATCTCGACCAATGATGTGTCTAAGATACAAAAGTTATGTCAAACCAAACTCACATTTTGACAGCTTAGCAAATAAAGTTTGATCATGCAAAATTTTTAATACCGCTTCTAAATGATGCAAATGTTCCTTCCATGTTTTACCATAAATAAGAATGTCTTCAAAGAAAAATAGTACAAACTTACGAAGTTGCTTGTGGAAAATATTGTTCATGCATGATTGTAATGTGGCAGGGAATTTGTCAAGCCAAAGGGCATGGAAACAAACTCAAAGTGACCATAGTGGCACTTGAAAGCAGTATTTGGTATGTCTTCTTCCTTGATTCGAATTTGATGATAACTAGATCTAAGGTCAATCTTTGAGAAGAAATTGGCTCCATGGAGCTCATCCATTAGCTCATCAATCCTTGGGATGGGATATCTATTCTTCATTCTCTTCTTATTCAAAGCTCTAAAATCAATGCACATCCTCAAAGTTCCATCTTTTTTCTTTACCATAACAACTGAAGAAGCTTCTGGGATTGAACTAGGCCTTATGAGACCCAAATCCAAAAGTTATTTAATGGCCTCCTCAATCTCATCTTGAATCATTTTGGGGTGCCTATAGGGATTAATTTTGATAGGTTGGGTTCCTATCTCTAACTCAATGATATGCTCCACCCCTCTAGTTGGCGGTCTTCTAGGGGAAGGTCTCCAAAAATCCTCTCATACTTACTCAATAACTGCTCTATCTCCTTAGGATGCTTGACAACCTTCTAGTGAGGTTTAGAAGATGTAATCAAACATTCATTAACCCATTCTATGTCTCCATGCCTCAAGATAGACCTCATACTGTGAGAGGACACCACTTGATTTGGGTAAGTGTGCATTCCTCTCAACATGATGGGTTTCCCTTTCGAATTTTTGAACCTCATTTCAAGGACTTGATATTTCACTATATGCTCCCCTAATTAATACAACCATTGGGCTCCCAAAACCACATTTGTATCAACCACATTCACTACATAGAAATTGTCAGTGATAGTATGATTTCCTATAATAACTTGAAGCTTTGGAATCCATTTGGTGTAGTCCATAGAATTGTTACTTGGAATGATGTCTGTGAACTTACCATCGAAAGTTTCAACTTGTAACTTTCTCCTCTCCACCAAGGCTGCATCTATGAAGTTATGAGTGGCTCCTCCATCCACTAGGACCGTAACCTTTTGTCCTTGTGTGTTACCCTTGAGCCTAAGGGTGTGAAATCTAGGTACACCTGAAAGTACCGCAATTTTTCTTGTCTTAGGAGTGGGCTGTTCTTCTTCTGCTATTTCATACCCCTCTTCTTGGGCTGCAAGTTGTGCTTATTCCTCCTCCCCCTCTTCCTCATCTTCAGAGAAAACTTCAATGTAGTGTGCCTTCCCCTTTGCACACCTATGTCCCGTAACCCAAGGTTGTTGACATGTGAAGCATAGTTTCTTTCTTTTGAGTTGTTCTTTGCTTGGCCCTCCCTTATTCTCTTTGGAAAATGAGTCCTTTTTCCATGATTTCTTACCTTCCTTGAATTTGGAAGGGAAATTAGGCTTAGGGCGGTATTTGTTTTTTGGAAACACATTCTGCAAGTCTCTTGTCAAATTCATGGCATCCTTCAATGTAGCTAGCTTGTGGGATTTCACGAGCCTTCTCAAAGGTTTTGTCAATCCTTCAGTAAATAATAAAACCAACCTACCCATAGGGACATTAGAAACCATTACTGTATATGCTTAAGGAGTTCCAACTTGCTTTAGTTGTGCTAGTTCTTTGAAAGGAAGTTCAAGGTTTTTTCTCTCAAATCTCTCCATTAATGCATTGGAGAAACCCTCATAAGATAAAATATGATTGTGTCGCAAGGTTTTAAGACCATGGAACCACAAATCACTAGCTTCCCCTTCAAGATGTAAAATGGCCATTTTCAATGCATCTTCTTCAACCATAGGATTTAACTGGAAATACACACTTAATTTTTGTAACCAAGCACTAGCAGACATTTGGGAAGAAACATCAAAGGAAGGAATCGTTACTTTTCCCATGGTATACTTTAATTCCTAATTAAGAGGAGGTTTCTTATTCCCACTTTCTCCATGCTTAAATTGAAGAGAGGCCCTGATGAACTGATTGAAAGGTAGGACTTTCCTACATTCATCACTTAGTTGCTTCCAATAATTTACTGCTTCCTTCACATCATAAGTAGTGTAAGGGACCTCTTTTGACTCTAAAAACTCATGAATTGTAGGTCTAGTTTGATTCTTGAATTCATGGGGTTGGTTATGAGGTCTAGTCTTTGAAATAAAATCTTTCCCATAGGTCTTCTTCTCATCATGAGGTGTACTATTACTACTCTCGAGTGTTGACTTGCCCCCAAGTTGGCTAGCCAACAAATCAAACCCTTGAAGAAAATGTTTGGTCATATTTTCAAGAGCAGTATTCATGAATGTTTTAAGGTCCTCATTATCTCCCTTATCATCCATATATCTGAATCCTAGTTTTTCCCTAATCTCCTTGTACACATAACTAACTTCTTCCCCTCCTTCTCTTCCACTGTTAATGTCTCCAATCTCAGTTTCTAATGGGGGAAGACTGTTATCAGAAAACATGAATAGGAAAATTGAACAGGTTCTAATATCATGTTTCGATACCATTATAATGACCCAAGATGAAAATTACAAACGAAGGCACAATTTGGGGCAAAAGTGTATTAACCAGTGTTGACTCTAGGGGCTTCAAATGGCACAAGAGGTTCTTGCATTTGGTAGAGAATGATATGGTGAGTCTTAGGAACACTCAAGGGAATCTATGGTAACTTTAGAACATTTTATAGACATATGCAACTCGATTTGGGGTAATTGGAAAAAATGGGAAAATTATTAGTAAATTGTGGTGAAAATCCCCCTAGGGTGTGAGTATAAATGGCTTCCCAACTCATGCGCGAACCTACCAAATTGATAAACAGAGTATGGGGGTTGATATTAGACTTCATTTACTATCATTATGTGTGGAAATAAGTTCTGCAAATAGATTGATAAAGCTTCACATTTGAATGCATATTTTCAGTGCTATTGCTCAAGGGAAATGAGAGTGATAACTTAACTTTGACTCATAACATGAACATGAAATGATTTAGAAAATAGCATGAGGATTATAGACCATCAAAATCAAATAAATATTGTACTCAATAGAATTTAACATCAGATCAATCCCTCAACACAAATAAGATACACATCTCCTTTGAAATGGAAACCAATACATGTAAACTATTCAAACCATAGATTGGGAATGTGGACATTTTTGCATATGTATTTTTGCTAATTCTACTTACAGAGAGTATTAGGAACATATTACATATCCAAACATTTTTCACCCATTCTTGGGCATCAACTTAACTCAACAAAGCACAAGTATCATTCACACTAGTGCACCATCATGTGGAAACATGATAATTGAGAGGTAGGGAATGAAAGAATGGGGAAATAGATAGATATTGAAATGTATCAGCCTCCTATATGAAATAAAAACACTCCATTCATATCCAAATGAGAGTTCATGGTGGCCTCTCCCACAAAAAATATGGATGAGAATTTAACTCCCTCGAAATTGGCTCACTAGCAGGGAGAGTGAGCACTCACCGTGCAATGGACAAGCTAGTCCTTTCCAAAAAGCCAAAGGAAAATTATCAAATGATCAAAATCTAATATCCTTCCTCATGACATATTTTTATAAATATAATAAGGTCCTCCAAGTTCGAATTCCCTCACATAGGATTCCTCCAACTCATCCTTGATGTTTAGTAACCCCTATGATACTTGTCCTTCTCCCCATCCCTCAATCTTCCTCCAAATTCGAATTGCTACCAACAACCTCCAGATGCGCCTTCTTGGTCGATATTTTTATCCTTGACATGTCAGATTGTCATAGGTCTACAATCAGGTCTGATTTTGTCATAGAACATTCCATCATTGTTATCATAAAACACATGGAATCTCTCTCCAAGTGGCACATAGTTTTTTCCTAGTCTCTTCGTCTTCCATGGGGAGTTACTCTTCTTCACCCATTCGAATCCTTGGGCTCATGACATGTTAATTGAAACCTCTTCACTTTCCAATAACGTTCCATTCCTCATAATTTCAAATTTGGGGTTAGGTCATGTCAAGTGTAAGGAGGAATTTAGCCACCCAAGGTCAACATGAACCTCCAAGTGTCTTCATGAAGCAATGCCACTTTATTTTCTCCATATTTATTATTATATGACCCAATTTAATGTGTAGATGGCAAACTAAGTTTCTCTTGGGTTCCATAGCTCCCCTATAGCAAAATTTAATGCCTCCACCCCAACCTAGGGAACTAGTAGGTTGGTGAAACATTGTTAACGAGTAGACTCATTGGGATGGGGATGTGACATCTATTCAAGGGTAATTTCACTCAAACTTGTATTGGTATATTTGTATGAATTCCATCTTCCTTTCGAGTGTTCCTTAATTTTTTTGGATCATGTTATAGAATTCTTCAAATTTACATAGTTTATTCAAGGGTAATTTCATTCAACCTTGTATTGGTAGATTTGTATGAATTCACTTGTATTTGAAGGACTAAAAATACTAAATTTAAGATTAATTTACATTTAGTGAATTTGCATACATAAATGTTATATTTTCATATTATTTTTCTAAAAAAAAGGGAAAAACATCATGAAAGAAAGTCAACCTTAACGTGTAAGGTACTTCATTATCTTCTTGAATTTTATCTAGCATGCATCATAAAACTTAGGCTATAAGTTGTATTAGAGTGATATGTCATTAATATGAAAAAGTCATACATTGAGCACATCTACCAATATTTTGATAGCTACTTCATCGTATATTTAGCTATTCCCATAATGTCCTAGAAGGTGTTTGCAATTTTTTTTCATGTTAAAGTTATGTATGGACTCTGTTTGTAATTTGTTTGTATTCTTGCATGTGTCAATCAAGTACCCACCTAGAAATCACCTTGATGTTAAATCCTTGGTTGTACTCACGACTTCACTCTCAGCCATGAAAGCCATGGACGATAAGTCTTTAACCCTCACGTGGTGTATTTGTCTTGCATCCGATCCTTCAAAGTACTTGCCCGCCATTAACTCTGTTATGATTGATTCAAATGTCTCCCCCCCACAAATATAGGACATTGCATGTGGTTTCCATCTATGGATGGGCATTGATGCCATCATTTTTTCTCCATGCCATTTGCTTTGTCCTTCCGCGTCCATTGGTTTCTCTCCCTCCTCAACTTTCTACTCTAGCTTGATCCCCCACCTGTTGCAGTGTCTCAACTTTTGATTTGACTTATCCCTTTGTTGCTTACACCATGGTTAGCTCCAAGAATATTGAGTGGAAAGCCTAAGCTACCCCTTGCCACTCTCACATGTCCCAAGTACAATGAGAGCATGACTCTATACATGCTTGTCACACGAGTAAGGACTCATCTTTGACCAAGTGCCATATTCAAAAGTCTGGAAAATAGAATTCAAAGCATTTTGGTCCCCCTTGATTCAAGTCGACTATTTGCAGAACATGGAGGTCTTGTCGAGGATTAAGGATCGACTCGCAAGAGGGAAACTCAACACCAAAAAACTTTGAATTTTCTATGGTTCAACAAGTCAATGTTTGGGTTGGCTCTCATAGACTGCATGGAGGGAAATATAATGACAACTAACTAGGGTCTCAACTTGGCGGAATGCTTGGACAAGAATGAGGGTTGGCTTCGTCACAAGGCCAAATCCCAAATGGACTTTGATGCCAAGCTAAATTCCCTTGCTCAGGAACTCACAGGGAAAGTTTTCAGTCATCCTAGGGCGACTCCAGCGAACTCTTAGCTCATCTATCGAATCACCCTAACCCCAAACAATGGTGTGGATAGTTCTTGTTCACACAAGTTATCCTAAAAAAGATGGAAACAAATCAATATCCCAATAAATGAATGTATTTGATAGAAATGAAAATGATGAGTTACAATATATAAATGCTTGAATATAAATTCCTACGAGGGTGCGTAAAGACTCTTCCGAAGAGTCACAACTATTAATAATAATAATTATTTTGTTTATTTATTAATAATTATAAATCTTATTATTTATTTATTTATTCATATAGTTATATTCGTAACATGGTCTTCCTCTTCAAAAAATGCTTTGTTCTCAAAGCATAGTGATGAGGACACTTTTTTGTCTTTATTTTTTCTTGCAAGTGCCGTCACATATTTTCTATGTTCTGCCATAGTTGATGATACGTGATGATATGAACTTCTGATTCCTGAATAGAATATTTAAAAATTAAAAGGACCAGTCCAACTGTTGTAGCTGCAACTATTTCCCAAATTTCTAAAAATTTGGGACCCTCGTTTTAAATTTTGTTTGGTTTAGTTTGTTAGGATTGCTTAACTTTACTGCGAGTTTGATTTTTTGAGATTGATTGCTGAATGAATATCTTTGTCTGCTGATGCTGCTATTTTGAACTTGGATTTGACTTACGGATGATTTCCTTTTTGTTGCTGTCGGAGGTCTTTTGTACAATGTATCGGAGTCACAGTTCTCTATAGAGCCGCTATTGCTGAAGCTAAACGATGAATGTTTCGATGCATAGCCCCTACCTTGGCCGAACCCGCGGGTTCATTGCTTTTCCTTGCTATCGGAGCAGTTTATAACTATGGGCGGAATCCGTGTCTATTTGATTCCCGCCATTGCAGTTCCTTAACAGACTAACCGTCTGATTCTATAATAGTTCCAACCTCTGATGTATTGACTCCCGTTGTATTGCTTTGTTTCGTCGATGTTTGGTTTTGCTCCAGAACACCTAGACCATGGGTCACCCACCGTTGTGGCATTTTAGTAAACTAACCGACCGACGTTATGTGTTTCGATTCGCTAATGAAGTTTTTATCTGCCCGATGTTTAGTTGTTTTCTCGCCGTTATTACGAGTTTCTACTTTATTTCATAGGTGGCGAAAGGTTCTCTATTTTTATTAAGTTAATATTTTCATGTTGAAAACGCAGTACCGGGTTTTACTGGTAGTATGGTTTATGTTTATTGAAAGTAGTATGAATAAATGATGAATTTTTTGTCTTAATTGCAGACAAACCTAGGAGAAAGAAGTTGGCTGAAAAAAAGGAGAAGCTAAAGCATAAAGAGGAGAGCGAAAATATGAGATAAACTGGATCTCAAAAGGACCAACAGATTATGAAGCATAATCATTAAGAATAGGGTCTTAGGCTTGGGAAGTTCATCAGTTACCAAGCCGGTCCCTTTTACAAAGTGCTTGTAAAGCTTAATGTTCGTTTGAAATATAACATTTGTATGAATCATGAGCACGCACAAAAGAAAAAATTGTGAGATTAAAACGGTTGGGGGAGCCCAGAGGTCACCAGTGAGGCAACCCAAAGGTTTTGCGGTTTTGTATAAATATAGGAAAGTTAGAAGGAAGCAGGGGACATTTTCCTAGTTAGACTTGTGAGAACACATTGTAAGAGGAACTATTTCGTTTTGCAATAGATAATTACAATTTTTCCTGTTGGAGAAAGCTTTGGTGGGATGTTCAAATGTTGTGCAATGAATGTTGTTGAAGGGGAACTATTTCATTTTCAGCTTTTATTCATTAACTGTGATATCGTTCTAACTTGTTGAACCTATGTTCTTGTATGAATGTTCTCTGGTTTATTTTATGATAATTTCCACTATGAGTAATGAATGTTTTCACAAACAATGAGCTATCTTGTTGTTCATCTATCTATTCATGTTTATGTGTTTTGAAATAAGAACAACTACTTGTGATTTCTCTTAATACATGAATAGTAATACATGACTCATTAAATGATAATCTCGCTCCCTAGGGACAACTTAGTTAGTTAGTTTTATTTCTTACTGTGTGTGATTTAGATGCGAGAGAGTTCAAGACGAGAGGTAAGAACCTGCACATCACATTGTGACTGCTCCTCGTATTCTTTATCAATCTGCATTTTAGATAGGCACTTTCATATCATACTTAAAGTCAAAAACACAAAAATACATATGGTGGACCAGGCTGCAATCGGTAAAACCTTTTATTTTTGTTACTTGACTTGCAGTAGCCGGACCATAAACCGGATGGATTCCCCATACCAAACAGTCACGGGCTAGTTGGGAACGTTGATTGGGGAGAATCCCTTACTGTTGTTGCCTGCGATTTTTCAGGCCTCAACAGTTTTTGGAGCTATAAGGAGGGCCACTAGTGCATGGCTGGCCAAGGAAACCCATTTCCTTGAAATTACTCCACCAGTGATAGTTTTGAAAGTAGTTAATTTCCTAATCTGATTCCTGAAGAGAATAGAGAACATTTGTATTCTGTGGACAACAAAGTTGTTAATGATCTGAGAAGACACACTAGGGCTTATGTGAAGAAGATTGGAGGATTACCGATTTTCCGTGACTTACCTAGAAGAGAATACAAGAAGAAAGACCGTCTTGTATTGGAAGACTCTGTGTTGGTTGGAGATTGGGAAGAACTTGTAGAAATAGCTTTACAGGAAGTTGTTCAGCCTTTGAATCAAGTAGTTTCACCTGTACATACTCTTGTCCCTTCACCACCTTATTCTCCACCCAGACTCATGGTAGGTGTAAATGCAAATCAGCCACCTGACCCACCAAATCCACCACCTGCTTGGAAAGCCAGATCACCCCTAAACCTAACACCTCCTTTGCATGACTTACCTCAAGCTTTTGAGAAGATGCTGATCAAATTTGACCCAAGTGAGAGGATTTTAGTAAATGATCTTTTGAAAAGTTTCTACTTGGCCATAGAAGGGCTAAAGGCTGGAGAACATGAAGACGTAGTCTGCAGACTTTTTCCACATACCCTTAAAGGAGCAGCAGCCTCATGGTATTTTGGTCTGCCTGCAAATTCAATCCTAGATTGGGATACTTTTGAAAGGATATTCATAAGCAAATATGTGGCCCAGAAAACTCATGCAACTCTCATGAAATGACTGTGTGCTTTAAAGAAAGAAAGAAAAGAGAAGGTGCATAGTTTTACTCAAAGGTTTGCAGCCTATCTTAAAAACTTTTCTGAAATTGACAAACCCTCGGATAAAGTTCTGATTGAATATTATACTTCAGCTCTGGGACCTGATTTGGCCATGTTTGCCAAGATGAAAGCCAAACCTATGCTAACAGAGACTTATGAGGAAGCGAAGAGAGTAGAATCTGAAAAGGAAAGCATAGAAGATTATTCGGAGCAATCAGGAGAGAAAAATTTTGGGAAGAAAGCTTTGTCATTTGCTAAGTCTAAAGAATAACAGCCACAGGACTTCGAAGGAACGGTGAAGATGATGCATAATCTTTCCAACAGAATAATACATTTGGAAAAGGAGAAGGAGGCTCAAAATTCTTACAAACCTTACGACAAGAAAAGAGAGGATAACAATCAATCCAAACCGCCTCCACACAGTCCTGCATCAATGAACTTAACGGAAGTAGGTATGGATAACTTTTGCACTTTTCACCAGTAGCCCCATTCTGAAAAAAATTGTCCACAATGGATAAATTCAATGACATTAGTGATGAATCAGCTGCTGGACTCAAAACTAACAGAGGAAAATGATGAGGAAGAAAATGACAACAAATCAACAGAAAAACAAGACTCATGATGCCATGGTTTTATGGGATTGTGTCTCGATGTTTGATACTGAAAAGGAAAGTGATTTGAGACATGAGGACATATTAGAAGCAAATGTGACAACGTGAAGCCAAGGGATGATAAAAGAAGACAGGTTAATAATCCCTAAAATTAAGAGACTTCAGAAGAATATAAAGAAATTTCAAAAAAACACCACGGCTAATAAAATTACCGAGTTTACTATTACTAGTCAAAATCCAAAGCAAATCAACATGCTTGCTAAGCCTATTTAAAATAAAATCGATAATATAAAAATGAATCTCGCAGAACATAAAATGGAGTATGACATTGTGGAGGATATCAAGAAGGTAAAGGCAAATATTTCATTATTTGAGATGTGTAATGTCCCACAGTAGAAAGAGAAATTATTGAAAGCACTTGAAATGCCTGAGGAAAAGCTTCCCACCGACAATCAACCCCGAGAAGAAGAAATCGGTGAAGTAAGTGTGGGAGGTAAGCCTAAATGCAAAACTCCACCTTTTCTCCTCACTTTCGAGATTTTCAACCATAACATGCACAACTATCTAGTAGACTTAGGGGCATCAGTAAATGTTATGCCACTGTTAGTCTGCAAGAAGATAAATGGACAGCCTAAACCATCTACCTGGTAGGTCATTCAATTAGACAGAACAAATGTGAAGGTAATTGGGGAAATGGAAGATGTTTTAATTCGATTATCTTCAAATGAAAAGGTATGTCAGTTCATTGATGTTGTAGTAGCAGACATACTTGAGGCATATGGACTTGTTTTGAGTAGAGATTGGTCAGCAAAGCTGAATGGATATTTTGCATCGGACTAGTCACATCTGTGGTTACCTTATAAAGGAAGTCCCAATCAAATTAAAGTTTTAAGAGAGCCCCACACGAAACACAATGTCACGCAGTTAGAAGGAAATAATGAACCAGTGAATTCTATTTTGGGGAATTACTTCATTGAGCTTGAACCAGGAAATTACCAAGCGGAAAAAGCTAGTGGTACATCAGACACTTAGCCTGATCTCCTTTGGTTTTCGCAGACTGATGAAATTGATTGTAAAATAGTAGACTTAACTTTAGATGTAGAAGTTGATTCATGTACAGTAGTAGATAATTTTTGGACACTTTTCTTTGATGGATCTAAAACTTTGGAAGAATCAGGAGCTGGCTGTGTTTTGATTGATCCAAAGAAAAATAAACTTTTTCTTTCATGTAGGTTAGAGTTTGAATGTACCAATAACACAACCGAATATGAAGCATTAGTTCAGGGACTAAGAAAAGCAATTGAATTAAAAGTAGAAAGTCTGAAAGTGTATGGGGATTCTGAAATAATTGTAAAGCAAATTCGAAAACAGATACATTGCATATCACCTCATTTAAAAGCTTATCAGAATGAAGTATGGGATTTGCTGACAAATTATCTTGCATTTAATATTATATCTATTCCTAGAATAAAAAATGTAGCAGTTGACTTGTTGGCTACCTCAGCCGCAAGGCTTGTACCCTCTAATAACAGGTGTTCTATTGAATTACTTTTCAGGCCTTCGGTGCCAGACATGATTACCAATTTGAGAGTTTTTGATGACGATCGACAGATTCTGGAATGTTTGACAAACGATGAAACTTTCAAAGGGGCAATCATTGATGATGAAGAACATCAAGCTGAGCTAAAATTCAACAATTTTATTCCTAAAGAATTCAGGACTTTAGAGCGAATGTTTGATCTAAATGACAAATTCAGAAGGCCAGTAAATGTTAAGACTCATAGCTCGTCTTTACAATTTGAGCTGATTAATTTATGAACTGAAATTGAGCCTAAATATGTGAATTTGGGAAAATGTTGCTCCCCAAGTGAAAGAAATAAGTTCATTAGTTTGTTTAAACAATACAGAGATGTGTTTTCCTAGACATATGAAGATTTGAAAACATATGACACCAAGATTATTCAGCATGTCATCCCTATTAGGACTGGGGTCAAGCATTATCAGCAGCCTTTGAGGAAAATGCATCCAAAACTGGAGCCTCTAATTCAGAATGAAGTAAAGAAATTGTTGGATGCTAAAATTATCTTCAAAGTCAGACATTTGGAATGGGTTTCAAATCTGGTACCAATAAGGAATAAATCCAGAGAAATTAGACTATGTGTGGATTTCAGAAACTTAAATCGCGCTTCAGATAAAGACAATTATCTAGTCCCACCCATGGAACATATATTGCAAATGGTTTAAGGTTCTGAGTTATTTTCTTTACTAGACAGATTCTCTGGTTACAATCAAGTGTTAGTAGCTGAAGAAGACAGACTCAAAACTACATTCATAACAAGATGGGGGACTTTTGCTTACAGAAGGATGCCCTTTGGACTCATAAACGCTGGGGCTACTTTCCAGAGGGCTATGGATATAGATTTTTGTGGGCTGATCGGCCATAGTGTTGTGGTATACCTCAATGACATCACAATATTTTCAAAGAAGAGAGAAGAACACGCATTCCATCTAAAACAGATTTTCGAGCATTGCTGAAAATATGGTATCTCACTAAACCCCAACAAGTGTGTGTTTGCTGTTACAGAAGGAAAGCTACCGGGTCACGTGATTTCTAAGAAGGGGATCTCCATAGACCCAGAAAGGATCAAAGCTATCGAACAGATCCCCTTACCCCATAAAAAAAATGGCATGCAATCATTTATGGGGACAATAAATTTCGTGCGAAGGTTTGTGTCGGATTTCGCCCAAATTGTTAAGCCTTTGCAAGAAATGGTGAAACAAAGTGTACAATTCAAGTGGACTGATATAGAGAAGAATGCATTCAGTAAAATAAAGACATCTATTGCTCATGCACCCTCTCTCAAAAGTCCAGATTATGAGAAGGATTTTATTCTGTACACTTTCGCATCTGACAATTCACTAGTAGCGGTGCTTACTCAGAAGGAACATGGGGGAGATGAGTTCCCCATATCATTTATGAGCACTGGTCTTTAGGGGGATGAATTAAATTACCCAGTTGTGGACAAACAAGCTTATGTAGTCTTCAAAGCGGTAAAACAATTTAGGCCATACATACTTAAGAACCAGACAAAGGTAATAGTTCCACACCCAGCTGTGAGGTCTCTTTTCATGCAAAAGGAATTAGGAGAAAGAAGAGGCAATTGGGTAACAGCTTTACAAGAGTATGACCTCGAATTCAAGCTAGCCTCCATAGTTAGAGGGAAAGGACTGTGCAAACTAATGGCTAAAGGTAATAGCAATGAAGAAAACAATTGGGAAAATAAAGCAGAGTTACATATGATGGATGTATGTCCTCTTTTCACAGCTCCAGATTCCTGGTACTGAGACTCTGTTCATTACCTTCAGGAAGTTGTGTTGCCAGAACATTGGAATTCCAAGCAGCAAAGAGTGCTGCGCCTTAAATCAGCTGTGTATCAGATCATTGATGGAATTTTATTTAGGAAGAATTATGATGGGGTCCTTCTCAGATGTTTAGAGAAGGAAGATGCAAAAAGGGTCACAACTGAGTTACATGATGGGCCTGCTGGAGGCCATTTTTTCGGAGATACGACAACCCACAAGATTCTCAGAGCCGGGTACTATTGGCCCACGTTTTTAAAGGATGCTCATGCCCATGTTAGAAAGTGCGATATTTGCCAGAGGTGTTGGGGAAGAAAAGCCAAAGCATCAAGACCATTGAAGCCGGTCATGATTCCGAAACTATTTGAGCAGTGGGGAATTGATATCATTGGAGAAATAAAACCAAATTCTTCCTTGCAGCACAAATATATTTTAACGGCAATTGACTACTTCACTAGATGGGTCTAGGCAATTCCGCTACGTAAAATCAATGAAGATGGGGTCATGGATTTCTTGCAGGATCATATTATGACCAGGTTTGGGGTTCCAATTTCCCTGGTTTCCGATAATGCTACTTATTTTTTTCCCATTAGATTAACTGCATTTGCTCATGAAAAAGGAATTAAATAGCATTATTCTGCTAACTACTATCCACAAGGAAATGGTTTGGTGGAATCTACAAACAAGAATTTGATTAGGATCCTAAAAAAGACTGTCATAGAAAACCAGAGAAGTTGGCATTTAGCACTACCGAACGCACTTTGGGCCGATAGGGTCACACCCAAGA
Source organism: Pseudotsuga menziesii (assembly GCA_001517045.1). Lineage (NCBI taxonomy): Eukaryota > Viridiplantae > Streptophyta > Pinopsida > Pinales > Pinaceae > Pseudotsuga > Pseudotsuga menziesii. The sequence goes on along the minus strand of LPNX010778158.1, from coordinate 602,827 downwards.
ATGCCTTAGGTGTGTCACCATATACCCTTGTTTACAGAAAAGAGGCTATACTTCCTCCTAACATTATGCTACCATATTCCATAATAGCCCAAGAGTCTAGAGGTACAGATAACGAAATCCTGCAATTTAGAATCTATAATCTGTTAAAGGTGGAGGAGTCTAGATCCAGAGCCAAAGAACAATTTAAGCAACAACAAGACGTAGTGAAAAGGTGGTTTGATAAGCACAAAGCTGGAACAAAGGAATTTGAAGTGGGAGACTTGGTTCTTAAGTGGGATCACCCGCATGATGAAAAGGGAAAGTACATGAAATTTCAACAGTTGTGGGTTGGTCCTTTTCAGATTGCAGCCAAACTTGGCCCCTCAACCTACAAATTGCAAGATTTACATGCGTGGGAAGAGAACTTACCAGTTAATGGTTTAGTTCTCAAACCTTATTTTTCCTGATTTTTATTTCTTGTTTTGTATATAAATAAATTGATTTGGTTGTTTACTTTGATTTATTTTGTTGCTGTTGTTTCTAGTTAAATTTGGTTTAGTTTCAATAAAAGAGGCAAACTTTTGGCTGCATGGAAAGCATCAGAGTTCTGGATTAACTGAAATCCTTGGGTATAAAACTATGTACTATTGTTCGATCTGATAGAGTTTCTTCTATTTAAGCAGTTTTCCTAAATGGCTATGAACACATTGAAGTCTGGCTTAATCCCTGTAAAATAACTCAGGATCAATAGGTCTGGAATACTATTTTGAGGTTCCATCCATTTCACATCTAAAAATGTCCAAGGGGTTGACAGCAAAAGACCCATGGAAAAGATGCAGGGTAAATAGTATATTATATATAAATGATCCCATGACAAGAATTGAAAGCCAAAAGGATGATAAGAGTCAAAAATCCTAAAGAGCAATATCTATCAAAACTAAGTACCGAATCATATAAGTACAAAATTGCCAAAAGTTCTTCTCCGTCTGTGAGTTGATAATTAAATACATCTCTCACACAAAAGGACATTATGGATAGAGGAGCTTGAATAAAAATTCAGAAAGAAAGGCATGAGGAGGACTCAAAAAGGACAAAAAGTTCACAAGCACACAAAAGTGCAAAATGACATGGGAATGAGGAGCAAATGAATATCTCTATTTACCATATGTTACAATCCTGTGGTGTCCAAGCTGCAAGCTACCCAAAGACAGAGGTAAAATGAAACCCATCTACTTGGCCTCAAAAGAGTTATCTTGACTTTGAGATTTTGGGTTCCATTTTCCAAAAATTGGACTATCATCAATGTTTTAAAGTACATATATTTTCCATTGAAGAAATCTAGACATCTAGAAGAATTCAACATGTTGGTTTTATTGCTAAACGGTCTGTTACTTAAGGAAGAGTTGATTTAGAGACCTGGGTTCACCAGGTAGTCGCCAATTGTTGCAGCTACAACTATTTCTCAAATTTCTAAAAATTTGGGACCCTCCTTTTAAATTTTGTTTGGTTTAGTTTGTTAGGATTGCTTAACTTTACCGCGAGTTTGATTTTTTGAGATTGATTGCTGAATGAATATCTTTATCTGCTGATGCTGCTATTTTGAACTTGGGTTTGACTTACGGATGTTTCCTTTTTTCCACTGTCGGAGGTCTTTTATATAGTGTATCGGAGCCGTAGTTCTCTATCGAGTCGCCGTTGCAGAAGCTAAACGATGAATGTTTCGATGCATAGCCCCTACCTTGGCTGACCCTGCGGGTTCATTGTTTTTCCTCGCTATCGGAGCAATTTATAACTATGGGTGGAAGTCGTGTCTATTTGATTCCCGCCATTGTGGTTCCTTAACAGACTAACCGTCTGATTCTATAATAGTTCTAACCTTCAATGTATTGACTCCCATTGTATTGCTTTGTTTCGCCGATGTTTGGTTTTGCTCTGGAACACCTAGACCATGGGTCACCCGCCGTTGCGATGTTTTAGTAAACTAACCAACCGACGTTATGTGTTCCGATTCGCAGATGAATTTTTTATCTGCTTGATGCTTAGTTGTTTTCTCGCAGTTATTACGAGTTTCTACTTTATTTCATAGGCGGCGGAAGGTTCTCTGTTTTTATCAAGTTAAGATTTTCACGTTGAAAACGCAATACCGGGTTTTACTGGTAGTATGGTTTATGTTTATTGAAAGTGGTATGGATAAATGATGAAATTTTCGTCTTAAATTGCAGACAAACATAGGAGAAAGAAGTTGGCTAAAGAAAGGAGAAGCTAAATCATAAAGAGGAGAGCGAAAATCTGAGATAAACTAGATCTCAAAAGGACCAACGGATTATGAAGCATAATCATTCAGAACGGGGTCTCAGGCTTGGGAAGTTCGTCAGTTACCAAGCCAGTCCCTTTTACAAAGTGCCTGTAAAGCTTAATCTTCTTTTGAAACATAATGTTTGTATGAATCATGAGCACGCACAAAAGACAAAATTGTGAGATTAAAACGGTTGGGGGAGCCTAGAGGTCACCAATGAGGCAACCCAAAGGTTTTTCGGTTTTGTATAAATATAGGAAAGTTAGAAGGAAGCAGGGGACTTTTTCCCAGTTAGTCTTGTGAGAACACATTGTAAGAGGAACTATTTCGTTTTGCAATAGATAATTACAATTTTGCCTGTTGGAGAAAGCTTTGGTGGGATGTTCAAATGCTATGCAATGAATGTTGTTGAAAGGGAACTATTTCGTTTTTAGCTTTTATTCATTATATGTGAGATTGTTCTAACTTGTTGAACCTATGTTCTTGTATGAATGTTCTCTGGTTTATTTTATGATAATTTCCACTATGAGTAATGAATGTTTTCAAAACAATGAGCTATCTTGTTGTTCATCTATCTATTCATGTTTATGTGTTTTGAAATAAGAACAGCTACCTGTGATTTCTCTTAATACATGAACAGTAATACATTACTCATTAAATGATAATCTCGCTCCCTAGGGACATCTTAGTTAGTTATTTTTATTTCTTACTGTGTGTGATTTAGATGTGAGAGAGTTCAAGACGAGAGGTAAGAACCTGCGCATCACATTGTCACCGCTCCTCGTATTCTTTATCAATATGCATTTTAGATAGGCACTTGCATATCATACTTAAAGTCAAAAACACAAAAATACATATGGTGGACCAGGCCACAATTGGTAAAACCTTTTATTTTTGTTACTTGACCTACGGTAGCCGGACCGTCAATCGAACGGATTCCCCATACCAAACAATCATGGGCTAGTTGGGAACGTTGACTAGGGAGAATCCCTTGCTGTTGTTGCCTGCGATTTTCCAGGCCTCAACACCAACCTAATTCAATTCTTTGCAGAATGTTGGACTTCCATGATGAATTGTTATCTCGAGGCTTGATTGTGTCGGTATTAACATTATTCGTTAGTTGTTCCCAACCCTTACAATGTCTGCTTTAGTGATGTGGATGTCGATAAGAAGTTCTTATTGTTTGTATTTTAACATCTTTATGTGCTTGTCCTTAAGTTGGATTGTTCTCTTCTTGGGCTATGACATGGAGTGGCTCTATGCTTGTTCCATTTTCCACAACTTGTACTTCTATTCTTGATGATTTTGAAGTCTCATTTTGGATTTCCTCTAATTTTTCTTCTAATAACTTGTTAGCAACTTGATCTTCTTAAAGTTCTCTTCTTGTGACCTTTCATTATTCTTGAACTTCTTAAGTTGTTCCTTTAGATCTTGATTATAACTCTTAAGGTTTTGATTTTTTGTTCTTTTTTCAATAGTTTCCGTTCAATCTTCATTGTCTCATTCAGATTTTCAGATATTTTTAAAATTTCCGACTTTTGTAAGTAGAACTTTATTATGGTTCCTTAGTTAGAAAATTTCTTCAGCATTGTCATATAATGTTTTATTGATCTTTGTGATCTCTAAATTATGCTTGTTGTTAATGTTGACTTTTTGTAGTTGGAATTCTTTTATTTGTTGGCGACAACGAGAGTTCTTTGATTCTCGATCTTCTTATTTTTTCTAGATTTGCGTAATTTTGTCATCTTTATCCAGGAGGATTTGGTTCAACCGTTTAATTTCTTCTTTACTCTCGTAATTTCCTTCTTGATATATTGGCCTTGTAGATTTTGATTGTAATTCTTTTCATTTATTAATTCATAAGCCTGAGTAGTTAATTTCTCAATAAACTCTTTTAAGTGACGATTCTCTTGTTTTGTTAATGCATTAAAAATATTTTGCTGCCCTATTCCAAATTGTAATTATCCATTGATCAATTTATAATGTTCTAACGCTCCCAAAATTGCTTGCAGTTGCGACTACATTTCTAGATATGTAATGGCTATAATTTGTGATTTTGACATCTATTCCTTGCTTAGGTTGAATAACCTTTTCATTTAAAATTAATAATTGTAATAAATACAATTATTAAATAATCATAAAAATTACTATGATTAAAAGCTTAATAATAATAATAATAATAATAATAAATACACTAATTATTATTATTAAATTACTATATATGCTTCTATTCTTTTTTTAACCTTTCATGCACGTAGATTTTTCCAACAAGACTTTGACAAATAAAACCACGTGTGGTTTATAAAACAAGGTGTAGTTGTTTTTTTCCTTTTCTTTTTCTCTTTTTATCTGTTTATTATTATTTTATTTTCCTTTTCTTTCTCCCAAAATATTTTTTTCTTCTTATTCCTTTATAAAAACCACAAGTGGTTTTTAGAAAACCAAGTGTTTTTTTTTAATTTTTTTTTTCCCTCTCAAAAGGGATTTGATAAATGGCAAGAAGCCTAATATGGTTAAAGAACAAGGATAAGAGAATCTCTGAGATGATGACTACCCACCGGATTATATTCGACTCTGATACCAAGGTGTGGACAGTTCTTGTTCACACATTATCTGTAAAAAGATGGAAACAAATCCATATCCTATTAAAATAATGTATTTTATATAAATGAAAATCATGAGATACAATATAAAAATGCCCGAACATATATTCCTAAGAGGGAACATGAAGACTCTTCCAAATAGTCACAACTATTCATCATTATTATTATGTTTATTTATTAATAATTACAAACCTTATTATTTATTTATTTGTTCATATATTTATATTTGTAACAAACAATTTAGCAAGCTCTCCACATGATTGTTGATAACCAGAAGCAGAAGCAAAACATCCCTCTTGTGATCAATGTCTCAGATGAAGATTAATGTCGCTCCGCTCTAGCTCAGTCTCTAGGTTTTGATTCTAATTTTTTCTTAATGGTTAATAAACTCTTTTATTTTAAGTCAATAGTTAATTTTGGCTATAAATCCTGGCTTATGGGTGAAAATTTGAAACTCAACACACTTTGTTTTCTCCTCAGTCTTTGGAACAATTAGTCATTGTTTAGATATATAGTGATTAGATAAACGATCTATGTATTTTGCTAAGCAATTTTGATTGGTTCATGACTTTCCCATCTTCTTTGTACTTCTTGTTTATATTATAATGAAATTCAAACTTATAAAAAAATATTATGCATAAACATATAATCACTCTCTCTCTCTCTCTCTGTATATATATATATATATATATATTTCATCTTGGCACACTTGGGGTGTAATGGCTTGATGTTCTCACTTCTCAAACTCTGAATACTTAGCATAATGGTTTATGCACTAAAATAAATTCAATGCCGATACAAGTCATTTAGACAATATTCAAACCTAAATCATTGCTTGGGAAAAGGTATGGTCATTCCTATTATTAGATATCAAGATATGTGTCCATATTGGTAGTGTTAGCACCTATATCGAAATAAGAACAATATGAGACCAAGGGAGAGGTAAAATGATGTTTTTTAATACTTTGGTCTAAAGGTATAATGAAAAGTCGGAGTGATAGACTAAAGATCAGCCGGGTCAGCTAAAAATCCAAGGTTGCGATTGAAGGGAGGAACCGATCCATGGCTGATACTCCCTCCACCTTTCACAACATGCGGGGAAGATAGGGGAAACGCGGGCCTTTAAACGCCTGCACCCATTAAAGGCTACGAAATCGATCGGAGGTGATCTACGGCTCACACCAGATCCGGTGTGCGAACATGCGAGATAGTTAATGGCATGGGGGTGGGTGGAATCACAGATTCTCCCCTTGATCCGACGGTGGAGAGGCGGAGGAGATTCACATCCACGGTAGATATTGATTCCGGGACCAGGAGGTGGGCGATAAATAAGACCTAGGGCTGTCAGCGGAAGCAGTTAACATCTGTCTGATCGGACGGTGGATGAATGGTGTCAGCCAGATCGACGGTCGTTAGGGGTTCCGGAGGATAAAGATGCGCGGGGGATAAATCCTGATCTCCCAGCGGAATGTGGTAGGCGGCCCCGGATCCAACGGTTGATAAGCACCGGGAGAGAGATCTACAGCGGAAGACGAGTCCGGAGGGAGAAGGTGCACGGCAGATAACTTCAGATATCCCAGCGGAATGGGGTACGCACCACGGGATCTGACGGACGATGGGTGCTGGACAAGAGATCTACGGCGGAGAGCTATTCCGGGGCACGGAGGTGCGAGGAAGATAACTTCAGATTGCCCAGCGGACCCGCATACATGGCACTCGATCCAACGGCCAATAGTGGAAGGTCCGTCACATCGACGGTCTGGAGCGAGCCCAGAATGGAGACTTACACGGTGCTTATTACCAGGGTGCCAGGCGGAAAAGACATGTGGCATGTGATCCGAGGGCCAGGAATTCACACAGAAGAGATCGACGGTCAGAAGTGAACCCGAAAAAGAAAGATGCGCGAGGGTTAGAGACAAGTAGTGGTTGCGGAAATAAATGCCTCCCACGTGTCAAATCAAGGTGGTCCTATAAAGGCGAAATTGACATCTTCTGTGATTATTTTATTTCTCGGGACCCGGCGAAAAGGACCTGTCGATTTGGGCGCTTCCAGTTGTCAAGTACCAAGGCGCACTCCGAGCACACGCCTTCACAGTGAGCCAGGTAGGACCTCAATCCTGTAACTCTCTCAGTCAGTTATCAGTATAAATTAGAAAATGGATCGACAGGGCGAACCCTCTGTGTCTGGTCGGGTCCCGGATGAGAGGGAAGAATTCTTGGTTGATAGACACAGAGGTGTTTGCGACCCTTTCCTGTCTACTGGCAGTATATCTGACAGCAAGGAAAGGCTATGGTCGTATTATCTGCAGGGAAACGACGTCCTGAATGTATGCAAGTCCTTTTTATACTTTTTTTCCTTAGAACAAACCCTCCACTTCCCCGAGTTTGCCGAATGGTGCGCAGAAAATTATTCTCCTTCCCAGAGAGTCATTGTGAGTCAGTCTGCGTCGAGGGTACTGTGTAAAATTGACGCCTCGGTTATTAGAGAAAATCTTAGTTTGCCCGAGAATTACCCTGTAAGTCGTGAGTATGTGAATGAAGCCGTCCTTGCCGAGTTTTTTAAAAGTTGCAAAGGTGATGCTCGCTCTCGTTTCCTGTCAAGTACCTTGAAGGAAGGCCAGTCCCTTGAGGGCCTGTCCTTGCCTTACCCCCTGCATGTTTTCAGAGCTGAAGTGCAATTGGTGATGTCTTTAGTTTGTCAAGTGTTAGGTCTAGATGACGATTGTCATATAGGTGAAGTCATCCTTGGTTTCCTGTTGAAAATAAATTCTTTGAGCCCTGAGTCCCAGTCAGTTCCTGTACTCAACTTAGACGAGTATCTTGCCGAAACAATCCACCTCCAGTTAACCGAGTTTCCCAAGGTCCAGTTTTTTAGATTCCAAACATACCTGCTTAATGTGCTGATATGTTCTAATGTTACAGAATTGAAGTTCTTAAGTACTCTCTCCTCTTCTGATTTGCCAAAGCAAATCCATCTGATCGAATTCGCTAATTCGATCATGTCCGAAATCTACAAGATGCTGTTCGATGAAGAATTGCCCCGAGTCTTAGAGGAAATGAAATGTTTGATGCAGTCATCGCCCGAAGGGCGGGTGGGAGATTGGTTCTTGTATAAAGACTATACAGTTTTGAGAGTGTATGGCTTTACTGGTCAGCCTTACAGGTTGCCATCCTTTTTGACCCCACGGATTTTTGCTCTAGAGTTCATGAGGCAAAGGCTGTTATCAGAGGAGGAGCACTTCGGTGCTTTCAGGAAATCACTGAACATTAAATTTCCAGTCAAGATCGGCCCTTTCATTTTTAAAAGCAAAGGTGCCCTGGCATGTATAGAGAAATTGATGGAAGATATGGATTTCGTGAAGGACGTGAATGTGAATTATGACCCCTACAAGGTAATATCATTAAGGAAGCAAGCGAACAGAAACAAGCCGTTTGAACATCAGGCCGTACAAGGATTATCTGAGATATCTAATTTGCTCACATTCGCTGACGAGTCCCATGCTGAAACAGAGGACAATCCTGCATCTCATTCAGAGATCCAGATCACAGAAGGTGTCAGCGTTGCCACCAAGAGAAGTTTGGCCGAAGCAGAGAATATGGAAATAGATGAGCAAACACCCCATAAGAAGGCGAGGCTGTTCAAAGGAAGTGAGATCGTGGAGAAAGGGGTGTCCAGAGTTTCCAAAAAGGCTGCTTTGGTTCCCCTGAAGACAGTACAGGTTAGTCAGTTTTCCTTTTAAAGTTCAGAAGATGATAGTAACAGTTTAGAATCCGGTTCCCCGTTCAGATCTAAGGAAGAGCTCAAGGCGAGCTATCTAGAGAAGAGGAAACAATCCATGGAAGAAACGAGGAATCTGTTCCCAAAAGTAAGAAATTTGTACAGTTCTAAGACATCTCTAGTCGCTGCTAGGGATGTTCAGAAAAATACTTTCAAGATGGCCGTTGCAAATGATAAGGAAATGTCTGAAGTAGAAGTCCGTCTGGATAAAATTAGTACCCCGGACAAAATTCAATTGCACAAACAAACCAACGACATTCTCTATTCAGACCTGTTGCAGGCCACGATCAGGATAAGCAAGCTGCAAGCGTTGGTAGACAAACTAGAGGTCCAGCTGAAGCACGAGAAAGTGGAAAACAGAGCCAATGTCGTTCAAGTGAAAAATTTACAAGCAGACATAGCCAGTTCAGACAATACCGAGGCCGTGAATAAATTGCTGGAGGAGAAAGACAATGCCTTGCAGATTTTGAAGAAGAAATTGAAAATGCCTGGCTCAGAACATGTCCAATCAGTTGAGTTGCTAGCCCTCCAGGAGGAAAAAGATAAACTCCATCAGGAAATGATGGAATACAAAGGGAAGGCTGGGGAGCTGCAGGAGGAAAAAGATAAGCTGAACGCCGAAAAGGGGGAATTGTTATCCCAGATCTCTGCGATGAAAAGGGAGCAAACTGAAGAAAAGGAGATTATGGACGAGCTGATAAGCCAGACCCCTACAGGCGACGACTTGTCTATCGTGAATATTTAGAAGCCGCTAGTTGATTTTTCTGCGGATGATTTATTGGTGTCTATGTCACAGGTGAGTCTGAAGGACGAAGAAATCAAAGGATTAACGACCGAGGTAGAAAAGGTGAAAGCCGAGTTGACCAAGGTAAACGAAGACAGGCAACAGCTCTTAGAAGACAAGGTCCAATTACAGAAGAAGGTCAAGGAGCTGAAAGAGAAATGTATTGGGAAGGGCCCCCTCCAGGGGGCGAAACATATTATTTGCGACACCCTAGGTATCGAAATCACCAAGTTCTGGCATTACCTAAATTACATTGATGATCTATGTGGATTGATAGATTCGGCCCAGCAAAGGTTGAGATTGGTGAACGAGCATATGGCGAAGAGACCCCTAACAACAGCTCAAAACACCTTGAGTTTCCTGAATTCATTAACGTACCAAAAGATGAATGACATGGGTATAAAGGACAGGGTCTCAACAGTCCTGTCAGCAAAGAAAATCATTCATAAACACCAGTTGATGAAAATTGTTCAGGACAAATCAGAGGAATTGGCCGTGCAAGTAAATAAGTTCAAAAGGGAATTTGAGGGGCTGTTCAATGACGGGTTGCCATGCTTCTGGAACGAGAAAGGTCGAATGCTCCAGCAAGAACATTACAACAACCTGCTTGTCAGAGCTCGCATGGATCATTTGAAGTTCAGTGACTTGGAGAAGAGCTTATCAGGACAGACAATTGTGGACGTGCTATCAGGAGACTTCGAGGTCCTACGGAAGTTCGCGTTCATCAAAGCCAGATTGCCGAAAAAGTCCTACGAAGCCTACATGGAACTCGAGGTAGCCATCCGGGAGATGATGGAAAGCGACACCCCAAGTGTCGAGCAATGGAGGGCTGTAGAGCGGCTGGGGAAAACAAAGCTTAATATTTCTCAGTAGGGGACATGTGGCATATACCAAAGAGCTGATGAAGCAGGGGCGTGGAGCTGTGTGGCCAAGTTTGTTACTCAGTTGATGTGATACTCTATGATCTGTTAGGAATGGAGTTGTAACAACTTCCTAGTGGTGTAGGAAATTAGTTACAAACTCTAATTTACGCCGGTCATTCTGTTGTTCATCTGCTGGGGGTAGACTTATTATTTGATCTATATATTTGTATCTTTTTATGAGATGGGGGTTGGACCCCATCACGGCAAATGATTTTTGTGGAGAACATATCTGTCTTATTTTTGAATACCAAATGAATGCATGAGAGTTCTTTTTTTCAGAGATTCATGTGTTATGGTTATTGCAGTCCGTGCTTTCTTTTTCTGTGCAATCGTAATTTTCCCTGTGTAACGCTCCATTCTGTTTTCCTTTCATATCTGGAACTTAGTGTTTGATGTTTAGAATTCATGTGGTTATGCTCTATTCATCGTTTCAGGTATTAGAAAATCTTTATTCTGCTAAAGGTGATATAGAATTCGTCTTAGACGCTCTGTATTGATGGATTGTTCCTTCATCTTCCTCTATTTCACCTTGACAAATGAGATGACTGCGATTCTGTGATTATCTTGCCTTTGAAAAATCTTGTGTATGCATTTTGGGAAATCTGTTATAATGTATATGACTCCGTTGCCCAATGGATGCGTGATTGCTTCAACCAAGTGATTAAATCTTTAAAATATTATTGTTGTTTTGATCTTGAAAATCTGTGAAGTCCATATTGAGAGATCCCTCTCTGGAAGAAATTACCAAATATCTTCCTAAAGTGGTTTTGCTGTTACCTCGGGGTGTGCTTCCTACAACCTGAGTACATTCCGAGTGCTAACAGGTAGAATGTGCTTTAGTGACCTAGTTTGGATCTTTTCCAACTCTATGCACTAATTGAATACCACTTGAACTAGATATGGAATCACTTGTTGCTAATCTCTCTCAATAATGATCCTTTTTATTTCCTTCACTTGTTCATTGTATAGATTATTTCGATGCTTCACCTTCCTCTTGTTACTCTCTACATGTCCATTTGTCTCTCTAGTTTCCTATGGATCTCTTCAAATTTAATTTTTTCTCTTCGTCTTACATTGTGACCTTTCAATACCCCCAAAAAATATTCCTCTATTGCTTCTTTTCAACACACTCATCATTGTCACATGTTTTCACTATCATGATTTTGTCATTCACTCTTCTCACATACACAAACCATTCTTTCACTATATATTTTGGGTGGTTTATGACCCAAAAGACATCCATGGCTTGCCTGGCCTAACAATCCATTAAAACAATGCTTTTGCAACCAATGGTCAATGTTGGACATTATAGGGTTCGTGAAAGCATCATTTGAACCAACTATAACAATATCAATTATAATGTCTACTATAACTTTAAAAAAATGTCTATGAAAACATCTCCATATATGCCTGTCTTGGCGAAAAAAGTGGCACCTCTTATGAAGATGTATTATGTTAATACCAAATATACATCCAAAATAATAAATTAACAACAACAACACCAACAACACCAACAACACCAACAACAAAAAGTACACAATAAATAATAATACTTACTAGTAAGGAAGATAGGGAAAAGACAACGTTTGAGGAGGATGGGTGGATTATTCAAAGGTTCCATTTGAGGAAAAATGAATTTTGATTATTTAGGTGCTAAGGGAAAAGGTCACTATGTCTGCTGGGTTCAACATAATTGGATTCGACTTTGGGAAATGTCGAAAAAGTGGGCTTAGAGGAGGTATTGTTAATGTGTTCATGATTTGAGAGTAGCCCTAAGTATAGGTACCTCTCACCATTTACCTAAAAAAGGACCAATTGATGGAACTAATGGGTCATTTTCCAAAGGATAAGGACTTGAATTCAAAGTAAATGAGCTAGGAGGTGATGTTAGTTCACACATATGGCTTGAATGGTCCTGATCTCTGTCTTCAAGATAGTGATGAGTTTGAGTTGTAGGGTTATATACATCCTAATTTCTTATAGTTTGGTGATGAACACTTCTTTGGAAAAAAAATTAGGTGCTTTATCATTGAGCAAGCCCTAAATGATTGGATACAAAGAATTTGGTTCCCAAGCCTTGAATATGGACATTTTTTTGACTTTCTTATGAGATGGTCGATCATAATTTTATTTAGATTGCAGTAGGATGTGCCTAAAATTTCGAAGGGTAGATGGAACTGGGGTTCAACTTATCTAGCATTGAAGGATTAGTCTATTTGTTTTGATCCACACAAAAGAGGTTTCAAAGGGTGTTCCAATCTAGGTAAAACTCCCTGGATTTTCCTTGGAACCATATTTGAAAAAAGCTTTGAAGGAAATTGCTTCCAAAGGAAATTGGAAGAGAAACCAACTAAAGGAAATCTTTGAAGGAAACTTTTTGTACTCCTTTAGTTGGAAATTCATAGGGGCTTATGCCAAATAACCCCTCATTACTATATTATTTCCTTAAAACTACCCAATAGGTCTATTCCATTATTAATGTCCGCATTACATTAATTATCCCCCCTTAGGTACTAGGAATCCATACTAGATTATTTACATCAATTACATAATCTTGATTAAATACATTCTAAGTCAAAATTGGGGTCATTAAAATCCGCTCCCCCTTAGAATAACAATGTCCTCGATGTTTGCTCAAAATTAGAACAAAAATGGATATGCCTCTTTCATGGCATCCTCCAACTCCTATGTAGTTTCATCGGGATCAAAGTGCTTCCATTGAACCTTTACCTATCTAATGGATCAGTTCTAGAGCAATGCCACCTTCCTTTTTAGGATGCATAATGGATTGGTTTAAAATTTTCCCTTGGGTTCCACCTGAATCACATCCTAGTCGATCACATGGTTATGATTATGTACATATTTCTTATGCATAGAAGCATGAACAACATTATGAGCTCTAGTATTAGTAAGCAATGCAATTCTATATGCAAATGGCCCTATTCTTTCAAGCACTGCAAATGGCCCACAATATCTTAGTGAAAACTTGGCACAAACTCCAAGCTTCAAGGAACTCTTCCTTGGATTCACTCTGAGGTAAACATGATCTCCAACACGGGATTCCCTACACAATTTGTTCTCATATGCATAGCTTTTTTGTCTATCTTGGGATGCCTTTAAATTCTGCCTAATTTTTGCAACCTCTTGTTCCATTTCCTTAAGCAAATCTGGACCAATTACAATTTTATTGATTGGATTATCCCATACCACTGGCTACTTGCACTTTCTGCCATACAAAGCCTCAAATGGAATCATGCCCAACGAAGGTTTCTTCCCATTGTTATATGAAAAGTCTACCAAGTGTAGATAATCTTCCCATTTGGATGGTTTGTCCATCACATACATGCAAAGCATGTCCTCAAGAACATGATTTACTTATTTGTTTGTTCATATGTTTGTGGAGAATAAGTAGTGCTAAATTTCAACCGTGTATTGAAATTTTCAAAAAGACTGTTCCAGAAATTTGGTATCCCCATATGAAATTATTGCCTTTGGAAATCCATGTAATCCGAAAATTTCTCTCATGAAAATATTTGCAATGACATTTGTTTTATATGTAGATTTAACTGGTATAAAGTGTGATGATTTGGACAATTTATCCACCACAACCATGATAAAATCATGTTGTTTCACAGTCATTGGTAAACCTATAATAAAATCCATGGAAATTATTTCCCATTTTCATCTTAGAATTGGAAAAGGATGCAACAAACTTTTTGGGTGTTGATTCTCAAATTTTACTTAACAACATTTCATGCACTTAGAAATATACTCAGCAATGTCCTTTTTCATCCTTGGCCAAAAATATTTCTTCCTAGTTGTAGCAATTGCTTTTTGATATCCTTGGTGACCAGAATATGACATTTTATTTATTAATATTATAACAATTCTCCTCAAGTCTACCACATTTGGAATATAAATTTTGTTTTTATAATTAAGGAGTCCATCATCTTCCACATGATAACCATCATACCTCATTTCGAAAACCGACTGCTATAATTTACCTTCTATTTGCACATAAAGTTGATCTTCAACAAGAGAATTAACAATCTGCGGTCTTAAATCTGATCGACAAATGCTGATGGATGCCACATGCATTACTTGCACCTTTCTACTGAGTGCATCAACCACTTTATTTTATTTTCCTTTTATGTGTTTGATTTCAAAATAAAATTCACATAAAAATTCCAACCATCTAGCTTGCCTCGAATTTAAAGTTGGCTGCTCAAATAAATATTTTAGACCACAATGGTCTGTCCTTAATTCAAATTTTCTTCCCATTAGGTAGTGTCTTCACATTTTTAAAGCATGCACTATGGCTGCAAGTTCAAGATCAGGGGTAGCATAATATCTTTCATGCTCTTTCAATTTTCTAGACTCACAACAGACCACATGATTGTCTTGCATGAGAACTCCTCCAAGTCCTTGTTTATATGCATTTGTACACACCACAAAGTCTTTTTTTGGATCCACAATTTTTAGAATTGGAGCACTTGTGAGAAGCTTCTTCAACAACTGAAAGATCTCTTCACATTTCAGTGTCCATTCAAATTTTATTCCCTTCTCTTTTGCAAATAAGTGATTGGGTGTGCAAACTTGGAGAATCCTTCAATGAATCTCCTATAATAACTAGAAAGACCCATAAAATATTTCACACCTGTTACATTCTTTGGAGTTGGCCAATTCATGATGGCTTTAATATTTTCGAGATCCACTAATATTTCTCTCTTATGGAATATTGTGACCTAGATAATGAATTTTAGTTTTGTAAAAGTCACATTTTCTTAGCTTTGCATACAACTTATGCTCCCTTAGCAATTGAAATTCCGTTCTCAAGTGTTCTTCATGCTTCTCTTCGTTCTTAGATTAAATTAGAATGCCATCTAGAAAAACAAGAACAAGCTTGTCCAAATACATGCTAACAACACTATTCATGAGACATATGACAGTAGGTGGTGCATTAGTGAAGCCATATGGCACCAAAACAAATTCATAGCTTCCATACCTTGTTCTAAAGGCTTTTTTGTGAATGTATTCTTCCTTGATTCTTTCTTGATGGTAACCAGATCTCGAGTCTATCTTTGAAAATACTTTTTCCCCTCTCATTTGATCAAAGAGATCATCAATTTGAGGCAATGGGTATTTGTTTTTCATTGTCACCTTGTTCACCTACCTGAAATCAATACATAACTCGAGTGTTCCATTTTTTTTTCACAAATATTACTCGTGCTCCCGATGGAAACACACTTGGCCTTATGTACTTCTTTTGCAATAATTATTTCAATTGCATTTTTATCTCTAATGATTCTGGTGTGCTCATTCTGTAAGGTGTCTTGGACACCAGTGTTGCTCCCGACACAAGATCAGTTGTGAAAACGATGTCCCGCTTTAGAGGAAGTCCCATCCCTTCATCAGGGAACACATTCTTGAATTCTTGTTGCACATGATAGTCTTTCAACCTATGAGATTCATTTTTTTTATCCAATATATGGGCTGCATACAATTGACAATGTTTCCTAAGGAATGTTTTCAACTACATGTCTAACATACGCCTAATTTTTTTTTCCTTTGGAATTACTTTCACAACCATTGGGTGTCCTTCATTATCAATGCATTCAAAAGTATTTCTATAAGAATCCAATTGAAATCTGTGTTCTTCTAACCAATCCATCCCAATGAGAATATCATATGAACCAAGTGGCAAAATCTTCAGATTTGGACAAGTGAACAATCCACCAATTTCTAATGAACATTTCTCCACTACCTTACTAAATTTTCTCTTGGTTCCTATGACTAATTGGACCAACCATGATTTAGTATGCTTAATTTTCTTAAAGGCACAGATCTCAACTATTTTAGGATTGATATAACTATGGTAAATATAGGGTCAATTAAAATAGAAATAGATTGCTTAGAAAGATTACCTTCAACCTCAACCACAGTTGATTGATGATATGCTTGGTGGTCCTCTTGAGTGAAACATTAATCCTAAGGAATGTCCTTGCCACATGACCCACAATTTCATCTTCTTGGATGTTATGAACTTGCTTTGTGTTCCCATTATGATATGGACAGTTTCTGAGCAAATGCTCCTCCCCACATCCCCAACATTGAATTGAATCTCTTGGCTCTCTTGGCTTGTCTCCCATCATCATGGATGGATTTGTCACACCTTGTGGTGGATGCCTTGGTTTATTTATAAAATGAGGAGGCTTAAACCCCTTCTTTTTTTGGTCATACGTCTCATTTTTGTTATCCTTCCACATCTTATGAAAATCTGGCTTGCTTTTGTCTTGATCATAGCAATACTTGGCCTAGAGTTTGAGGTTCATCAAACTCAATTCTATCTTTGTAGGATTGATGCAACCACTTCGAAAACTTTGAATTTATACCCTCTCATCTTTGATATACTTGACATATCTCAACAACTCCAAAATTTTATTTGTATAGTCCTCTATAGTCATTTGGCCCAATTTCAACTCATGGAATTCTTTCATTTTTCCATCATAATATCTATAAGAGAGGTACTTTTGCTTGAAGTACTTATTGAATAGCTTCCACACAAGCTTCCTTTCATTGATCAGCTTCACTTTCCTAAGGTGATATCACCATATAGACGCTCTTCCATTTAGATTGAATATAGTCACTCTTGCTTTCATAATTCTTGGGTAGTCATGGACTTAGAAATTCTTCCTCATCCTAGGAGGCCAAGCCTCAAATTTGTGACCGGATTTTATCTCACCATCAAACGTAGGAGGTTGTGCCTTCCTAAATTATCCATGTAAACTGTCCTTGGAAGACCTTTTCCTCTTCTTCCTATGAGATTAAGAGTTTGATCCTTCAGTGGAATCCTTAGAGTCATATGACTCACTAGAAGAGAATCTTGGAGTGTATGACATGCCTCTAGAAATCCTTCTTGAACTAGAGGGCCTCTTCCGAGAATGCCTCCTTGAGCTACTCCCACTATTTTCCTGATTTTTTGAGTGATTTTTAGAGTTAGTTTTCCTTTGGATGTATGTTAGACTTTGAATCATAGTTGCATTCAGCTGATTTTGATCTTCTTGGGATCTAAGGAGCCTTTCATTGTCTATTCTACAACTTACAGTTCCACCTTTAGGCTCATCATGGTTTCTGCAATGTTAGGGGGAGTACTTGGTTTCTCCTACCATTGGATTCTATCTTTGCATCCTTAATTTTTATGCTTTCCCCCATGGAATCTGTCTCAACTTCATAAGGATCTCGTGGATCATCCATGATGATGATCTTCTTGGCTCAAGCAAGGTGAAGATCCCCAAACTTCACTACACTAGAAGATGACCCTTAACAGTCACTGATACATTCCGAATATGCAAAAGTGTACATGTAAACACATTTGTTAGTTGCATTACATTCTCATAAAATCAAAATCAATTTTCATGTATTAGGAAAAATACCCCTATTGACAATTTTTTGTCAAATGATGGCCACATGCATTTTTTTTTATCAAATTATGGAAACATCTAAATCATTAATTAAGAATTTGACTTATAAAATTGTTTCCCCTATGGATAGGCTTTCCAATGACTATAAGTATTTCCAATTATGATTTATGAGCACATACTTACAGCCCTGGAAAATTGTCAAATTGACCCCAATTTCTGCACCTTTCATGTAGGTGCATTTAACCCTAGAGGCCAACTTCAGAAACCTATGGGAGATAATATATGAGGAACTAGGACAAATTCCCTATTGGCCTAGAAAATAGATGTGACTAGGATTATTCAAAAACTTTCCTTTCTCTGATATGATGCTTTAGTCATCTGCTATGGAATTATGGAATCTACTACTTTTCCCTTTTCCACCTTCACCAGACTTAAAATTTTTGACAGTACTATAACACCCCTTGACATTCCCTCATTTCCCCAAAATTTTATACTATTTAAACAGGTGTAATTCAGATCCAAATCCAGTTTTGTTGATTTAAAAAAAAAATATTGGGGTCAAGGGGGATTGCCTCCTTGCGGCCACTACCGGTGCAAGGTGGGTAGAGGGCGACACCCTCGTTTTATTTATTTTTTTAAATAATTTGCTTTTGCACAATCTAGCACATAAGAAAAATGACATCTTTCGCTGACCTATAAATGGTGCCAACGTGGCTTGTCACTTGCCTGCTGAGGTGTTAGACATGTTTGACTTGTAACCTATGGTGTGGCCATGTCACTCTCCCCTTTTCCCAGGACACAATACGACAAGGTCTTGTGCATTGATGTTTTTTTCGCTACAAAAATCAGTAACTTGTTGGGAGAAAAGTAGCCTTGAAAAGTTCTTTATGCAAGACTTATCAGTCAAATGTTGACACCCTCCTTGGGCGGTTCGACCCAACTCCTCGCTCGCCCCAAATTAACCAATGTGTACATTACCAGCGCACTATGTGCTACAATTGTTGATCTCCCTCATCATTGAATGGTAGGATCTTTGCTCGCACACGTTGTTGAGGAGCTATTAAATGTGATTGTCGATCTTCCCTTTCATCTAATAGTCAGATCTTTGTCACCTCCACACTTAATCCAGGGCCATAATCTATGGGTGGGTCCGATGTTGCAATTCCACATCATTCCTTCCACCCACGTGTCTCCTCCAAATCACCCATCCACATGGCATGGGAGGCCCACCTTTTACCTATATTTTTAAAATTTCAAAATTAAATGAACTTTAAATTTGTATTAAAAGGGCTAATATAAAATTATGCTTGGCCCCTTATCTATCTTAAGGAAATCTAGCTTCCATGGAACCAATTACACTACATATCTACAAATTGGTAAATTTGCCTCAACTAATATGTTTCTTCCACTGGTAAACCATAGATCTAACCCACGACTTGGCTAGAATACCATCTAATGATTAATCCATGGGTTTTCATAGGATCATTTTATATGCAAACTTGAATTTTTCCCTATAACTATGCATTTTTGGCCCATACAGCTCTGGTATTGCGACTAAAATCTTTGATACCACTCTGTAATGTCCACATCCCTCAATTCGACTGATTAGAGGGGACATTAACTAAATTTGGGCTCTGAAAAATTTCATCCATCACCATAATTGCAAATTTATAACATATAAATGCATGTGTAGGTATGTAATAAAAACAAACAGTGTAAAACAAATCAATTTACACACACAAACAACATGCATTTCATGCATAATTATCACAAACATATAAATAAAATCATTGCACAAGACATACAAAAGAATACTTATATTTAACAAAGAAGATCCAAGCAAATGGGTGTGTAAGATATATTTTCCACCCAATCGTAGGAAATTTGTCTAGCATTATAGCATATACTCTTTCTACTGAGAGGCCACCCCTAATTTAGGCAATGAGGCCAACAGGGTGAAGGAAACACCTACAGAATTCTCTCACTCATCCCAAAACCCTTTCTACTCTTTATGCTTAGCCAAAACTCATACATAGCTCTATAGAGATCTCACTCAACCATCATAACCATGGAACTCCTTCCAACTTCCCTACGCAAGAAAAAGAAGGCATTCCCATTCACTAATACATGGTTCCCTCAGGGAATCCAACCCTTATAGTGCTTACCAGTGTGTGTAGTAAGAGTCCAATCTATTGTATGTTGTTAGAGAACCACCTGTACAATAATTATGGTTTCTCAAGCATCCGAAAAGTAGCATAATTATGGTTTCTCAAGCATCCCAAAAAGTAGCATAACTCAATGGGTAATGGTTCCTACCTTTCCCAACCTCTATGCTCACCTACAACCATCGATATTTTCTTCCAAAATTCAGCTCTGTCTCCAAATTCGAATTTTTGGGTTAAACACAGTCTAGTAATGGACATGAACAACCATAGGAAACTCTACGTAGCGTGGAAACAAGCACTAAATAATGATAGATTGATTGTTGAATCCATAGGAAATGAGATAAGGGTGAAAACACAACTGACATAGCTTTTGACCATAGAAGAAAAGGACTCTTGACAGCTGACAAAATTGTCACCACCCCTTTGCTTCAATAACTACTTGAACCGACCTTTCCCACCAACCTCACACATGCATTCAATGATTGGATATTTATTTGTCAAGATGAAGTGATTGGATCATTTAAGGCACATGCCAGATTTTAGATGAGTTCTAAGGTTGAAACTTGGAAAAATAGGATTTGGTTTCCCCATAGGACCCCTTTCCTCTTCCACTCTAGTGGAATAATATCCCCTCTATTGCTCTTTACACAACCATCTTGGACCATTTTATTAATTTCCAACATAATATTTACATACATTTCGAATTGACATAATAAGCCAATCATAAGGTCCAAACAAAAACATATACAACATACATACCTATCCATTCACTAGTCGGGCCTTGGCCTTGAGCTCCGCACTAGGAATCCATACTGGCATATTTACATCAATTACATAATTTTGATTAAATAAATTCCAAGTCAAAATTGCGTTTATTACATCAGTGTTGAGAACACGTTGTCATTGATTTCAACATTGGAAGGTAGATGTCAATAATGTCAACATTAAGAGGATAATGAGAAGAAGAGTCTGATAGTTTCATGTTGTAGGTTCCCTGTTTGCATTATTGATGTTGTAGTATTATTTCATAGATGACTAGCTATAATAATCTGTCAAAGAAGCCTTGGAGTGTCAAAAAGTATTGTTGCTACAATGGTTGACAGTCTGCTAATATGTACATTGGTGCTAATGGACGAAGATGTATTAAGTTGTGCAATGAGTTTCCTATATGAATAAATGGTCTCTCTCATCATTAACATGGCAGTAATCACATGGCACATGGACTCGCGTAATTGATGATATGGAAGGTGGATGCATATGTGGAAACTAATATTGAACTACCATAATTGTAGAAGATGTAAAATGATTGAGTTACTGGAGTAGCATATTCTGGTAACTAAAGTAACAAAATGATAGAATGACTTAGCTATAGAGTAGCAAGTTCCGGTAACAATGGCATTCTAGTAACATGCAGAATGAAGGGTTAAATTCAATGGCAAGGATGAAGTCTGAGCACACCGGTTCACTTTGAATCTTGTTGTATGGTTGGGTGAACATGTCAGGTCCACTTGAACTCGTTCATGAATGATTGATTTGATGATCAAATGACCAATTGGGTACATGATTGTTACAAAGACCTATATAAACATATGGTCATTTTCTTAAGAAAGGTGAGATGGTGAGGGTGTAGATCAAATCATAGAGATGAGTGACAACGGAAGCAACATTAGATCAACTAATTGTTGATATGAAAACAAGTATAGGAATATAGATTTTGTTGGTCTATAAGTCCACCATGGCTAAGCATGGAGAAAAAAATGGGTTGTGGGATGAGATATAGAAAATTGTAGGTGTTTATTTCACCATGCTAGACTTATAGCTTAACTTGGGGGTGGGATGTCAACATAAATAGTATATGTTGGACAAGCACCTACGATTGGGTGGAAAATTGTACTTACAGAGCCAGTTGGTTGGATCTTGTTCTAGATAAATATTCTCTTGTATTAGATATGTGCTTGATTTATTATTTACTATTATATGAATCTACAATGCCGCTATGATTATTATTGTGATGATTTATGCTGGTAATTACACGTTTTATGGGCGTGGATGAATTTTAATTTTGTCGTGTTTATGTTATGCATCTGCACACACTTTTATTTCATGGATTGTATGTGGTCTTCGGGATTAATTTTGAACCCTTGATTGTTCATATACCCCGTTATGTTTCTTCATGCACATAAAACTCTAGGGAAAAGGTGTCACCTAAGGAATTTCCAATTCTACAAAATCTCCCGTATAAGTTCAAGTCACTAAACAAACAAAAGGAGATAATATCTATGTTTTCCTAGGTTGACCTTGTGCTTGTTAAACGTGTGAAATGCGTTTTCTCAGCAGGTGTCTTTCACTACTAATGGATTTACAATCTTTAGTAATAATAGTTTCAATTTTCATGTCCTTAGATAATTTACTCTTGAAACCCACACCAAGGCCTTAAAAATTAGATTGATGTTTGTTTGCTAACAAAAGAAAATAAGTCTAATTCATTTTAATTATGGTGATTGTTTTTAATAAGCTATTGTTTACTTATAGGGAATGGACAGAAACTTGTATGCTATTTTCACAACTCAAAAATGTTGGAAAATGAATAAATTGATAAATTCTTTAGAGTATTATGTTTTTTATTTGATTAAAATTACACAATTCTTGAAATGCGTCAAAATGCAATTTTAACAAATAATTTAATTTTATCTATAAAAGTAATGCAACTTTCCTTTCATTTTTTTCAATGGAACCTATAAACCAAGATAATATAGAAATGCAAATTCCAAAAGAAACTACTTAAACAAAATGCCTAAAAGAGTAAAATCTTATTTTGGAAAACAAGTTTTTGAAAACTTTTTTCAAACAAATGGGATGACAAGCCACTAAAACAATGGAAAATTCGTAAAACCCAGACATACAAATGTCCAAATTTGTAGAAATAGCCAATTGGACTTCATGAAATCCCAAGCTTGCAAAAATTATGAACATATAGGAAATGCCAGTAAGTCTCTACAAGGTAAATCGTGTGTTGCCCATGGGTTGCATTAAACCAACTAATTTGTGCCTGCAAATTTGATTAAGGAATAACTTAGTCTCCCATGACTATATCTAAAAATAACTATGTGCAATCTCTTATATGAGTAAAAAACTAAAAGAAAAGCTAGGGAGCACATTTTTGGGTTCTACAACAATAAGGGAAACTTGACAATGATATATTTAAGACCGAACTTAGTAAACTAGAAAACTTAAAAATAGGGGAAAGAAACCCTAATAGGAATAAATAATAGAGTCTTCCCTAATGGATTCACCATTTTCAGTTTAGGAAAAAGTCCCCTATAACTAGGGTTAAATCATTGATAGAGCATAAAGAATGCTAACTACTTTATAGAATCAATCGATTAGAAAATGTAACTACCTAATATGAGAGGATGGGAAAGATAACTGTGATTATATGGTTTATCTCTATATGTATTTTAGACGTAATCCATGTACTTTCACACAATTCTAATGTTTTTTAAGATAAGCACACAAAACAAGAAACAGACCTTCCTCAAATCCAAATGTGCATATGACTGTGATGAATATATAAGATAGTAATAGAAATCCACAATGCACTGATTCTAACTAACATTAGGTGGTTAGTACAACCTTCAATAATCAATTATGAACAAATGATCAAACATATTGCAAAATTATTTTGGGGAGGGAGAAAAGATACATCTTCATAAATGTATTAAATGTGAACAATAAATAAAGTCTTATACATGATAAATGTTCATTATAGCTAACACATTCATCATTAGAGTATGGGTTCCTCCTACCTAGACCATTATATACTTACACTCCACTTAGACTCTCCAACTTTACCATGGTTGAGAATACTATGATATGTTTTGATCCAACTCAAAGTTAGAAATTAATTTAGAACCAAGAGGCTGTAATGAGGGGAAAGCAATAAAAAAATCCAAGTTCGTCCTCCAATAATTACTCAATCATATCCTTGTACCCAATGGCCTCTTTCTGCATCTCCCAACAAATAACTTATATTTATATTAAAAAAATGTAGTTGAGTTAGTTGGGGATGGAGATTAGGGTTGTATAGGTATATGAATCTTTTGATGTTCGCTCATGAGTGTGCATTTAATGCGCATTAATAATTTTTGAGGTTTTTTTAAGGTGCTTTTGAGTTTCTTAAGGAGAACTCATGCGAATCCCACGAGTTGGTTGAAGAAAAATCATGGGTATTCAATTAAAGAATACAAAATATATGTAGGACGAGGATAAATGATAAAACAATCACTGGTAAATGACCAACAATGAATCTTTTGTCAAGGGTGACCAAATAAATCTATAACATCATTACTTGCCATAAGGTATGGAAATGCACCTCATGTGAGAACTTCCTTATTTTTAAGGATTTATATGTTCCTGCTAGACTACAACATTTGTTGGACAAACTTGTGGACCTTAGTTTTCCAAATTGTTTCAATAATTTATTTTTATTTGGATGCAACTATGACCCAAGTACCATCGAAAGTAATTTTTTTACATAAGATTCTTATGTAGTCATTATTTTACATGTCCATATGGACAAAACAAGGATGTTTAATTTAGATGAAACTATGTACTCCATAATTTACATTTTTAGAAGGTATTATAGATGTTATGATGATTGTGGTTTATGGTGTTTCTTTTGTAAAAAATGAGACTTCATGGACCTTTAGTTAGTTGTGTTTGTAGACTTTATTTAGAACAAAATTTTGCTTGTAAATGAAAAAGACCCTATTATTACCCTAATTCCACCAAACTGAGACAAAGTGCAAACATTGAATAATTCAAATATGACTTATTATGGTTGCAACTTGGGTGATATATTCTCTAAAGTATTGTAGATCTAGTACACCTAACCTCTATTGTGCATTCTTTTGTGGTGTGCACCGGTTGCTATATATGTTCATTCACCATGTATGCTTCTTGTTGCATTATTGTTCATGTTGCATTCCTCTAAACTTTAAGTATTGTCAAGATCTCACAAGCTCTTCTTTTCTTCTTGTTGCACTCATTTAATATGCTTGTGTCTATGTCTCACTCACTTGCATCATGCTCACTTGTATTAGGGTTGCTTGTTTTGCATTTATTTATTGTGCTCACAAGCTTAGTTGATTTAGGCATGCCCTTGCATTGAACTTAAGCATTGAAACTCTAAGTAGACTTATTAATTAAAGTTGTTTTTAAATGATGCAAGTTTTTTTATATTACTTGCATATACCTATAATGTATTAAAATTGATTAAATGATGAAGTTGAGAAGTTTATGTCTTAAACTTTATATTTCCACATTAGTGATAAATATGAGATAAAAGTAATTTATGAAATATCAATGAAATTAAAAATTTGACATTTTAATAGTTAATTTTCATAGCAAAACTTTGAATTTTATATTTCCACATTAGTGATAAATATGAGGTAAGAGTAATTTATGAGATATTAATGAAATTAAAAGATTTGACATTTTAAAAGTTATTTTTCACGGCAAAACTTTGAATTAATATGATAATATTTTTCTACATTTTGATAAAGCTTCTTTATCTTATAAATATGATCTATCCGAGGAATCATCTCTTCCATCTTGAGAGTCATCATTAGTAGACCCATCATCAGTGGCAAAGGTGTAGGTCGCTAGAGATGCATCAATAAAGGGAGGATAGAAGCCAATGGAACCCCTTCCAATTCCATGCCAAGAGCTAGAAGGAAGCAGTAGTTGAAGCAACTATTTTTTATCCTGTTGATTGGGTTTAAGCAATTTAAGTTGATTTGCCACCATCAGCGCTAGAAGCATATATAACGTAATTACAAATTATTATTACTATGACATATCTCTATAATAATTAAGTTATAATAAAAACATTATTATTATAGTAATATAATTTGATAGCTGCATTCATTACATAAATTTATAGAGACACTTATTACATAATTTTATAATGATAATATTACTAAACTGACATATTCCTACAATAACGTATAATTACGAGAATGCCATATATTATTATATAGACATATCTTATCTACTTTTAATTAGATCTAGAAGGACATATACAATATATATGGCTACACTAACTTATAGTTATGATATTGATATATTTCTCTAAAAACACATCTTACTCACTTTAGATACATCTTGAAAAATATATATAATATTAAAGTATCCCATACAAAATATCTTATATATGTAAAAAAGAAGTTGATTAAAGCAATACAATATTTTTTATTTAGAGTATTTAAATTTTGAAATAAACCCATGTAACAAAAAAGATTGAAATCATAAAATATCTTTTATTTTGAGCATTTGAATTTTGAATTGAAACCATATAAATCTAAATTAAAACCAGCTTCAATGTGAACGCTGCAAGATTTGGTCAGAGAGCTTTATATTCATCAAAATTTAAACATGGTAATGCAAACACCATCATGCAACTTTCTTTTGCTTTCTACCTAACTTTATTGTGAAAATCAATATTATAAAACCATCCTATGACACAGAAGCCATTGAACATCTTAGTGGCATTTTTTCTTTGGGGAGGATGTCCAAGTCAAACTCATAAAGCTACTTTGAAAGATAAAAAGAACATAGATAAGGTACAAACTATAGTTTCTCTAATGTTTGGTCTTTAATATTTGATTGGTTCCCTTTTTGGTCCTTCATAAAAAGTCTTTAATATTTGATTTGTTCCCTTTTTGGTCCTTAATAAAAAGAATTTAATATTTGATTTGTTCCCTTTTTGGTCCTTAATATTTGATTTGTTGCCTTTTTACTGCAAAAGATCATGAGATATTAGGAGTTAGATTGCCTTTTACTTCAAAGGACACACAATGATCGCTGATGAACTTTAATGTTGCATAGCTTGTCTTAAAATTTTGAATATATATTTATAGGGACAATGAGACATGATCTGGTAACTTTTTCTTTCCTTATTGCCTAGTATTCTATTATCTCATAATGTCTACTTGGATTTCTCTCGAGTTTGATTGGGAGTGTTTTTGTCTTCTTCCATCCGCCCTTTACCTATTCTCATCTTGTTGCTTTATGGCTCAAGCTTAAATTAAATACCCAACATGGAGGCATTAAGAAAGGGAGGTATCTACATGCATTTAGTTTAAAATAATACCTTTTACATACATTTAGTTTAAAATAACATACACATTTAGTTTAAAATAACATACATTGAGTTAATAACTAAAAAATAAGTATATAATATTATAAGATATTATGTCTATGTAAAAACATGATATTAAAACATAAGTATATATCATGACAAGATGTTATGTTTAGGTATAAATAGGATATTAAATAGTAATATGCATTATTTTAATATTAGTTTTAGAATGTCTTTTTTGGATGCGGGTGACACGCGAGACATCTACATGGGTTATTTGGTGTCCAGATTACGTGGTGACGATGCGGGAAACAAGGCGAATGGCGACATGGTTGAATTAAATGTTGAGGGTGGTGAAATGATTGCCAACGTTGCAAGCAATTGGCTGGTCATATCTAGTCTAAGCCATAACATAGTCGAATTAAATCATGTGCATGTTAACACAGACCTCGATGATGTCGGCACTTCAAACTATGAGGCCTGCTAACCTCCGCTTTATGGGCGTTCTTGTTTTCCTGCTTTTGTTCTGTGCTCATTCCTTTGTGATCTTTTCTACAAAGACAGAGAAGAAGATGCCCAGGCAACGCGACACTCCACGTAGAGGAAGCACAGGTCGAGGAGGTGGTCGTTGTAAGGAAAACCTCGAGGATACTGATGGTTTCGTAGCGCAGGTATCCGTACCTGTTAGATGTTTGATCGACGAGTGGGAATCCAAGGTGGTATTTGAACATCTTGCATCCAGAAGAAGTGGCGGTAGAATCAATCATTATTGGATGATCACAAATATGTCGGGGTTGTTGATGGAGGACATGAATGCCAAATGGAATGGTGCTAGGGATTTGGACCAATGTATGCACACCTGTATCAACCAAACTGACACACATATCAAATCCCTATAAGCTTATTTTAACTTGAGGCACTATTCGATGTTTCCCACTACATGAAACACAGACAACAATGGAGAAAAGGACCAACGTGGGAAGGGTGGCGAAACCTCGACAGCGACGAAAAATTATCCTGGTTTGTTGCAGGAACATAGGAGAAATACGAGAAGCGCTACGCTTATTAAGCGCGACCACGAGGCTCCAACCGACATCATTACTGCTCAATCGATAAAAGAGATGCAACCTCAGAATCTAGTGGAGGATTATGGACCCTGCCCCATCCTGGAGGAGACACCAAACTTCTTTACGGGAGATGCAACAACCTAAATGCTCCATTATCATCTCTGGTTCCCTCTGCAACTCACAGTTTTTTTGGGTCCCCTTGTTTTTAAAATGTGTAATTTTCAAGTTTGTCTACAGCTAGTTTTTAATTTGTAATATGTATGTCGAAGTAGATAGCTCTAGAAAGAGCACAATTTCCCATTTCTCTGAAAAGGGACAACTCCAGTATTTTTGACATATTGGGCGGGTGGTCTGTTAGTTTAAAGTACCCGTAGCAAGATTTTGATGCTCTGTACTTTTCTTTTGTTATTATGAATATGAATCTCTATTGCTCCTTACAAAAAAAAATTAGTTTTAGAATGCAATAAACATTATTACCATAGTAGAAATATATAACATTAATACAAACTATAACATCATATAGATACCATGATTTATTTTGGAAACTCTTTAATCAGGGAAAAATTAGCAGAAAATCTTCATTATGCATCTGGCTAAATCTAGCCAAGGCATAGTCAACCATGGCTCTACTGCCATGGGTATCCTCGACCATAAATGAGTTTCCAGACATGCTCTCACATTACAATGGTGTATGGCTAACCTCTTTATAAGATTACATCACAAGAATACCATGGGTCCATTACATCGATAACCAAAATCAGTTAACTTGCTCTATAACCAACTCAAGATTAAGCCAACACATCATTTGATGGAGGATCATCATGATCATTTAGGATTGGTCTGAACAAGTAATATGTGTCTTCATTAACCATGATCAGACCTCAATTGTCACTGGTTGAATGGTTCAACAAGCTTGGTTACCACATAGATAAGCAAAGTCAATTTCAAATGATTGTTGTTTTTCACTAAAGAAGGTGGATCAAACTGTTTGTTCTAGCCTCCCATGAAACTTTACTAACCCTATGGTAAGGATTATCATCACCACACTGTAATCATTGTATCTAAGTTGGTGAAGTGTCAATATCTCCTTGTTCATGTTAGAGGGATCCCTACCCAAAAAATATAAAATAAAATTTGATATAAAACAATATACAAAATCGCGGTAAACCTTTTGGATATAAACTATGTTGGAGTTTAGAAATGTCCCAATGTTTTGATGCTCCGCCCATCAATTTTTATAAGTTTTTTTTTGATCTCCTAATGATGGGTGGAGTGTCCACTTAAAATTTGGAATGCTTTTAAGCTCCATCACATTTCATATCCACTAGTATAGATGCATCTTAAAATGATCTACCAAGCTCCGAGAGGGATCAAATCTTGAGGTGCAAACCACATTTTAGAGTGGAAATGTTGAGGAAATGTGTAATGCAATGTTTATGGTTTTAATTTATCTAATTTGTGTAATTCTATACAATGCAGTTCTAAATATTTTAAATCTAATTTGGGCCAACATGTTACTTATATATACATACATACATATATACATATGTATATATTGGATGAGCATGGAAGGAGTTACACATCTTCTCCTACTAAACTATAGAATACACCTCTTCGATGCAAAAAACGTTTACCACAATTAAAACTAACTATAAAATTTTTTATACTTAAACACATAAAATTCAAATACATATTTTAATTTCACTATACAAACTTGGCTTAATATTTGTTTCTAAATAGTAAAACTAAAACCATGAGAAAACATTATTTCTAATCTTTTTCAATAAAGTTGAACAAAAATATATTAAAAATTAAAAACTAATATAATTTTTAATTAATTAATTTTTTAAATATTTTTAATAAAAAAATAACTTTACACCCATCTTTTTATTAATCTTTTAAGTTAAAAAAATTAGATTAAAACATAGAAATCACATTCTAAATTATCCTTCTATTAAATGGGTATACCAACCCCAACCAACAAACTTTTTCACCCAACAAAATCATATTAACCTATCATGAACCAATAACTTCCATATATGAATGTATGCAATCATGTAAATCCTGTGCCAAGATTTAGAATGGTCAAGAATGTTACTTCCTCTCTTGACCATTGTATTATGATTACAATGTTAAATAATGTTTCTTTTTATTATTGCTATATTATTTCATTCATACTTTTTGTAAAATAAATAATTTCTCTATTGACAAAGTCATAAAGGCTTTACTAATTTATAAGCTGAACATATTTCAAGGATGCCATTGCTTTTCATTTCATGTTTTACTTATATCATTGAATTGTACATCCCATCTTCGTTATAAATTGTGCTGAACTTAAAGGTTATGTATGTTTTAAATTAAATTATTTAATATTAATAATGACACGTGATTAAATTTAGTGAATGAGATTTTGTAAAGAAAATATATAAAGGGGAAGGAGTATTTGGAATTTTTAATGAAGTATTTAAAAATATATTAAAAAATGATGACAAAATAAAGATAATGATGTATTTGAAAAAGATAAAGGAAAAAAAAAGATAATGTTATATATTTAGTTTGAATCAATTTATTATGAAAAATATTGTGAGAATTATTTTTCTTAATATTTGAGATCAAATAAAAATGAGTAATGAATGTATTGAATTTATATTTAAAGTAAGATTTGAGTTCTCAATTGTAGAAGAGATTAAGTTGAGGATGTATTTGCCTCTCCTATTTACTTGATTAACTGGGTAGAGAAGGAATAGGTCATAGATGGTGTTAGCCTCAAAAGTATATAACAATTTATTACACAACTAAATATGTTGTATAATAAAATCCCAAAACAAATTAAGTTATAAATCTAAGATTTCAAAGTGTAAAAATTTCTAAATAAAATGATCTACCACAAATTTCATAATAAGTCAAACATGAAAATAAGTTGAAATATACAACAACCTTTAAGTTTCTATATTGGGAGGAAACTTTCTCTCAAGTGTTAACTACCAACTTATAAAGAGAAAACATATCACAAAATAAGATCACTTAGCTACAACCAATGGACATCTACACTACTTAGTTACTAGATCCTATTATCTCTTATTTACTAACTAATAACTTATAATCTCATAAAACAATGGATGGTTCCTAGTCTTTATATAAACTAGCTAAATTGATCAATGTTGTTAACTATTTCAATTGCTACATCACCCCTTCATATAATAACACCATTACTTAAACTGGTTCATGGACTAATAGTTATAGATGAAGTTAAAACACTTCTTTGATCCTTCCCAACAATATAATATATTTCTTTGTTTTGTTTTTTAAGATGGTGTGATTTGACCACTATCTTCCTACTAAGTAGCATATAGAGTATGGTCACTAAAACCTAAACCTATGATAATGCATTACTCCTAGTTTTTATATGTTTATTTGCTTGTAAGTGGCTTCAAAAAGCCACCTCAACCATTTTTAGTATTACTTTTGGGTTGCATAAATCGGACAACCCTTTTAAGGTTACTTATATTGGAATGCTTCCTTTTGTTCTCCTTAATTTAGATGAAGTTCTATGTTTTTCTAAGGTGATGTCTTCATTATCTATATATGACGATGATTTACATTATTAAACATATATATTATTATAACAAGTTGTTTATGTAGTAAGATTATTTAGCTAATATCTATTTACATGTATAGTTGATTTGATTGATAACAAAAAAAACTAGCATACATTCATTTTCGATTTAAACTTATAATCGAGAAAGATAAAAGACATAGAGCTTTACATTTTCAAAAAAGTTTGAAATAAACATTTTGTAAGCCATTATTCATGGTTATAAATAATGAAAATTTATGAACACATATACTTATCATTATAATTTTATTTTAGATTTTGCAATAACAAACAAAATTTTAATTTATAATTAAAAAATGATCATTTTTCATATTAAAACAATCCATCAAATACAATTTAAATCAGGGATAATTTTAGGGGTGAATCTTAGCCCAATGGGCTATTTTTCCATGTTTTTCTCCCAAAAAAGATTCGTCATTTTGCATTTTTTGAAGCTCTGTTTTGCCCAATTTTGATGGGGTAAAATTCTTTCACCCTAAAAATCACCAAATTATTATATAAACGATATAAAATTCTTGGAAATTAAACTATTTTTTGAAAAATATCGCCAATCACTTTATAGTTGGCATTTTAAGAATTGGTAATATTCGCCAACATTTATACACTTTTAAATAAGCATGGTTCCTTAAAATCATCCCTGATTTAAATATACAAAATATATAAATCTAACAAGCTATAATGGTGTCCAAATACCTATCACAAATTTATCTCCCCAATGCATTATATATGTTATATTAAGAGTTCATTAAATCCATTAAACAAAATGAATCCACAAGGGATATGAGTTGCCAAACTTTTACTTATACACATAATTAATTTGTATATAGAGAAATAGGTCCATCTTGTTGAACACAAATACTCTTATTACTTACCTTCCCTCACTTTTCAAATAAGAGCAACCCTAATCTTTATGAATTTAAGCTAAACATTTATTAATTAGTGATTTAAGGTCAAAATTTATTTGAGCACTTATAATGATATGGATTCGATTCTTATATGAATATGCCTCATATAGATCATAATGGTCTCTACTGAGGACAACGTCTCATAATATAATTTATGATCCCTCACATGTTCCCACTACATCACCATTCTTTTATGTCTGTGAGGCTACAACAATCACCGAATTAAGATAATAATGAATATAGGGATTTGAAGATCTCCTTCATCCTTGTCCTTTAAATTAATCATTAGTAGGCCACACAGTTGGTCGTTGGCAACCAACAACGTCCTTAATTGTTAGTTGATTCCTTTTCACTTGTTCGATATGTAAAAGTACGACTTATCTTAATAATTTTTCTTCATTAAATTGATATCACAACCACGTAACATGTCCATAAAAATTGTATATTTAGAGGATATTTCACACACTTTAATGGCCTCGACAAATCTTTAATGTTTTGAGTTTTGACATGAAGAAATAAAGACTTTGCAACTGTGAAGTTATTAGTTATATCTAAATTTTGATTAAAAATTTGGAAAAATTATTATCCCTATTGTGGTCAAATTGAAATTAAACCATTTTTCCTTTTTATAATTTTTTTCCAAGAACTAAAAGAGTAAAATTTTATTATTTTTTAGGTATTAACACACATACATCCAATTAACAAAAACAAAGCCTCGTAAACACTTTTTCCTATTACTTTATTCAATTCTATATCTATTTCTTTTATCTCAAAAATGTATATCTCCATTAATCTCATAAATATAATTTTTAATTATATAACCAAGACATCAATTAACAAATTATTTAAAAAAATATTTAAAAGTATATAATCAATGCAAGTAAAAATCATTTTAATTAATAATATTTAAGTCAAATTAAGAATGATCAGTACACTAACTTTTAAATAATCAAGGACGTTTACTTTTGATTAAATAGGTACAATATGAAAGGGTTATCTTTTAAATAGTCCAACGTTTACTTTTGATTAAATAGGTACAATATGAAAGTGTTCTATTAAAGTGATAAACATTTTTAGAATTTTGAAATGAAATCATACATATAAGTGATAAACATTTTTATCATGGGAAGACATGAACCTATTAAGACAAACCCACTTTGATGTGAGATTGTTAAATTTGGTCAACTCATATGGTTTTATGTTAAATATAAAGTTTTTTTTTAAAGCTCATCCAAACCATTACACCACTTCTTAACAAACTATTTCACCTAAATGTTAAACTACTTATTACATAGAAGCGAGTGAAAATCTCACATCCACTTGCATTTATTTCTTCTAGGAAGGATGTTCAAATATTGACTAATAAAGTCATTTTTGAAGGAACAAAAAGAACATACATGATGTACAAAATTGTAATCCTTGTGCCTTTTGTTCTTTAATATATGATATCTTGGTCTTTACCATATGATAGGTTGCCTTTTAGTGCAAAACATAAGAAGATAGAATGCCTTTTTACTTCAAAACACACACAATGATCAAATCAGATAAGAACTTTATTGTTTTATAACTTGGTTTAAATTTTGAATGTTGCTTTTTGTTCCATATTTGCCTAGTATTCTATTATTCTCATAATGTTTGGACAGATTTCTCCAATGTTTGATGGTGATTTTTGTTTTGTCTTCTTGCAAACTTTTCTTTTTTCTTTGTCCTGGTGCTTTATGGCTCAAGCTTCAATACACAAAATGGAGGCATAAGGATGGGATCTCTAAGCGAGATAGAATCATGACATAAACCAATTATTCACGTTATAAAATTTTTAATAATAAAATAATAATATGTATATAATTTTTTAGGTTAAACATTTCGATTGCCATACTTTTATTAAATAAATAAAAATTAAACATTTCAATATTAAATATTAAGGAATAGTTTTAACAAAATTCTCTTCTTAATACATCTTTTTAATTTGTAGCATTCTTTTATATATATATATATATATATATATATATATATATATATATATTGCTTATATTATGAGATGACACAACTTTTTATAAGCATTGGATACTTATAGGGTGAAATATAAGACCTTTGTGGGAGTAGAATTCAAGATGTGGAACAAATCTTTGAATAGAGTTTGGTTTCACACATAGTTGTTGTAGTAAACTTCACATCACTTTCACACATATAACATATCTATTCACACACAAGTTTAACCTCACATACACAAATTCTCACCACATTCACACATAGATCATACATATACAAACGCTAATTTGATTACAAATACGATCGAATACACAATATTGAATAAGATTGTCATTGATGTCAAAATCCAAGCATAAGTGTACATAAATATAAAGTGGTCTCCTTTTGGGGTAGCTATTAAGCATGACCATCACATAATGATATAACATGTGGTTATTTACACACGCCCACTTTGAGTTGCACACAAATGGAACAAGTGAAGAAGCCCTAAAGTGATGATGATGTGTCCACATAACCACGATGACGTGAAGTGTAAAGAAGCCCCTTGATGAAGACATCAAGTTGTCAAGAAGACATATCTAAGTCCATTGAAGAAGTAAAACAAGAGGCCATGAAGAATAAAGACAAAAGGGGACTTTTACCCTACAAAGGTAGCCCAAATGAAAGAACAAGTTCTATAATCGTATAGCTTGTTCTGATACCTTTCTGGTGATAGGTGGCACAATTCCTAACACCCCATGGTTGAGGAGAAATGAAGCTTTCTTTGTACTGGGCTAGAATTTTGATAGGGCCAACCTAACATGAGACCAAAATTTGGTTAGGGCCGACCTAACCTAAAGTAACTTTAAAAGTGACATGGACATGTATAAATAAAGGTCGAAACATTTCATTTGAATCATCCAAGTTCAAGACATCTTAAGCACAAATTCAAGGAGGAGAATAAGAGCTAAGCGAAATTCAAGAGAGGGATCAAGTAAAGAAGATTGACATAAACTTCCATAACTTTATCATATGGTATTGAAATCACAAACTTCTTAGCTTGTTGGAAAGTTTGTTGTAGGGGATATGTAATAGCACACTTAGAAACACATTGCACATGACTTGGGTTTCTCTCTTGCTTTCTTATTTTGACAAAAACATGGACCATGGTTTATCTTGTGATCTTGGTGCATGGATTAGGATTATTATGGCATGATCTAGGATTCATCTATTGGAATGACCTTGGGTTTGATAATGTTGAGGATGCCAAGGGATTGAAGGGTCCATAACATAGATGAAGTCTATGGGTGATTGTTTCTGGGGTTCATTCAAGAAGAATTTGATGACATTGACAGTGAAGACATTGACAATAACAATGATAGTGACATCAAGACAATGACAATGACAATGAAGACACTGATAGTGACAGTGACAATGACAATGACAGTGACAAAGACAATGGCAATGACAAAGACAATGACAATGATAGGACAATGATGGTGTCAGGTTCATACTCTTATTCATATCAAGGTGGTAGGGTGGTGCAAGAAGAGAGAGTTGTTGCTTCCTTCTAGTTGGCATAAGAGAAGCTAGGGAATTGGTACTTCCTCTTAGTTGGTGTTGGAGAAATAGGGTGGGAAGGTGGTGCTAGGGAAGGTTCGAGCTTGTGATCTTAGGGGGTTTTATACTCCTTCTATGGATGCTAGAGAATCTAGGAGGCGGGTGCTTCCTTCCAGTTGGAGCTGGTAAAGCTAGGGGGTTGTAGCCTCTTATGAGTTGGTGCTCATAAATCAAAATTTGGTGCTTCCTATGCATGCAATCTTGTTATATTATAAGAAAAAAAATATCTCTTGTGCATGGTGTATGATTTTATGTGTTGATGAATGGCATTGTTAATGGTTATTATTACATGATACGCTTAAAGTTTGAAATGGTAAAATGTGCTCAATATTGATTCACCCCCCCCGCTCTCTCAGTATTGGTGATATTTCCAACACACACCACCTTAACATGCAAAATTATATCCATACAAACCTCATACAAACCTCAGAATACATAATTCAACCCCGTGATACCTCATTCTAAACCCTCACCAATATCTATATGTTTTTAGTCTATTAAAAATACCCACAAAATACCCCTAAATTTTTATATAATAAAAATATATTACTTCCATTTTTTAGACTTTTAAATCTCCAATATAAATTCATGTAATACAATATTACCTACTCAATAAACATTAGAGAAACTTAAATCAAAACAATTACATTTCCACTTTTAACAAACCTATCCAATAATCCTATAAAGAAAAACCTATCTACTTCAAACAACCAAAACACTAAATAGATGCATATTCACATTGTAAAAGTATACTCCAAAACTATAACATATCTCAAACAACTACAAAATTCAAATACATATTTACCACTAATTTTAAAGAACTACCAACTTAATATTTATAAAAGGGATTGAGGGCAGGAGCCAATGCTAGGTTTGATGGCTGCTATGACAAAAGTTATAATTCAAATCCCTAATGATAGATAAAATAGAGATCTCATATAATTGTGCTAGTGATTGTACCCTTGTTGATTATATAATTTCAAACATTAAAATTGAATCAAACTTATAAAATTTATGTCTAAACATCACAGTTAATAAAGTTTAATGAGCAATGTAAAAATTTTCTCATAGTTTTAAAACAATAACTTAATATTATATATAACTCTAAAACACAATCAACTTATTAAACACTATTCATATGTATTTAATTATAAAAATATTCTAACTTTGATGGAAAATCGAAGCACATAGTAAGATCGAGCCTTTGAAAAAGAGATTTCAAATTAAAGACTAAAAAATACATAATTTAAATCATTCAAAATTTGAAATCATTATATATATTTTAATATTTTATTAATTTTTATTAAAACCCAATTAAAATAACTATTTAATAAAGCTATAAAATAATCAAACCTTTTGAATAAACCTTTTTTCTTATCCATTTTAACTAACCAAATATATTAAATCAAAAAAAAATTATAACACATACTACACCCAACTAACCAGCCTTTATTTAAGAAAAACCATATTAATATAACACATGGCTATATGTAATCATGTAAATATGGTTTCATAATGAAATAGAATGGTCCAAGTTTGTTGGTCCATATCTTGACTATAATAAAAAAACAATACTTATTAGTATATCATGAACTAATAACTCCCAAATATGTAATAATGTAAATCTGGTTTCATAATGAAATAGAATGGTCCAAGTTTGTTACTCCCTCTCTTGACTATTTTATTATGATTGCAATGCTCAAGAATGTTTTTATATTATTGCTATATTATTTCATTCGTTCTTTAGGAAAAGCAATAATTTCTCTCATCACAAAGTCATAAAGGCTTGATTATTTATATGACTTTGCCATGTTTCAAGGAGGTCATTACTTTTGTCTTACCTCAATGTTGGGTAGATATTTCATGTTATGGTTAATATCATTTGAATGTACATTCAATTTATGTAATTTGTACTCAATAGTTAAATGGTGAAATTCATTTTTTAAATATTTATATTTATAGGTGATTATATTTGGTGATGGGTAAAAGGTATATACGAAAGATGTATAAAATAAAAATGGATTCTTGAATATGGATTTAAAGGTAGTATTGATACAAATATTTAAGTGTTAGAAAATATAAAACTAGAAAATATGTATATGAAAATACATTTGAAAATTTAAATATAAATTAGTGAAAATGATAGGAAGAGTAGTCTTGATTAACAAATATTAGAGTATTATATTGCAAAGAATTTATATTTTATGTGAATTGAAACTATAATATATAGAAAAGATATAATGTCTGATGTTCTTTTGGATGTCAATAAGATCAATGTGTCTCTTCTTATTTGTTTAGATAAGAAGGCAGTGAAACACAAAATTGAATAATGTTGGAACCTGGGTTCATAGCAAGTCCTTAAGTTCCTCTAACATTGAATAAAATTTCTAATGAAAAAATCACCACATTTGATCTGAATAATAACTCTAGGCTTTCAAAATGTAGGGATTTCTAAATAAGAAATAATATCTACTACAAATCTAGTAATAAACTAAAAGGAAAAAATGATATATGTCCTTATCATTTATGATCCCTTTCATAAGGTTTACATATTTGCAATCTATTGTGATGAGCTTGTGAGTTTGGATGTTGGAATTCATGATGATGAGCTCAAAAACAATTTGACTATAACGTTAGGGATAGCAAGTGTCGAGGGTATTATATATGATCCAAAAGGAAATAAAAAATAACCTTTTCCTTGGGTTTAGAAGAGATATCCAATAACCAAGCAAATGCCATTTTCCTATACCAAGGTCTATCAATTTCCAAAGAGCTAGGGATCAATAACATATTGATAATAAGAGTCTTCACAATAACTATTAGCCACATGTTCCACAATTCAAGCCCCAAAGACAGTATTCTTCTTAGATTGGCTCAAAGGACACACTTGGCTACGCAAAGTTTGAACCAATATCATAGTTCCAAGTTTTAAACAAAATCCCATCATAGATCTTTAGGAAAATCTAGCAACTAGTGTGGAGAAAAGAAAATTAAGAAAAAATGGGGAGGCATTAGTCCTATGCCTTGAATCTAATAAATTTAAACCAAGGTATAAATGCATAATTAGGATAGAGTCAAGAGGCAATGGTGGAGGATCCAGGACCCACATAATTAATATACACCACAATCCTAGTACCTCTTCACCTCATGGCATATCAAAGCTTGGTTTTATTGATAGAAGAGATGAGAAGCAATGTTAGATGTGGGATTAAAATAAGCATGTGTTTGGGTGTTGACATGGCATAATGCTTGGATATTTGTTTATTGAGAATTGAATATATCATTTATTTATTCTATTTAGGATTTCCTCTTATTGTTGGGTTGCATACAGATTACACCAGATTCTCCCTACTTCTAGATCACACATGACTCTTCCTTGTTTTTTTCTCAATGGAATATACATCATAAGAAACCCTTTGATTACTTCCCCTCATTTGAGGATGGTACCTGAGGTAAATTGTTCGGTTTTATTTTTGACAACCTAACCCGAAGGGGACGTCGGTGAGGTCCTCAACATTCACATGGATAGCTAACCCAAGTAGTTGACCCCGTGACCTCCAATTTTTAGTTCATAACAAAACCACTCAAGTTAGCCCATCGATTTTTGACTCTTCCTTGCTATCAAACTATTGGGGGTTTTCAATGGAACTCACCATATTTGCATTGGAGTATTGGTTACGGTCTTGGTGTGCATTGTGTAAAATATTAGACTCGCATACATTGTGAGACACACATAGAGGAAATGGAAGAGTGTCATGGTATGTTGGTTAAGAAATTAGAGAGGTGGAGAAAAAATTGGGAGAGATGACCAAGAAGAAAGAAAACATTTCTAGAATTGATAAATAGAGGAAGTGGAATCTAAAGAATTAGGCACCAGAAAATTGAAATCAAAAGAGGGAACAACAACAACATGATAAAATAGATAGAGGAGAAAGTAAAGGGTTTATTGTAGAAAATGGAGTAGATGGAAACATGGAGGAGGGTGGACACATTTGTACTCTATTTCTTCTCATTCAAATGGATTTTATGAAACAAATTATTGAAGAGAATGGAAGACGATAATGCAACGAGTACTTCATCACAAATAAAATGAATCAAGGAATCATGTGTATCCAAGGTTAGTAGAAGGACTTGTTATGGACAAACTTCTCCTTAAATTTTGTTGTTAATCTATGAATTCCAAATATATTTTGTTGATAAAATGATAATCTATTGATTCCAAATATGTTTTGTTAATAAATTGATATATAAGACATTTCACATACCATATAAAATGTAGTACACATAACACTTTTTGGCTAGCTTAGAGAGATACATGAGCAAACTTTCACTCGTTATATACGAGCTCCTTTTTAAATTTGATTGTTATTATATAGTTTACAAATATGTTTTTGTTGATAAAAGAATATACAAGGCATTTCATATGCCATATATTTTAGGCATAAAACTTTTTAGCTTGCTTAGATAAATAGAATGATGAACAAACTTTTTTTAAATAATATGATTATAAATTTATTTTAATTAATTATTTTAATTTAATATTATTAAAATGAGTTGGAAAGTTTTAGAAGATTAGATAAAAGTATTTCTAAATGTATAAAAGAAAATGACCTTTTCAATTTCAATTGGTTTTTATAATTTTTACAATCATGTCTTTTTTTGCTTTTACATATACAAATATATTATATTTATTTGACAAAGAATAGTAAAATATTATTCATGAAATTTCATAACCAAATTAAATGAAATAAATATTTGTTGTTTGAAAAAGTCCATATAATGAACATTTTAAAATTCTTATCCATTTTTGACAATCAATCCACAATCGCTATCCGTAACCCGACACGACATTAGAAGTCAATCAACGACTGACACTGTTGATTAGACACAGGAAACCGTCAACAACACCATGCATGACTGTCATTAAGGATACCATCGGCTAAAGGAGCAATGCGTAGGGATGATGAATATGATCATCAATGGTAGGGGAAGTCAATCAATTTCCGTTAGGGCGCCAATAATACAACTGAGAATGACATGATGATTGTCGAACGACAATTGAGGGTAGACAGTCAATAGAAATCGGGCACACGAGCGTCAAAACAATGAGGGTTCTCAAAGGCGTGGGGACATGAGGGTCGGAAAAGCTCGAAATCCCACTAACAAAATTTGAATTCTACGATATACTACAAATACCGAAATGGAGTTGACAGTGATAACAAATGACCATGTAGAGTTCACAATTGACGCGTGCAACAATTGGCTTGCTACTGGTTGTGGTGCCATGGGAGAGAACACAGAAGAGGAGGGAGGGAGGGGGAGGATCCATTCTACTTCATAGGCTCCCCACCCACTTCATCATGAGTCCCCTCATTCACAGTTCTACAACAACTACACAAATAGCTATGACGAGCAATTTGTTCCTTTTTCAAGATGCATTGTTTTGAACTCGGTGATTTGATCTTGGTAGAAATTTATTATCAAGTAGAATTATGTTCGACTTGTATTTTAATTAATAAAAAATAGATTTTAAATACACAAATAAATTCAATAGCTTTAAACATTTATAAATTTGATAGGTACAATTAAATAAACCAAATTAAATATTTAAGGTAACTATTACTTTTAGCGTGTTTGTGCCTAAATATTGGCAAAATGGAGTCATAATTTGAGTGTGTTTTTGCCAAAATATTATGTTTTTATGTAACAAGAACCAATACCAACTTTGAGCATGATTTTTCCAAAATATTGGCAACATGGAGTTTTAGTTTGAGTGTATTTTTAACAAAATATTATGTTTTATGGAACAAGATGTTGGAGGTTGGATGATATTTGTATTTTATTAAACAGAAAAAAAATTAAATTGCTTGATTTTCATAGAATTAAAGACAATGTTTTCATACATTCTTCAATGTATCATTCCTATAGATTAATCTAAGTGTTACTATATATTCAATAGACTTACATTAAAAAAACACCATTCCCAAATCAAGAGAGACTACTATAAACAACTTGTAAGTATTACAATAAGCAAAAACAAGCTTCATGTCTGGAGATTCATGCTAGCAACGAGTCCACCAAAAAAGGAACATACATAGAACCCAAAGAAGCCTAACACATACAATGAGTCAATGAAACAATACATATTACGCTATCAAAAAAACAGAGCCTTCAAAAATTAGTTCTCCTTCCAATAATTCCTCATAAAAAAACATTAGTTCATTAGTATCCACAACCTTCTTGGACAATTAATCCACTTCAGTGATCCTGTAGATGTGAGAAATGTAAAAGGTGGAGAAATCCTTCAAAAGGATTAGTATTCTTTGATACTGAGGATCCAAGTCTAATGCCTGTATTGTCCATTAGCCCAGTGGACAATCACTTGAGAATCACCATAAACTTGGATTGAAGAGATACCATTAATCACTAAAGTGTAATAACCCCAAAGAACAACTAAGTATGTTTTAGTATTGGATCCAAAGCCACACTCCATCCACAAATTGAAATGATGTTGAGCATGCATGTAGTTTCAAATTACTATTTATTAATCTAGTTGCAGATTACTATTTATTAATGTATATGTGCATTATGTTTTTGGGAATAACTAGATTCAAATGTAAATATTTTTAGAGAAGAAAGCTTAAAAAAATATTTACATCTTAATAAATAAAATATATATACATTCATTCTATATAATTTTTTCATTCTATAAGTGGTTAGTGTTCTCTTTAAGTCTCTTCTCCTTCCTTTTTAAAGGGGTTGATTTGGTGTCATAGTTTATAGTACTAGTTCTTTTTTCTGGCTAGTTCCATTTCTTTGTTGATGAAATTGCTTTTCTTAGTTGAACTCGTTAATGGAATTAGTATTTTTATTTCATTCCTTAAATGTGTAGCATCACATTGTATAAGCTTAGCCTATTGATGACTTATAACTTATAGTACTCTTAGCAATATCTAGTACTTCTTTTTAAGAAAAAATGTTATATTACTCTTAGCAATATCTAGCACTTCTTCTTCTTAACAATATTTATAGTGCTCTTGTCATGACTAAGATCATAAATTCTGTTCCACCTATTAATTTTATAATTTTATAGTGATATACGCCTCCATCTTCATTATCTATAAATTTGATATATAAAACTTTTATAAACCATTTCTTTTCTCCAAATTTCTCTTAAAACTGTACATATAATCTCGGACATATTACAAAAATGTTAGCCCACTAAGCCCATCTGGATTAAATTATCTTAAATTCTTCCTTAGTATCAGTGGCCATGGGATTGTATCCGATCCCTGCTACTCACCACGTGCTTTCGATCGGGTGTATTGATTGTCTGAACAGTCCCGGCCTGCCTTTTCTTGATTGAATTAGACGAACTGCTATTGCAGCGAATTTGCCCGCCCGCTCGCCCGCCCCTGACCGCTTTATCTTTCCATCCAGGCCATCGAGCCCAAGTACTTGTTTATCTTTTTGCTAACTTTTGATTGCCTCCAAATTCAAACCGAGAACCAGTCTCTTCTTTGGAGTACAGTGCAAATGATTATGCCTGCCTGGTAACAGTGCCTGTGAAGCTATTTATGCTCGCACCTCTGCCTTCCCTGTACACCACCATTCTTAGACTTCGAACTCGCAGATCTTTAAGGTAATTCTCAGCTCCTTAATATCGATTTTTAGCAATGGTTATAGATATGTTAGATTAGTACTGTTTTTGTTTTTTGTTGCAGCTTTTAATGGTGGATTGGTTTCAGATGATGATGATGCAGGAAACAGGCAACGCCAAGGCAGCCGATCATCAGACAATCACGAGCCAGTGTTCCAGGTCGGAACGTAAATCGACCTTGAAGCCACCCGACCAAGTTCTCAAATGCCCACGATGCGATTCCCCCAACACCAAGTTCTGCTACTACAACAATTACAGTCTCACACAGCCCCGACATTTCTGCAAGACCTGCCGACGTTACTGGACCAAAGGCGGCGCGCTTCGTAACGTGCCGATCGGTGG
The DNA here is from genome assembly GCA_001517045.1 of Pseudotsuga menziesii. NCBI lineage: Eukaryota > Viridiplantae > Streptophyta > Pinopsida > Pinales > Pinaceae > Pseudotsuga > Pseudotsuga menziesii. The sequence continues at coordinate 558,559 of LPNX010778158.1, read as the reverse complement.
AGGATGTCGCAAGAACAAGCGACCCAAGCAGCAGCATCACCAAATGGCGGCGGCAGCCGATCATCCCCGGCTTCGACATATCGTCGAAGGGGCGGCGTCGGGTTGTCTGAATAACGATGTCGAGAATGGCGGCGGCTTAAGTCTTTTGCAGAACTTATCTGCACCGATGTCGTTTCCCGATCGAATGGGATTGGCTTTCTCTCGGCTTCAAGCTGATTCAATGTCGGCGGCGGGAGAACAGCCTGTCTTCGGGCTCGACAATAGCACTCCGCCTGCCACAAACACGACGTCCATTCTGCAGAGCAGCTGCCAGGCTCTCGCGAATTTGCCGCCATTGGAAACGACCCTTCTCGGCCTTAATCTCCCGACAACGAAACCCGACACAGTCGGATTCGATATCCCCGCCGCCGACTTGAACTCATTATTCGAAACCGGCCCGCCGGCGCCCCAGATCAGTCAGCCGCCGCGGGCATCGACATCCTTCAATCTTCTTCCAATGGAGTCTTTGAATAACCTGAACTCCGATTTGCAGTGGCGATTCCAGCAGCAGCAAAGACTGGCCATGATTCTCGCCGCCGCTGATATGTCGGAGGCCAACAAGGAGAACTCAGCAATCAGACTCGATATCAAACCGGCTACCAAACCCTGCACGGTTTCGTATCATCCGACTGCGATCTTGAATAGCCGGCTGCCAGTTGCCTGCACTACGTCTGAATCGTGGAACCCAATGTCGGGTATCGGCCATGGCGAAGGGTTATATCAAACTGGGTATTGGAATCCAACTGCCTGGACGTCCGATTTGCAGCAATATATTTCTAATAATTCAGCCGCCGGTGCGCTGCCGTGATTTCAAAGGGTTCAATCAATAAACAACCATCTTCACGACGCAGGCTCAGGATCGAATCTCCTTAGGCAGCAGTTGGCTTGCTGATGATCTGGATCTGATCAGCAATATTCGGATTTTAATTAAGCTGTTGCTTCTTCTTTCTTCGTTCAATTTTTTCTTTTTGTTTTTTCAAACGTTTCAAAGTTTGTTACTGTAGATACTAGCTCTTGCTAGCTTGCTTGCTAGCCAGCTTTTTCCATTCATGTTGTCCTGTGCAGAGAGATATTGATTACAGAACGTAGAGGGTAGAGGTGTGAATGAAATTTTTTGTAAATGGAATCCATAGAAATAGAATAGAAGCAGATATTGCTGCTGTGTAGTTGATATTACATAATGTGTGTTTAATGTCAGAGCAAAAACGAATGGATTTAAAAATGGGGTGTTTCATCAGATCCATTTGATCGGATTATTGTAACATCCAGAGGTTTAAAATCAAAATTTTGAGTTCCAAATTTGAATAGTTTATATAACAGCTTGTTTGAGTTTTGCAACAGTGCATGTTATAGTCTCATGGATGGTGTTGAGATTGTTAATAAAAACAGATATGGCTGCTGTGCAGTTGATATATGTAATGTGTCTTCAATATGCGAAAACAAAGGAATCTAATAGTGTGGTGTTTCACCAGATCCATTTGATTTAGCATATAGAGACCTTTTAAACTTTGTTTTTTGAACTTTCAAATTTGAATAATTTAAATAACAGTTTGTTGAGTTCAGCAAGCATAATGATATTGTTATTATGCAGTAAATATAATATATATTCAGTTTTCAAAGGTAAACACAAAATGAATTTAATAATGGGAGGCAGATCAACACTATCAATGGGAGATCAGGTAAGATCAACATTATCAATGGAAGATCATGTAAGATAGAGGGATAGAGGTATAATTATTTGAAAAGCATTATCCCAAAAGAATAGTTTTGAAAGTTGAATAATTTATATAATTGATTGGGTATGAATAATTTATTAAATTTGTTATCTTAAAATATTTTGAAACCATATATATTATATCTAGTTAAATTCTGTTACTAATGATAGTTTAGACTAGTTACTAGTTTGTATATATTTTGTTTGTTTTTGCATGAAAGTTTGTATATATTTTGTTTATTTGGTATAAATTCTATAACATAGAATGAAAAATATATTTAAAATTTAATAATGCTAAAGATTGATATAACCTTACCATCACAAATATATATAATACTTATGACCTAGCACTGTGAATCTAAGCCAAGCTAGCCATATATGGATAGGGATGATATATTTTTGCTATAAAAAGGTGCTTCTGCTTTCCTTGATGCAGTAAATTTTTGTCTTGGCTTTGTTTTGTATGAAAGTTGGTATATATTTTGTTTGTTTAGTATAAATTCCACTTATCCTGAAAAATTATTTAAAATTTAATCATATTAAAGATTTATATAAGCTTCAAATTACACATATACAAATATTTATAATACTTATGACCTAGCACTGTGAATCTAAGCCAAGCTAGCCATATATGGATAGGGAGGATATATTTTTGCTGCAAAAAGCTGCTTCTGCTTTCCTTCATGCAGTAAATTTTTGTGCATGCGTTGGCACCGTTTTCTTGGAACCCTAACGTACTCCCAGCTTGCCAGCCTGATGCAGCAAATAGCCATGAATAACACCTCGCGGGACCCAGAATTTTTATCTTTCCATTCATTCCTTCATGCTTTCTGTGCCTGCAAAAGCCTCCTCGACAGGAATAATACTAAAGCAAAGCCAACCCGTTACCCCGGTACCCCACACCAAATTCCTGAAATTGAGATATAATATAAAAACAAAGTCCCAAATTGGTCAAAAGCCCAAAATAAAAAAGGAAAACCAGTAAAATAAAACTGGAGCCTGAAATCCAAGGGCAGCATCGAGCTCCAAAGATTCGTCCGAGCCTCGTTAAAAGTGAAAACAATGATCTCCATCCTCGGCTGAATACATTTGAACACAATCGATCTCGATCTCGACTTAAACAGCAAGTCAATATCTATGGGGAATCCAAGGATAAATGCAGACATTTGTATGGGTGATTGATTGATTGTTTAGTAAATAATGAAGCTTTGTAGACATTAGGATTCCTGTTTATCCATTGATTTGCTGTTGAAGTACAGGTGCGTGGAAAAGAAGAGAATCCATACCAATCTTATGTAATTTGTACTGAGCAATATTGCCTTTCAACAGTCGCTAATCATCAGGTCAAGCGTAGTGCCCGAGGATTGTTACATTGTTGATTCCATTCGAGGTGCATGGAATGGAATATGAGATGAATACGAGAGCTCATAAAATCATTTTCTTTTCATTGCATAGTCATAGTCTGATCATGAGATTCTCTCTGTCACGCAGATTTATTATTCATAGTGTTGGCGTACTTACCTTTACGCACTGTTATTATATATTATTGAGCAGGATAAATGGATCCGATCTTCATATTTCGGTCCATCGTAAGGATTAAAAAATGAATTTCCAAGCTGGGGAAGGGAAGGATCATTTGCAATAGCACGAACTAATTAAAACAACTCTTGATCTTTGATTAATTAGTTCCAATCAGTGGTGATAATTGCGTCCCAAGATAAGACTGGAATGAACTCATTCATTTGATCCAGATTACGTTTGAAGGTAATGATTAGATCTATTACACCAACTTGCATGTGTACACCATTTTAAGTTGTAAAGCAATATAACATTAAAGTCATGGCAGTAAATTTAAACGGGGTGACATTTAATAATTTTTTAATATTATTTAAAAACTTGTGATTATGATCATGGTTTTTAATATATACTAAGATTATGGTTTGCAGAAAATTTAAAAATTAAGAACTTGGGATGTTTTTTTTTTAGCCGAAAAAATACCAGATCTTGTTATTCTATTGAATCAAAGATCATCATATACATTCAGGGCATTCTTCATGAATAGATGTTACTTTTGATTGTGTTGTAAAGATACAAATTAAGAACTAAGGATAAATAAGAATTAAGGATGAGGATTTATTTGGGATGTTCCTTTTAATTGTGTTGTAAAGATAAGTTGTGTTGTTTTTTTTTGGAATTTTTAAGAAATTGTTTAATGTCTAGTTTTATTATCGAACTTATTATAATTTCTTTTTATTTAGTAATGTTGGATTTTTCTTTAGTATGATTAAAGTACTTATATCTAGTTTTTATTTTGTAGAGCTACTTCTTTTTCAATTTCTCAATGAATGCCAATTTTGTTGGAGAAGCTTTTTGTCTTCCAAGTTGTTATCTTTTTCTTTTACATTAGGTACCTAGTCATATTCTTGCTCTCAATGGGATCAAGACTTTATTTTATAAGGAGAATAAGATAGGGTGTATTGTCTTTAATTTGTAAGTTATTTGTATAAATCCATCTTAACTCTCAATCTACCAAGTATCCAGAGGGATCAAATCCCTTGAGGTGCTAATTTTTCGAGGGATCAAATCCCTTGAGGTGCAAACCTTTGAGGAAAAGTTTGCACCTCCTTGGTAGATATATAATTAAAATGGATCTACGCATCCTTAGTATGTGCTCAAATCCCTTGTTTTAATAATGACTCGACTTCTTTAGTTCTAGAAAGGTCTCTTTGCAATATGTTTAAAAAGTATTTGGATTTGGGTTATCTTTTTACAGGATTTTCTAAAAAAGTTGTAACCCTAAACTTTACAACCATATAAGTGTGATCTAAATTTTATTAATTTTTAAAATATTAATTAAAAACATTTTATTATTATTTTTTTACATTGTTACATAATTGGGTAAATATTCAAATACTATAATTTTATTATTTTATAATTAAAATAAATATCTGATTTATAAATAGTAAATATTCAATAAATTTTTAATAGTAAAATCTCATTAATATTTCAAAGTGGTTGTGCTTAGCCCCCATGTAATCAAGTGGAGATGCTCTACTTGTCACAAGCTAAGCTAAGCCTTTACACTCCCTTTGCCTCAAAATCCCTCCCATTCATGCTAGAGGCTCCTTGCATGTGCTCCTTTATATTTAAAGGGTGATTGGTAATGCATGAGGTTGATTCCACTAGGGTGGAGTGGGTTTTAGTTAGGGTTGGAAGCTTGTGGCCATAAAAGGGGATCCACTATGTTAATCAGGATACACTATGTCATTATGGTGATTGACAATGGTAAGGATCCATGCTTTATGGTGTTGGGTTGTATGGTTTTGTATTTTTATCAACTCAGGGTTCTTCTGTCAAGCTTAGTTTGGGAGAATGTAGATAATATATTTACATATAATAGTTGGGCAATTTGTTTTTCAGGGACCCAATCTCTCCTCCCAAATGCTTTAAGAGTTGCTTTCAAGAATTTGTTGAAGGCTTTCTTTTCCAAGGGGTTGCATTGAAGGTTTTATTGTCTTGGCCTTTTTTCTTGAAATGGCCAATTCTTCAAATCTAAACCCAATTGGAGGAGAGGGGACAAGGGAAATTAAGAAATTTCTAAAGAGACTGAAAAGTTAAATGTAAGGTATGCAACAAGAAATAACTTACCTTAATATTCATCTAGAGAGACATGAATTCAAGCAGGAGGACATGGAGAACAATATGAAGGAACAAGGGAGGGGAATTGACAAAAAATGCATTATAATATCATCTTGAGATTTGCTCCGGTTCTGGGCACATTGAAGAGGGAATGGTTTAACAAACAACCATGACCATGATAGAGTAACCCCATCTTTAAGGTGTTCGAGGACCTAATTAAGATGACTAGTTCATGGAGGAAGCCCATACTAGATATCATTTTAGTGAATTAATCCATTTTATATGTATATCACTTGTATTTTGTTCTTCAATCAATATGTAAGAAATTATAGTTTTAGGTCTTATAGGAGAATAGTCTACCCAAAATTGATTAAATATGTTGTTGAAAATTTGTGTTTGTATATTGAACTCTAAAAACAATTTTGATCTAATTTTAAATTCTATATATCTTGAAGCTGTTTATTTTTCATAAACCTTTTAATACATAGTTATATCAATCCTTATCATAAATAATATTTTTATTATAAATAATAAGAAAAAATACATAGTAATTAATTAAATTTAATTAAATAATTAAAAAAACATATTACTCTCCCATGAGAAATTTAATTCGAACTTTAAAAGTATATTATGCGAACTCTTTAAAAGTATACTATTCTAACTTTAAAAAACACACCAAAATGAACCAAATGCATATATATATATATATATCCTTTTTACTCTTTTGCAATGCCAATGTAATATGGTTATGTTTCGTTTCAAGGTGATACTCTATCTTTTGTTTGTTATATATAAATGGTTTTATTGTGGTGACATATGTGCCCAAGTATCTTTAGTGCCATATGTGCCCTAATGGTTTCATTGCATTGTGGTGACATAAAATGTCATATTCTTTAAGCAATCTATATATTTTTACTTTTGATTTTGATTTTAAGATGAAATGTATGTGAAGACTCTAATATATCTATAGTTTTTTTATATTTTAATACATTCGTTATATTTCAACATAATTTATAATGGAGCGTATTTTCTATTTAGGAAGGTTGAGCAAGGTGTTAATAATAAAGTTAGGGATGATTTTTTTTTTCAATTTTAGAAATTAGTTATTGTTAAAATAAAGAAATAATAGTTATAGTTAATGGTTGAATGTATATTACTTTGTTTTTTTCATATTATGTATGTGGTAGATTTGATTTTCCTTTTAAGAGATCATATTAGATCTAGTGTAAATATAGGTAAATATTCACTTAAATGCATGGTATGTCATTGGTTGATGTATTTCAATTATATACGAGTTAAGAGGATTGGAGGAAGGTGTCTCTTGTTTTAATGTGTGTAGATTACCGGTAGTTAGAGCTAGAGAAAAGTCCACCAGATCTATATCAACTTGTATCTACATCTTAAGAGGCCGTATTTATGTTGAGGTAAGTCCATCCATCTTTTCCTCTTTCTGGTGTGTTGCATGCTTGTGGGATTAGATCTATAGGGGAATACATAGTGATCTATCCTTGATATGTCTTGGATAAAAGGGGAAGAGATATCAAGAAATTTCTACCTCTCCACGAAAATGGCAAATTCCTACAACAGAGATATTTATCCAAACATAGTTTAATAAAGTTAAAAATTAAGAAGATCAATCCCATAAAGTATGGATGTTTAAATATATTAGAGAATTTGGGTATGAATGTGTTCTAACTTGGGATTTAGTTTTACAAGGGGGTGAATCCACGGACCTGGGTAACACTTTTTGGCAAGCACATTTCGGCAAAAACATAAAAACGCACCTCGGTCGAGGGTTTGTTAAGCCCTCGACCGAGGTCTTAATATCTCGGTCAAGGGCTTGTTAAGCCCTCGACCGAGGTATTGCGGGCTTTACAAACCCTCGGTCGAGGTATTTAAATACCTCGACCGAGGTATTTAGATACCTCGGTCGAGGTATTTAAATACCTCGACCGAGGTATTTAGATACCTCGGTCGAGGGCTTAAAAAAACAGACTTAGCCCTCATTCAAACAAATGGAAAATTTCCTGTGCCGTGCAGAGGTGTAAACCCTGCCATTCCTAGCACATAACTGAGCGGAGTTGATACCGATAGATTCACCAACGAATCTTCTATCCATTGACGTATCATACACGCATTTTGGCATTCATATGATATTTATTTTTTAATTACTTCTAAAACTTATACTTAGAAAACCACACTGTAACTTCGAAGCAGCTCAAAGAAAAATCCGCAGAATTAAAAATACATAGCCAAAAAATTCTTAAAAATGCACACATCACATAACGACGTGTCCTCTTCAAAAGGGTATCTTTGGTTTTTCAATTTTTGAAAAAATAGAAAAAATTCCTTTACGTGGACAAATATGTGTTTAAAACGATGCTGAAATCGAATGTGGTCACTTTCGAAAAATAATAAATAATTGTATAATGCGAAAAAAATTAACAAAAAAATATGCACATCACACTGCATTTTATGTAGATCATTCTCATATATTTAATTTTTTTAAATTATTAATGCAAGATTGAATTACTCTACGTGGACACGAGCCACTTATTAGCTTCTTCAAATTTTTAAGGTCACACAGTTCATTAAATGCAAAAATTCACACATTAAATGACATCGAAATATTTAAAAAAAAATATCACTATGAAGCCAACATAATATTCTACAATTTGTCTTTTTACTGCAAGTCAAAATTCACATGGCATATATGCGTTTTCAGTGCTTCTATCTAGCACATGAGTAAAAAATCAGGTTTTCATCGCCAAATTTGGCCAAAAAGTGTTACCCATCTTCATGGAATCACCCAAGGGTATTTACTCTTGATGGAGAATTTCAAATTTCCAAATTTGTTTGAGTCATTAATGCTAGAAACATGTATGAGTTGACTCCATACTGGTAGAAAATAATCGAGGATAATATAATTTTGGACAACAAGCTTGAAAATAGTTGACATGGTGAAATGACATTGTATAAAGTTAGAAACTAATGTGAGTTACTCCATGAAACAAAGTGCCACATTATGCTACAAGTTCAACAAATTATTTCTTGACTTGTTAGAAAATCAACCTCCTAGTGCGGATGTTTAATCCACCAACAAGTTCTTAAAACTGCCTTCAAAAAGTGTTTATGTCCTAAGGTGGGTATAGGGTTTGAGGTTTGAGCCTAGAAGGGCTCAATAAATGTTGAAAGGGTTTGTCAATGGAAGAATAGGAAGACACACAATTATCCAATGGATTGATAATAAATGTAAATATGGTCTATGTACCATGGTTTGACAATATATATGTTGATGGAAGCGCCATATAAACTATTTTGTTTGACATTAGTAGCACTATCAAAAGTATCATTGATGATATTTTGGTCAACATTTCTCCCACTAATGAAGGATCATTGGTGTAATACAATTCAAAATTCATCCTACTGATGCAGTTCCCATTAAAAAATTCCTAATTGAGTGCATAACCTAATGGACTACTTAACAAAATGGAATTTACAAACCAATCTCTAAATAAACGATTATGGATATTGGATCTCCTCATTCGACTTCTCTTCCTCCATTCATGAATATGATCTAAAATATGAGTGGAGGTATTTTTATTGTAGTGTTGTTAAGAGCTTTATTCCCATCTCATAATGTATTAAAAATTTAAAGTGCATTGAGCAAGAAAGTGTCAATGTTGATAAATTATTATGGGTTGCATATGGAAACTCAATGTAACACTTGGTAACAATCCCTGTCAAGGTATACTAACTATTTTGTAAATAATTTCTATCATCAATTAAGGAATTAGATGAACACCATGTAGGGAAATTCATTACATGATTTCATGGTTCTTCTCCAACTTTACACTTTAATTTTAGAATATCCTAGGGTAACTTGGCTAATATAGGAGGCCAAGTCAGATGGAAACTAAGTTGTGGCAATAGTCTAACATCCCAATGTATACCATTCTTTCACTCATGTAGTTTCCAACTGGGGTGCTTGTTCCACCATAATTGAAACTTGTATGCATGTGATATCCATAGTTTGAAGTAAAAATACCACCAAATGGAAACCCCATGTTAGGAATAACAGTATTTCCAACCAGGATTACAATAGAAGAAATGAACCCACTAAGAAAAAAAGGTGCATATTTGGGAACATTTCCTCTCTTAAAAGGAAATTCGATATATGGGGAACTAGTACACTCAGATAGAATCCCAAAACTTGGGAAATATGATGGGTAACAATTTTACATTAATATGCATCATTCCTAGAGAGTATTTTCCACCACTCTAAAGAATACTAATGGAAGGAACAACTCCACTAGATGGTCTCACCATGAGAACACTAATGCCCCTAGTGACAATACTAGAATTAGAAGTATTTGTCTCCAATGTTCCTAATGAATAAGAAATGTTGGCCATTATGAACCATGGATGAATACAATTATAAACATACAAATATTTAGGTATAAAATCACCTAGATGAATGAGAAATGGATCTTGAGGATCGATCAACAAGGTGTTAAATTTTTTTGAAGATGTATCAAGAATGCCTTTTTTATGGAGGTGAAAGGTTGTCTTGAGCAAGAGGAGAATGTTCTCTACTTAGTATTTCAATATGGCCATCTAGGCCTCTAAGAAAACCTTCTATTGGTAATTTCTTAGACATGGGTTTCATCCTCTAGAGGTTATTATTTTGTAGGACTATTCAAAGTAGTGAATGTTTTATTTTATAAATCAACTAATAAGTGGTTAAGAGTATGCAATCTATGCCTTGTCATAAGTAGATCTGTGATGTCAAGATGGGTACTCCCGATCCTTTGAGATTGTCAATGAAACTGGTTAACTACCTTGAAACTTAAATCTCAACTAAAAGAAAAGAGTGAACAATCAAATCCTAAGTTTGTTTATGATTTACACCAAACATCAATTCCCTACAAAAATCCCTAAAGAGCCCTAAAAATTTCAAGCAAACATTCTCTCTAAAAGATCATCCTAGGGTGATTAATTCTTGAGTCTAGCTAGTGAAAAGATGAAAAAAGGGGTCTTCCAAAGGTTATCATGTGATGATGAGGGCCTAGGTCCAACTTGAAAAGGCGTGAGGAACAATTATAGTAACCTTCCATGAATCAATCACCGATGTGTAATCTCCCTTGCAAAGATAGGAAACCTTCATGGGAGCTAGGATTGAGATCTACTACTTTTCCCAGTAACCATAAGAATTTTCCACTTGCAACCACCTATTTGGAAGCTAATAAATTTAACTAAGGATGCCACTTTGTAATTGTTGGTATTATTATTAATCCTCCCTTTGACCACATAGTCTAATTGTCTATTTTCCTAGCTTAGAAGTGGCTTAGAAGGTCTTCATTACTCCACTAGCGCTTGGGGGACACACCTAGGGGACATCTGCCACTCACTGCACTTGGATGAGTTTAACAGCCATAAGGACCAATCCCTATAATTTAGGAACCCACTCTGAGTCCCACCAACAGTCTCCTTCAGTGGACCTTGGTAGGTAAGCAGTCATGTTCAATTATGCTCCAATTACTATTAATTAGATCACAATCAGTTAGCCTAGCACAAGTTTGCATGATTGAAGGGAGTGTGGGCGCCTTTTCTCATTAATTAATTGATTATAGATTAAGTTAATTATCCAGAGTTGCATTATTGAGATCTAGTGGTGATTTTCCCACACCGAGTTAGATTCGGAGTCAGTCTGAGTTGGTAGATTTGAATTCTATCTTAGGCATTTGAATTGTCCAATATGTAAAACCACTGTATTGCATATTAATTACCGATTCATGAATATCATATTATTCTAATTTTTTCCTATGTGTGTGCAATTTTGTCATTACGACACTAGGAGTCATTCTCCATTCTTGTGAGTAATATCAAGATAGTAGAATTGTGAGTAATATCAAGTCCTACGTATATCCTCGTATGATTGAGGTGGTGATGTTGTAAAACTCGTGAGTAATATCAAGCTGAGTCTTGTGAGTAACATTAAGACAATAGACTTGTGAGTAATATCAATTCCTACAAATATCCTCATATGATTGAGGTGGTGATGTTGTAAAGCTTGTGAGTAATATCAAGCCGAGTCTTGTGATTAATATCAAGACAATAGGCTTGTGAGTAATATCAAGTTTTACAAATATCCTCATGTTGTGAGGTGGAGTACTTTACTGTGTAAAGTAGACATACTATGTGATGTATGGATAGTCATGGCCAACATGTGCTACATGTCTCCTTTAGGGATTAGCTACCCCTAGAGCGATTTGCTTTAGCATGTGACTATATGACCCGGGGTAATACATATGATCATAGGTTCAGAAACAATCTTATGAGTATGATATGATATATAATTTATGAAAACACGTATGGACCATGCTGAGATATTTAATATAAGCACATAGATAGAGAGATAATTCGAATTGCATATGTTTCCACCAAGTAAACTCAAATTGATTAGATATTAGTTGAGAGTTAGTTATGGTAAACGAGTTCACTTAATTAAGGAAATAACTCCTTAATTTATGCAATTGATTATTGGAAATAAACACTTATGGAGAAGCACTAATTCTGATCAGTTACATTCAGGTGCATGAAGTTACATTCAGTTACAATTAGTTCTTTTCAGTTACATTCAGTTATGTTTAGTTACATTCATTTACTATTCAGTTAAATTCAGTTCTATTCAGTTACATTCAGTTACTGTTCAGTTACATTCAATTCTGTTCAATTACATTCAGTTCTGTTCAGTTACATTCAGTTGCATTCAGTTATGTTCAGTTACATTTAGTCACTATTGAGTTACATTCAGTTCTGTTAAGTTACATTCAGTTCTGTTAAGTTACATTTAGTTCTGCTTAGATCCATTCAGCTGCATGCAGTTCCATTCAGTTCAACTTAGTACACTCAATTAATAACTCAGTTAGAGTTAGTTAATTAATGGAAGGCACATATCTTCTTGTGGGAGATAATTATGGAGTCCCAGCTTGGCACCAGATCAATGCGGGTACGTGATTGAAGATGGATCAATGTTCTAAGTGTTAACAAATTATTGATGCATGCATCTATTCTATTTTTGTTATAAAATTAATTGGACTTGTTATTAAAGTGTTATGCACTTGGAAAGTTAGACACAGTGTTCCATTTGATCTCCTCTCTCTGGTGCTCTTGGTGAAAGCAATCTGCTATTGTGTTGCAATAATTCTTTGTCACTTATCAATCATACTCTAAGATTGTTTGCTGGGATTTTTATCCTCCGAATCAGTGGAGGGTTTTCCCATGGTATATCCTATGTTATATGGTTTGATTTACATCTTTGGATTATTGATGTGATTTATATGCACTGTTATTATGGATTAAAGTTTTAAGGTTCAATTATCTTCATATTTTGCTCAATCACTAACATGGTATAAGAACAAGGGCATGCAAGAGCTTAGTTTTGTGCAAACATTCTAAGGCTCCATAGATCTCGAAGCATTGAGCAAGATCTTGAAGAAATGGGTTCTATATCCGTCCAATCGGAAGATAGACTCGAAGGAACATCCAAATTCAAAACATGAAGATGGAGAAGGATGATACTGCGACATCATTCTTTACAAATATTTCACAAGTGAAGGATCAACTAATAAAGCATTGATGTACAGTCGGATGAGGAAGATCTTCTACAAACTACCATCGATGGACTCCCCTCCTCATGGAAGACCTTTCTTAAACAGAAGATAAGAGAAACCCAATTTCGAAATACTTTGGCATGATTGCATCCAAGAAGACGGGTGCATCCAAAACAATAGAGTGAGCACTAAGGAGGAAAATCTTTCCCTCACGACAAGAACTAAGAAAGAGATAAAACCCTTTGATCCCAAGAACACTTTCCATGCAAAGAAGAAAGAGATCCATAAAGGTATGGACAAATAAAAACTAATATATTTTTATTGTAAAAAGGCAGGTCACTTCATACGGGATTGCAATACAAGGAAAAGAAAAGAAGGAAGAATCCATGCCTCCACCACTGTAGCAGGAGGTGAACCTTCTTATGAGAAATCATCCATGGAAGAGGATGATTGGAAGGAATATTTCCTTTAGTAAAGAAGAGCATTCACTCTTGGTTTCATGGGATCCTTATTCCCATGCAGAGACACACTTTCTAGTGCATGCATTAAGTTTTCTTTTTGTAGTGTTTTAAAGTTACAGTGAATAAAGAAGGACACCACCTATCTCCGCAAGGGTGCAGAGATCAAGAGGGATCCCACACAAACAATAAAGATGAGTACCTTATATTTTTATTTGCTGTTATAAATCCGAGCCATTTTTTTAATTTTTTTTTTATATGTTTCATGACTTTCATATAGATCTGTATTCCTAGACTTGGAATTGTGTTTAGCATATACATTCTTTTCTCTATCTTTATTGGCATGTTATCAATCTCATGAGTCCAAATTTTATGAGATGATATAGGACTGATATAAGACTTATGTAGGACTGATATATACTAATATAGGACTGATATAAGGTTGGAAACATCCTCCATAAGACATGAGATTTAGGGAAGCATGATTGTTTCATAAACTGTGAACATAAGACTACATGATTGGATAGATAGAGGGTTTCATGCTTACCTCATGAGATATGAACACGTGGCTGTATATTTATTTCATAAAATGAATTTTTTGGACTGATAGGGCTGCATATCAATACATAATATTATAATGTGTTATGATAAATAGGTTGGTCAATATCTGTACATAACTATGTAAATCTTTATCAGTATATTGAGAGCATTTTCATGTAAATAAAATTTATGAGTATGAAATGGTTCTAACCATTAGAATAATTTGTCTTGTATGGAAAATTAATATTCCCTTACCTACAAGTAAATAAGGACATGAATGTGGAGTCATTCTGATGGCTTTTATAACCCAATTTTGACCCCTATTGCATTAAAATTTCAAATCATGTAAATATCGTTATTAATTCATGGTGAGGAGCTCAAGGCAAAGGCCCCGCCATCAATTTAGTGTTTTACGTATCGACAAGTAAAATCGATGCATATGGTTTTAGTGCTATCCAGGCACAATATAAAATGAGACATCATGTAAATATGCAATTTAATAAAATACCCACAACTAGCTATGCAATGCAACAAGAGATGGGGGCATGATTTCACAAGGAATAGGGAGGGGAATTATTAAAACCTTTGAGCCAACAGTGTAAATCCAAATGTCAATGAGAGAACCCATAAACTCTCAACTACCCATTTTGTCTTATGCACACAATCATTTATTTCTTCTAGAAATTGGTTGAGGTAGTTAATGCCTTGGGAATTGAAGAGTATGATAGTCAATTTGTATTGGGAGAAGCCATTTTGGAAAATTGTTTTTTTGCTTATTGAGCAAGTAAATACCCAGAAATGCATGCCCATTCCATTATTCACCCATGCATTTCTCCTCCTCACGTAGCTGGAGCAAGCTGGGGCGTTTTCATCCCATTTTTTTTGTAATTTCCTCCATTTTCCATGGTTGGGAAACCCGTTTTGGTGTTGCATAGTGGATGGGCAGAAGAGATTCATGATTTGGGAGTTTATTGATGCCTTTTTTCCCCTACAATGACCAGAAACATTTCTGAAATCGAATTTCTCACACAGGTTTGATTTCCCCTTCTACCATTTTTCGATTTTGGTTCCCAGGATGTTTTTCTTCATGCCCAATAGTTGTATTTTGATGTTATGTGTATCCTTGTTTTGGTATGAAATACTTAGGAGTGGAAGATGAGCAGAATTGGCTTGATAAACCTAGTGAATATAGGAACCTCACAAAGAGATCAAGATGGGTTGGTTATTCTTCTATGGACACCCGAAAGAGCACTGGAAGGGAAGGTATGGCCCGAGCAACTATGTAGCAGTGAAGGGAATAATTCCTTGTGTTGGGTGTGTAGGTATTGTGGAGGACAAGCTAGATAGATCTTGTGTAGGTGTCCATAGCTCCATGGTTAAGCTCACTAGCTTAGCAATGCTTCCTTTCCACTGCCTTAGCAACCCGATAAACCCAACAGTAGATTGGATTGGATGAACCTTGATGTATATTTGTCTATGTGTGAGCCTATTGTTCCCCTTTTCTTTGTGGAAATCATGCCCAACTCAGGGGTGGAAGTTGTGCTGAGAGATTGATGAGCACAACTGGCCTATGGTTGGGTGGAACGTTGCAGTGACATAATTAATTGTGGGACAGTTCATTTATAAGATAAGTGCTCTATTGAATTTAACTGTGCAATGTATTTTCTTTATGAGTTATTATGAGCATATTGAATGTGTTGAAACGTATTTGCTTCCACTGTATTTGCATTTGCTATGCATATGTACATGTATTTTATTTCAATGCATATTTGGTTTATCTTCATGGGGATAGATCCCCGGTTCAATTGGCAATCACGTCTTCTCCTCATCGAGAGAGGAGGAGAGGGGACATGATAATGGTTGAGCCTGAAAGAGAATAGTTCGAGAGGTTCCTATGTCTCTTGGGAAGCATACACAATAAATGTATTAATTGTATTTTGATAGATGTGAAGACTCCTAAAGATATTCTATCTTATTTAGATTCATGTGTCAAAGAAGAGCTTGATATATAGATGAGCATAAGTCTCCATGATGGAGGACCCAAATTATGGTGAGAGGGAGTTGCTAGTCTTGCTAGCTTCTGAAGAAGCAGTGTAACTGGTTGATGTACCTCTTGGAAAAAGGAGATTTGCATGATTCTCACATTCAGAAGGAAGTTGAGAACTGTATTCAAGAATCTTGTTATGATTATTATGATTAGTGGTGTGGTAGTCACTAGACAAAAAATTCCTCAGTTAAGGAAAATGTGCAGTAAAATTGCCTGAAAAGTTTCAGGATGATGGACTACAAATCCATGGCCACACATATGAAGGTAAATATGAAATTTTATAATTCTTATTTCATATTTGGAGGATCTCAAGTCAATTGAGATGTATTTGGTTAGTCACATGTCCTAGGATCTGTTATGTGCTTTGCAGTTTGTACATAGACATGTACAAAGCATGTGTTGTGGTACCTACTTGGTACAAGTGTATGTGGACTCATATATGTCTTGGTTAGTGAAATAAAGTTTCAAATATATATGAAATATGACTAGTATAGTGATCGAGGAAGATCGCATGTGTTTCTCTAGATAGAGCATGTTGAAAACCAGTAAAGATTTTTGAGGTTTCTAGTCAGTGATATTCGAGACATGGTACATATCCACAAATGAGCATCATTTCCAACACTCTTACTAAGCCTCTGTCTAGGAAAATCTTGGTATAGTACATAAGATCTCCTCTAGTTGAAGAGGGAGTATTAACGTGTCTTCATAAGTGGCAGCAAATAAAGTCCCCACGAGTTAGTCATCGTACATGACTTAGGAAGACAAGGGTTGTGATAGCTTGTGGAGAGAATCCACATGACTAGGGACATGGTCAAAAGTCTCAGAGACTATTTATAGTTTGGACTATTAGAGAACAATTAAAACCTCTTGGAGAGGTAGTTGGGGTCCTACAAATATACAGAGAAGGATGACTGAGAAAGTGATCATGACTTTCCAAAAATCAATACAAATGCAAGTATACAATCTCTTTCCTGTTGTCAATAGGAACAAGGTTGGATACCCACTTAGTTAGAGGAACAGGATAGATGAAGATGGAATTTCACAACTTTTCCACCTCTACTTTAATAGTGGTTTCTTTTCTCAATTAATCAGTCACATTTTCTATTAAATTGACATAGAATTGTCATAAGTCTCGATTTCATGTTCAACAACAAGGGAAATTTTAGGGGTGAAATTTAGCCCATGGGCTATTTTTCCATGTTTTTTTCCAAAAAAAAAACGAATTTGCATTTTTTGAAGCCTGATTTCACCCAATTTTGATGGGGTAAAATTTTTTCACTCCAAAAATTGACAAACTATTATATAAACTATATAAAATCCTTAGAAATTGAAATATTTTTAGAAAAATATCACCAAATATTTTATAGTTGACATTTTAAGAATTGGTAAGTTTTAGCAAGGTTTATACACTTCTAAATATGTATGGATCCTGAAAATTTTCCCTGTTCAACAATCTAGGGATCAAATCCTATCATTTCCTTGCCAGACCAAGCAAATAAATCGTGAAATTTCTTGAAGAGAACCTTGTAGGTTTGAACTTTGTCTAGAGAACAATAAACTCTGATCAAGATGTTTTCCATGATGTCAGGCTTCAAAGAGATATTGATTGGCATGGTATTTGAAATATTTTCCATCTTTCCTTTCACATACATATTATGTGTAAGGATGGTACTTTGATACCAATGGAAATATCCATGTTTGATTAGACCCTTATCTCCAACCTCCACTTGGTCCAACCTAAGAAGGAAACATGAGAGATAATGGATGTCTTCCCATGATCTCTCAAAACCATTAATTTACTCCAATATAACCTCATTTGATGGAAATAGTACATCCAAGAGGTCATTAGAAATAAGGGGTTTGAAGGCCCATATGGGAGATATGAATCGATTATAATCCTATTAGGGAAAAAGATTTCAATTAAATTTTTGCAGAGGCTATTTGAATGGATTGATAAGAGGCTTCAACTATGGGTAAATCCATGACTAAATCTACATAGCTAGTCCTTAACACAAAAGTGGACGGGTCTAGCATTATCTATGGATCTTCTCTAAAGTTAAAAAGTTTGAAATGAATCAAGCGAGGTGGTAAAAGAAGTCATAGTATTGATGGAAATTGAATAAATCACATATATGTGAGGAGGCCAAATAACAAAAAGATGGGGGAAGAGAAAAAGTATCCATAAGGGATGAGTCCTTAAACATCATAGCCTTACTTTAATATATTGCCTTAGAATTATCCACCATATATCACCTTAGAATTAGAATCAATATTATACATACAATAAGACAACTGGTCAAAAGTGACAATCTTCCCTTGGTGAAGGAATTGAATCATTGTAAACACAGTAGATACCACAATTTTCATTGCATATGTCGAACTTCATCCTACTAAAAGGTTATGGTCAAAAGGAGCATCAATGACCTCTACTTCTACTGAAACAATTCCACCCTCCAATTGATTGGGAAGGCTTGAATAAGTCCATGGGGTTTGAATGCATAACCATCGAATTCTTTTAACATATTGTTTAAAGGAATGAACTTAAAAGAACCTAAATATCCCAATCAAGGCAAATATACAATGCAAGTGGGATCTCTTTCATTGATGACACACCTAGAAATATTTGTGTCACTTGAAGATACTTAGATCAGAAAAGCGACATGGTGAGGAAGCCTAGGATTTGATTGGTTAAGGTCAAAAGTTATCAAACAAGAATTTGAAAGGTTGATCCCATAAATAAGTTCACTAATTCCTTTCGTTGTGGTGGGAATATCTAAGGGAATTCCAATGTGAGGATATGGTGCAAGATGCTTGAGCTAGGTGCTCGATAATGATTTAATGTTGAGTGGCTTGGGAATTTGGATTATGCTTAGAGGTTTGTAAAATTCCATTTGTGAGGGGCATCGTATTAATCAATGGCTTCTCTATTTGAACAAGGACATTTGACTGTGATGTGTATACATCCTTTTTAATCAATCCATCCCTTGGAGTGTCATAATTATAATCTTGGGTCTACACAACAACATCCCCCCCTCACATGCACACACACGCACTCTCTCTCTCTCTCTCTCTCTCACACTCACACACACACACACACGCACACACACACACACATGGTGCAAGATGATTGAGCTAGGTGCTCGATAGTGATATAATTTTAAGTAACTTGGAAATTTGTATTATGCTTATACCTTTGTAAAATTCCATTTCTGAGGGGTATCATATTAATTAATGGCTTCACTATTTGTATAGGGAGATTCGACTGTGATGTTTGTACATCCTTTCTATTCATTCCATCACCTGGAGTGTCATAATTATAATATTGGGTCTAGAAAATGACACTCCCCCCCCCCTACACATATATTTTAGGATTTCTAGGATTTTCACACATAAGCACACATAGACACACATAGACACACACATGCACACACACACACACATTCACACCTGTACACACGCGCATGCACACACACACACACACACACACACACACACACACACACACACACACACACACACACACATGCACGCACACACGCATGCACGCACGCGCGCGCGCGCGCACACACACACACATGCACACGCACACGCACACGCACACACACACACACACATTGTAGTATTTCTACGATTTTGAACAATCATTTTATGCCCATTTGGAGGGAAGGGATTAATAAGCATATCAGGTGGTTGTTGAGCCTCCCACTAATCCATCCATCATTTAAATTCCTCCAACTTATGAAATTATTGACTAATATAATCTGCTTACAAATCTTAAAAGGAAATGTCACCTTTTTTCCTCATCAAAATATTTTGTGTTATTAATTGTCATAGCCCTTTACTAGAATTGTCGTTTTTTGTTTTGTTTTTGTTCTTTCCTCTTGGTCATAGGTTCCCTTTGAATCTATTGTATAAATTGAATGAACATTATAGGTTGGGGTAGGGCCTAGGGAATTTTGAGTATAATAATAAGCCATAGTTGCATAAGAATATAATGACACGTGTCGCATCTATTTTGCCACTTGATTGGTTGCAATAGTTTTGACAAAACAAATTACACCATGAAAATGAGGTCTTGGCATAGATTTCATAGGATTTTTGCTTGAATACACAACATTAGGGGTGATATCATATAGCATTCTAGATTTGGAATAAACAATTTCTAGTTGTTGGGATTTTAAAATGAATTCATTGTGAGTCACTACCCTTGACAAAGCAAAATATTTAGCAATACTTAACAAAATGGACTTTACAAACCAATCTCTGAATAAATAATTAGGGATATTGGAATATAATATGGAATTTACCTTAGTTGTTGTAGCACATGCAATGAAATTCAAATAACTTGGAATATAACAATAGAGCTCTATACATAGATCTCCACTTTAGAAGGAAGATATCTAGAATAGTAATTTGTTGCTCATATATTTGGGTGTTCAAATCTAGGAAATGCATTGTAAACGAATATGAAGTTGGCATAGGTTGTATATGTAATCAAATACATAAAATATATGGATGGAAAAATAAAATGGTGTCCAAAGAACCATTCAGAAAAATGAAGGAGAACATTGTCCTTTCATTGACAGGAAAACAACACTTCCATCATTCAAATTGTTTTCTTGATGTAGGGTGTTCGCTATATTATGGATTTGTGCAAGCAAATCCTTTATATTGTTGTCAAGATACATGATATGTGTGGATAGTGATGACATCAAGAAATGAGTGACCTAGATAGGTAGTTGCATTTGTGAGTTGTGAGTTACATAAATACTTCCAAAAGGATGATCTTTATTGAATTCAAGTCATAATTGTATTTGTTAGTTACAAAAATACTTTCAAAGGATGGTCTCTCTCTCTCTCTCTCTCTCTCTCTCTCTATTTTTGTGAGTTACAAAAATACTTTCAAAGGATGGTCTCTCTCTCTCTTTTTTATTATGTGAGAATAAAGTCTATGCAAATAAAATTTGGATTGTCAAAGCTTCATTTATGTTTTTTTCCATTTTGTCATCATTGAAATCTAATTCTCTCTCTCTCTCTCTCTCTCTCTCTCTCTCTCTCTCTCATTGAAATCTAATTCAACAATGTTATACCAAATCTACAATTTTAGATGGATAGAATTATTGTTTATAATGTGAAAATGGATTCAACGCCCTCAAGAACCTTTATTACAACTAGATTGTGCAATAATTCCCATCAATTCAAAATGATTCGTACTAGATTTTAGGCCAAAAATACCAAATTCCCTTCGTATTATTTTGAATTTCCAAAAACAATCAATCCATAACAAATTGAAAATTGAAAAAAACATTCTATTTTAAAATATTAGTTAGCACACCGTTATGCTTTTAACTTATACATCCAGACACACATCCAATCACAGTTTGAAGTAAATAAGACCAAATAATATATGATGTTTAATTTAAGACCATTTATCAATTGAGAAAATGTTGTTGGGAAAATCACATATTAGAGGTGGGAGGAATGGGGGAGGTGAGTGTTTTCTTTGGCCCCAATGAAAGTATAGAAGTGATATATGCATGGAGATTAGGAATAATGACAAACAATCAACTTGAAATATATGTTGACTATTCTTAGTAACAATCCTCCTTCAAGTTCACTAGGTAAAGAACATCAAAATTTTTGGAGACTCGTTTTTCATCATTACTTAGGAAAGGAAAAAGACACCCATGGAAGGAACATTGCTATATATAACCTTTGAAAGAATATTTTGGAACCTCAATACATTGGATGATGTCGAGATATTCCATAATTGGAGAACACACGATGGATTATTAGATCCACAAGCAAATGGGGTTGCTTATCTATATAAGGGGGCCATGGCAAAAAATGGGGATCTTCGTTGAGAGGTATTGACTCTCATAGTATTATGATGTTAATCATTGTTGAGGACTTAAGTCTCTTATCCAAATCTAAATAGGGAATTGAAGGAGTGCTCTACACTTCACTTCATATGGATTTTGAATTACAAGCAAGTCATTTCAACCTATTTACCTTACGCAAGGGAGACTTTACTCTCCTATACGCCTTATATTCCCTTGTGCCTCCTTGGCTTGTAGTATTTGACATGTAATTTGTTATGGGTCATTTATTCAACGCTACTTGGAGAGGTGGGATATTTTCATTATTGGTTGATATGTTTGTGGATGGCATTTCCAAAGGTGAATGGATCCAAGCTCTTAAGGGTTTCCTTGGTGCATGGTCTATAGTGGAAACAATTTCGAGAGACTATATGTTTGACATAGGTAAGATTTCTCGCTCTAAGTGGTTTTTTTTCTTGGGAAATTAGTTCTTTTCACCTAGGGTTCTAGACTTCTCTTTGGATTGTGTCCAATTAGGCACCTTGGAAATATGTAGCATTGGGACTTTTATTTCCTTGAGATTGAATATGTCCTTTATGATGGATTTCATAGGTAGGCTTCAACTTTATTCTGGGTTATTTTTGGATACTAAAAAGCATAAGGAGTTGGCCCCTATTTCTTTGTTTCCTAGTATGGCTAATCCTTCCAGCTCATACTTAACTAGAGGGGAGAGGAATGCAAAAATTAAAAAGATATTGAGAAGAATGACTAGACAACTAGAAGGGACGAGGCATGGCATTGATTATTCATCGTTCGTATGGAAAAACAAGAGTCAAAGCAACATGAATTGGAAGATAGACTGAATGAGTCTTGAAATATGATAAATTGACTAGTGACTTAGAAATGCACTATAATATTATCTTGGGATTTTCTCATGGCTCCTAATATTGATTTTCACCCAATTGTATCCAATGGTTCAATAAAAGATCGAGGCACTGAGGAGGAAACAATGCAACAAATTGTTGTAGCATTGACAAAAGAACCACACTTGAAAGGAGATCGTGGACATGATCAAGATGACATGTTTATGGAAGAAGCCCATGGTGAACATAAATTTGGTTAAATTCATCTTTGGCTTATGGTATAGAGGACAACTCCAAACTCCCAAATTTTCAAAGTTACAACACAACTATAAAAACAAATAAATTTAATAAATTTATCCAAATACATACACACAAAATGTTAAACTATACATACATAAGAATTTGAGGTATTGTTTATGTAAAATGTTTTAAGACATTGTCCCTTGCAAAATAGATCATTCTTCTATTGATCTTCCTTGTTTTTCACTTGGAAATATGCCAACATTTTAAAGAAATTTTCATCAGAAGAAAAAGAATTTGAGTTAAGGGGTATCACAAGGAATACACACACATGTCACACAATTCCTATTCCCAAGAATCAAGGTATAGAGGGTAATAATATTCCTCCCAACCATTCAAATGATTTTAAACTACATAAATAAAATTATTTAAATACACACACACACAATTCCTATTCCCGAGAATCAAGGTATAGAGAGTAACAATATTCCTCCCAACCATTAATATTTTGAAAAAAATGGCGGAGCGACTCTCTCCGAAACGCGGCTAGGGTTTCCCTAGCTGTCGCCTCCATTGTTGTGTAGCCCTCAGGACGAATGCGTCTGGTCCTCAGCGCTCCTTCAGTTCTGAAGCAATCCACTGTGGCATGTATTTGGCTGCGGCTCCTGGTTTTTGTTTTTTCGCTACTGCTCTCACAGGTTTCTAGGCCATGGGATTTCTCAATCAGCTCAAGGCCTTTAAGTCCCTAGTTCAAGCTGTCGTTCCTCAAGCAACTTCTCATTCATGCTCCAAGTTCGTGAAAAAGATGGATGAGATCCCTTCTCTGGAGCTCTCTCCTATGGATCCATGCTAGAAAGTGCTCATCCTCTCAGAGAAAGCCCTCATAGGCAAGTTTATAGGATTGTGGTCCAATCCTCAGGCGGTGGAGATCTGGATTGCAGAACATTGGAACCCTATTTTGCAAGGACAGGTCTCTCTCTTCGCAGTTGGAAGGGTTTTTTTGTTTTCCTGTTTTTGGGTAAAGAAGAAAGAGATTTAGTCTTTTGATCAGGTCCCTTCTTTATGGGCTCGAGAGGGCTGTTCTTAGCCCCATGGACCCTGGGGTTTAACCCAGAAGCAGAGATTACTGGCGCTCCAGTCTGGGTAAGACTGCCTAACCTCCCTCTTCATCTTTGGGGGAAAGCACTTTGGCGGACATCGACAATAAGCTAGGATGCTATCTTGATAGTGCAGAACCAAAAGGGGGCCAGTTCAAATGTGCCCGCATCTGCGTAGAGGCAAATCTAGAAAAAGGGCTTTCGGAGGCCCTAAAACTCACTTTAGAAGATTGGAGTCACATCCAAGAACTAGAATACGAGCAGATTCCATTCAAATGCAACTTTTGTCATGTATATGACCACTTCGCCAAGAGCTGCCCCAAGCTCGAAGAATCACAGAAACCAGTAAATCCCTCTGCTCCAAAAGAAGCAGAGTTCAAGATGGTCACTAATTGATGTCGTCCTCCTCAACGAAAGGAGCCTCAAGCTTCTTAGCATAAGGACTCACTTCAAGATCCCTCTCCTCCTGCAGAATCTCCAATGCTGGAAAACAAAAACAACTTTGAAGTTCTTCAGGAAGTCAAAGCACAAGAATCTGAAACTGAGGATGTTCCAATGCAGGGCGAACCCCCAGGTCCCCTCGATCCCTTGGAGACAGTTCTTGAACAAGCTTCTCCAAACCCTGCTTCTTCAGGTTCTAAGAAAGACCCCAAAGCTTTGGATTACAAGACTTCAACCCATGCAGGATTGGCATCCTTAGTCCCTTCCTCTAGGACAGAGGGAACCTCTGATTCTGAAGAATTCTCAGCCCCTTCTCCTCCCCTCACTAGAGGGAGAAAGACAAACAAAGAACGCAAAGAAAAGGAAGCAGCCTCAAATATTTGCTCGGGCTCTCAAAAGCGAATTGATCCTTTCATTAAGGGGCATCTCATCTCCCCGTCTAATTAATGTTTTGTTTCTGTATTCTTCTCTGCTCAGAATTCGATAGAGCTTACTCATGCAAGCAATCGTTTTCTCGAAAAATACCTAGAAGTAACTGGGACACCCCTCTCAAAGTATTCATAAGAAGGCTGACAACACTGTTAGAGGTCATCAGCCTTCTTTTTCTGAACTCCCCCTTTGTATGCTTAACTAGGCTACAACCTTTTTAATCAATTCAAAATTTCTCAATTTCTATTAAAAAAAATTCTTTTCCCAACCATTCAAATTATTTTAAATTATATAAATAAAATTATTTAAACAATTCAATTAAAATTAAATAATAATAAAATTCTCTTTAAATCCTATAAATAACTTGTACAAAGCAAATTTGAAACAGAGTCAAAGCATCCCCACACAACTAAAGAGTGTTTTTAGTGATGATGAAATTGCGTTTTTGTCAGCGATGTAGGCTAACCATTTTTGAAGTTAGAGATGTTGTGAAACTTTGAATGAGACCTCAACTTTGCACAAATTTGTGTGCCAAGTACTTATAGTTTAGAAATATTATATTTAATAATGTTTGTTTAAATGAATTAAATGCAAAAAGGAACTTTATAAAAGTTCGGCCATTGCCTTTCAATTCCCACACACAAGACTTTTTAAAAGTTCGGCACAGAATGGTCCAGCCGCAGGCGGTGGGTCACATGGTAACCGTGAACTTCCCACTGTTCCTTCTCATCTCCCGCCCAAGAATTATATATATATATATATTCTTGAAACTTCGTATTATTTTAACAAAGGTATGCCATTTCATTAATAATAATTCATTAATAAAATTTGTTTGACTTATGAGTTCTGTCAATTTTTTTAATTCAATAAAATTTTGAATTTGTAATATTTTGTGATATATTTCAAATAACTAATATTGAAAGTATTAAGTTTTGGGATTTTAAGTTTATTGGTTGAATTATCTATAAGAATTTAAGAACAAAGGAGAAGTGAGAGTCTTTCATGTCTCCATCTTTATTGAGTAGACCTAGCTTAGTTGGAGCACTAAATTGTTAACTAGAGGAGCTTGAGGCCTACTAGGACAGGTTGTAATTACAAATTTTCATGGTGGGTATTTTATGGCTCATTACTCTTGTTATAGTGCACAATTAGAGGGAAAATTTAAGAATCCATACTTACAAGTGTAAAAATGTTGGTGAATATTACTAATTCTTATAATGAAAACTAAAAAATGTTTAGTTATATTTTTGTAAAAAATTCAAATTTTTAAGGATTTTAATAAGTTTCTAGAAAAAAATGGTGAATTTTCAAGTAAAATAATTATATTACATAAAATTTGGGTGAAAAAAACAATGGAAATTGATGAATAGTTTTTCAAGAAAAAATGAAAATTATTCCTATGGTTAATATAACCCTTAAAAGTTTCCTCGAATTCTAATTCCTACCTTAATATCATTGTTATGCTAAGGGGTTTTGAGTGGGTGGAGCTAGCCGAGGTGGTATGGGTGGGGTGGGCGATTGGCCTAGGCCACTAACAGGTAGTCACAAACATTGTGGTTTGGTATTTAACATTGGATCCAAGTGTTAAGTAGGTTAATACACCATTCATATTTCCTAATCATTTTATCTCCTATACTTATGAGGAAATACTATATAATATTTCATTGTACTCATTGGCTTCAAGACATGTCCTATATTGGATCTGAGGGTGGAAAAAATACTTGGGCTGATGAAAAATGAAGCCACCAAGAAAGGTCCAAATACATTCTAAGAATGACCAAAGATGCATGGAGAGTTAAGAAATTCAACCGTACATTTAGCATGACAATTGAATTTCTTGGTTAACAAAAAATCTTTCACTCAAGGAAGGAAAGAAAATTAGTGTGTTCTCACATGTCTAGGGAGTTTTAGTTGATGATCTCAAGGATCACATGGGCCTCAATAACAATGTGGAACAAGAATAATATTTTAGCCAAGTAGCAGAAGTATGCACAATGCCACTGATATGGCACCCAAACCTCTTAACCCTAGCTCCTATTGAAAATTCAAAAGGAATACGACTCACAAAGTAACTAAATAGAATTTCTTCTTGAAAGGCATTACAGACTTAGTCATATTGATTAATAGAAATATCAATGGAGATTTCATTAGTTTAATAAATACCTCGTGATACACTTTATGTTTGAACTTCTTTTGTGCCTTTAGAGTTTGGTGGTACTGTCAATTTTCTTAGAGCAGTTTGCACTTTCAAAGATATTAACAATGGTTTTGGGCATATATCTAACCATAATACGCTCCTTGAAAATCCTTATGATAGTACATGTGCTTATTCAAGGCCAACTAAGCAGATTCATTTTAACAAGATATAATTAAGTCCACATGAAATAATGACATATTACATACAATTCTCACACCATTACTTAAATTCTAATACATCTACACCATCAATTTCATCCTTATTCCTTGAGAATATATTTTTAAGAACAAATAATTTTATTTTATCTACAAAACTATTGTCAAAGTTGCAAAGTTGTTCTCTCTCACACACACACGTCAAGTGGGTGTAACTCGAGTAGTTGCGAGGAAAAGTTGTTACTCTCTCCACTTTGTGACATGTTTTCTCTTAGTAAGACGATTTTCATAGAAATGGTTATACTAGATTGTATTAGAGAAACATAGTGATTGAATTGTCCACCAAGATGATACAAAAAAGAAGAAGTTCCAAAGCTAAAATTAGCAAACAAAATCCCAAAATATCAGCATTACTATCTATACTTGCAACTAGATTAAAGTTTCTAGTTCTATCCCTATCTATTTGATAAGTATATAACCATATGTATTGTCGTAGTAAAATCATTCCTTTCCAATACATCACCTAATTTTAAACGTAATGAAATCAATCCCACCATGGGCTTTGTAGATGAAAAAGAATAAGTCGTAGTCCACCCCAAATCTCAAATAAAAACGTCTATCGACATAATAAGAGAAGGAATATAAAAAGTAACTGGTAGCTAGCTAATGAATGGATAACTGGTAGCAATGCATAGATAACTCATAACTGATGAATGGATAACCAACAATTCATGGCAGATAACTAGAAGAATGTGAGATAAAAAGAAAAAGAAAATAGAAAATAAATGATAGTTGACAAATAGATAATAGGAAGAATGTCGATAATAACATGTATCTAGGCATGGATAACTTAGAGTTGAACCCATTTAACTAGAAGAATATGAGGAATAATTTGTTGTTTTCCAAACAATCTTCCATTCCATAACTATCTCTTAACCATTTGATCTCTATCGACATGATCCAACCACAAACTATGTGAGTGTGCTAGTAACAATTAAGTTAAATTATTCAATTTGCACCAAAAATTTTATGTGAGTTGGTGTACTGAACAACTTCAACTTTAAGAAAGTTCAAAGTTATAAAAACAAGCATGAAGATGTATAAATTTAATTATATCGTCAAAATACATACATGTAATAGTACAATAAAAAATAAATTATAGATAGAATGATAAATTTCATAGAAGAATGGGGAGGCCGATAATTTTCACTAAGAAATTACGCAAGTTATAAGTATAATTAATTTTTGTAAAATAAAGCAAATGTAAAACTTATTTATATAAAGTAATCAAGACTTGGGTATATAAAAATTTGTCATTATTAATAATTTTGAATTATTCATGATTTTAATATATATAGATATAGGAGTAACCTACTTACCTGACCTTTTGCATCGATCGGACGACCTGGCTCGCGTGAGCGGTCACATCCGACGTTGCCGGTCGTCTGATCGATGCAAATGGTCTGGGAAGTAGGTTACTCCTATAGATATATATTAAATTTTCAAAATTAATTATATATAATATTATATATGCAAAATGTTTTAAAATGAGAATTATTCCACCAAACTCCATATTCATATAAACTATTACAAAACATCAAATATACCATAAAACATGGTATGAAAACTAGCACAAACTTTACAATGGTATTAAGTGATAATGCCCTCAAGTGATGATGAAGTTGTTTTTTTGCATTTGTGTTTTGTCAGCGGTGTGGGCTAAGCATTGTTAATAGTTGACATATAGTGAAACGACACTTTGTAACTTTGGATAAGACCTCAATTTTGCACGAACTACTTTGTGTTAAGAAATCATTATTATATTTGTGTTGGATTGCATTTGAATCCCCACAAACAAAGGTTTAGCCGCGTCCCGCCTAGCGGTGGGTCACATCGGAGCCGTGAACTGCCAACTATGACTTATCGACTCCCGCCCAAATCTCTCCCCACAAACAAAGGTTAAGCCGCGTCCCGCCTAGCGGTGGGTCACATCGGAGCCGTGAACTGCCAACTATGACTTATCAACTCCCGCCCAAACCTCTCTATGTAATAGATATATGAGAACCTTTCTCCACTTGTTTCAATTCGTAACTAGGTATAGTTTAAATATATAAAAATATCCCATAGTTCAAATATATTCGTTAAATTACTTATTCAAATTTTGATGGGAAAGCCTACATTTAGATTCCATAGCTTGGTGTCATCATAGAAAACAACATTGTAATGTTAGATGTTTTCAAAATACATTTTCTAAAATAATTTCAGATTTTCACTGAAAAAAAAGTATGTAATTTGTTATTTAAAAAAATCAAAATTACATAGTTAAAAAGATTCGAAAATAGTATTGAAGTTTTTAGCAAAAATAATACAACATTCAAGTGTATGACAAGGACTTTGTCCAACAATCCAAAAGTATGACAGGGCTCTGCTCAACATGTTGCATAAAGCCAACAAGACAAAAAAACAGACTTAAAAAATAAACCAGATCCTAAGAGCTGTCAAATAGGCCTTATAATTTCAGATATTAAATTCAGACATCACGGGAATGATATCGGATAAAATGAACAAAACAACACATTGTCGGTGATTAGAATGTATTCGATAAGCTTGGGAAGAAATGTAGGCCAAGACACTGCATTCCTTATACATAATCAATTCAGTATTTTGGTTTAACACTCATAACTATTGCAAAATTTCTAGCCAAAAACATTGCGTTAACCAGATGCCACTGTACGGTAACAATTGCAAATCAAGATTACAACTCTTGACACTAAGCAATCCAATGCTTATATTCCAAATATGGTAATGAATTTAGGAGAATCTATAAAATGGAGACAATATCATTTTCAAATAAAAAAAACATCGTCAACATAAACAAAATAACATTGCATAACAACAAAAGCAAGCAATGTGAATGTAATTTTTTTTTCACGAGGAAAAAAGCTATAGTTGTTATTCATTGGATGAATCAAACTATACACGGTCATTTTTACATGGAGAAGTCCATAATACTTGTCATTGGCATCACAATCGATCAAAACATGATACATAGACTATCTACATCAGTTCATGAAGAGAGTAATTAATGAAAGCCATACATTACATCGATATACCCGTAGACACCGTATCATTAAAAATAAAACTACCAGAAACACAAATAAAGCATATGCCGTATTTCATTAGGATAACTATAGGAGTAAAAATAGATCATGAATCGTGGTATATTAGCTCGATGAATCCAACGATGAGAGGCACATGGGATATCACCCACCATGAAATTGGAGCGATCCTGAAGAGGACATCACTCCATCAATGATTTCTTCAAAACATATAACCCCTTAAGAAGAGTGAAGTCCTTTCTTGGATAAAATATCTATAGCAGTATTGTATTCACGATAAATGTGATCGAAATTAAGAGAAATAAAAGATTCTTGAAGCCTTAGGATACAGTGTTTCCACCAATGCAACAATACAACATTTAAATCACCGTAATGGTGAGCCCAATTGACAACAATCTTGGAGTCTCCAAAGACCTGTAAAGACTGAAAGCCCCTATTGTGTGCAAAATAAAGGAGACCAACAAGTGCCAACAACTCCTTGCGAGTGTTAGTACCCCGACTACATCCAATCCATACTTGGAATAAATGCGTGGGAGCAATAACAACACCATACCTGCACCAGATATCGAACCATGGATATGTGACACACCATCAAACTAGCCCATTGGATATATCATATCAGACGAGGGAGGATGAGAAGTTCTAACATTCGAGTTCTGGATTTGCTTTGATATCCCTGGCCGGACAATGATGGCTCAAAGAATGTGATTAGCATTGATCCGACGATGTTAAAAAATGACACAATTCCTATGGTTCCAAATGGCCCAGATTATGTAAATAGGAAGAGTTTGCCTATTCGAGTGTTAGGATAACCAATATGAAAGACTCTGTCCAAAAGTGTTGGATCCCCAATTTAAATTTACATTTTATAATTTGCCAACCTTATGCCATACATACTGGGTAATAGCACACGTACAACATAAGTGGTTAATGGATTCTTCTACTCTCGCAGAGACTACAATAACTTGGTCCTTGCCAACCTTTTTTCATCAAATTTTCCCATGTGAGAATTCTATTCATAAGTACTAACAAACATGTAACAAAAACACTATAATTTAATTTGCAAAATAAGACGTCAACTTTTCAATACAACAAATTTAGATATCTATTATTTTAAGAAGCACAATTATCCAATTCTTCATATAGATTCCAAGAAAAATTGCAACTAAAACTTAGTTAGAA
The DNA here is from genome assembly GCA_001517045.1 of Pseudotsuga menziesii. NCBI lineage: Eukaryota > Viridiplantae > Streptophyta > Pinopsida > Pinales > Pinaceae > Pseudotsuga > Pseudotsuga menziesii. Next base: position 526,964 of record LPNX010778158.1, on the reverse strand, counting down.
CAAGTAATCATAAAGAGCATAAAATATGAGGTATAAAACTAAAGAATATTAGGTTTTTATGGGGGCTCAAGATTTCACAAATAGCTCTACTAAGTAAATTCAAAAGCATATTCAAATGCTTTTCCAATGCATGTATGCTGTTTGTAGAATTGAAAAAATTGAAAACAAAAATTAGTCTAGAAGTGGCACCATTCGATGAAAGTTTTCCCATTTTTGTAATGGTATTATCTATTGTTAAAGTGAACAAGCCTTTTTGAGACATCTTGTGTAATTGGGTTCAACTCTCCATGAAACTTTTAGTGTTTATAGTTCATAAAACATATCAACAAACTCTGGAAGTCGTTGAATGTATATTGTCTTTTAGAAGATGCATTTTATTGCTCTAAATTCTTTGTCCAATATGCATTGGCCAACTTGTTAATAGGTGCTTGGTGTGTTCCCTTTGCAACCTATGCAACCGGAGGATGTAGTATCCACTTCTTTCCCACAATTACTACATATAGGTTCAAATGGAGGCATACAAATTTTTTTTCTTTCTTTTAGGGCACCTTGTACATGCATTGTGAGTAAGAAGTAAACAAGGATGGATGTTATTGCTTTTTTCCTATTATAATGTGTAATGAAAAGCAACAACTCAAGAACACTGATTAAAGAATGAAAGACAATTGAATTAAATGGATTTTTGCATGGGCTTTTAATTGTACAAAAGCTTATAGTTGTGGTTTCTGGAACCATCAATTAAAGCATCCAACTATATTTTAGGTTATAACTGCATATTTAAGTTTCTATTTTTTTGTAAAAGATCGCATTTGTGTTCTTGTTTTATGGTAAGAATGGGGTTGTAAGAACTCTTAGGCCTTGTACACATAGACCATAACAAAAGGAGCTTATTGCGCACTCCCTTGCACCAATGCCCCTTCTAAAGAATCTTAAGGTTTAAAACTAGGTTGTTTTAGCTTAAAGTTTCCCATCATTTTGGATCAAAGGGGACTATTGAATGGAATGATCGTTAAATGATAAATGCATTTTGCAAGGAGAGATATATTTAAAAAAACAAAGGTTTGATGATATCCTAAGCTTTACAATAACTTTGAATAACAAATGTGTTAACAATCTTAGCCTACCTAAAGTTTGTAACCAACATTCATACAAAGATGCCATGTAAGTACTTTTTGCTTAGCAAAGGCCCTCACCAAATGCTATGTTTGAAAAAAATTTCCAAGACTTATTTCCATTCATGGCCCAAATGACCCATTTAATGCATAATGCTTGGGCTTGAAGATGATTTTTGTTAATGTGCAAATTGCCACTTTCTCTCAGAGTACAACATAAGTCCTAGTTGATCCTATGAAAAAAATTTCCACCATAATTAGAGTATTCAACCTTAAACTCATAATAAACTCGTGGTGATCAACCTTGTTATCATGTAAAATTTGTGAACGAATTTAATGATACCCTAATCAATGTATGCCCCAAGTGATTTATTCCTTATCAATTTATTGTAAACCTACAACAAAATCGATATGATAAACTCTCATGTGACCTTGCATTACACACATTGGAAATCATCCAACCATTTGGGTCTTGTCATTAACCATCTCATGGAGAGTGTAGTTGAAATTTTATCAAATTGATGATCAAAAGCCTTCATTTGGCTAGTTTGTATGCTAATCAACTCAAAATGGTTAGTTGTGGGACAAAGACGAGAGTATCATAACATCAAGTAAGCAACAAGAAAACATAGATACGATTATATTCTGAATTTAACAATAATTATGGTATTAACAAAATGGAGGTAAATGACAATACACATATATTAGTCTAGTGGAAAAGCATAAACATATGATATCACCTTGATAAGAGTGAGTGGATTCAAGTGGACTCCAACACTTTCTTTGTGATGGGTCCTTTTCTTCCTTGGAAGCTCTCTATAACTATAGCGAATGAATACATTTTTATTGCTTAATTAAAGAATACAAGAAAGCATGAGGGAAATAGAGGGTAGAGATGAATATATATATGATCTATATTTGAGTTTATTTATCTAACATAATCTCACAATTATTTCCGCTTCTCAAACTCTACCCCATGGCTTTATTTTATAAGAAAAATTGGAACTCCAATGGTGAACTAGATCCAATGTGAATGTTGCTCATCCAAGTAAGATGTCTTATGCTTGATTATACGCCTTGGGAGTCCAAAGGACCAATAATTTATGAGAAAGGCACTTGAATTCACCTTGTACACCACATTAACACCACTCAAGCTATGCTTTTTCCCATTAATGTTGTGTGTAAGTAGATGAATTATGATTTAACATAGTCATGCAAATATTAAAGGATTCACTAAAAGAGTCACACATTTTAAATGGAAAGTTGTTTGTGTGATTAGTGAAGCACTCAACTTATGTTTGATTTTGCTTGCTAGGGTATTAAATAGACACAAGATAACATAAATATGTTGCTTTACTGTAAAATGATGATATGTTGTTTTACTGTAACATAAATAACATAGACAAATAGTCAATTCATTGTGGGATATGGTATGGTCATACACATTTTTAATCCTCTTTGACCTTTAATTGACCATGTTGATTTTGAAAATGGATGTTTCAAAACCAACAACTTCAATCTCCCATGAGGTTGAATGAGAAGAGGAAGGAACACCACCCTATGGTTTAAAGCCTCATTGAATGCATTCAACTGTGACGAATCAAAGTTTAAGATCAAGTTCCTAACAAATAAGTTCAAGAAAATATTTGATTTGAAAGGAATAATAGCCAACAAATGATCTCTTTGTTTTATTAAACATGACTCCATACATCATTAACAACAACTTGACATTTTCTTCAAGACCTTCAAAGGTGCTTGGATCACGGGCGTTTTAAACTATTCTCCATGTTCTAAAACCATACAAACAAAGTCAAGTAACCAAGAATATGAAGCAAGAACGACAATTTAGACTTGGTCGAATCAACAAAATTGTGAAATTTCATGTCTTTTTTATGCATACAAGACAATTAATTAGTACCAATTGTGATTTGGACCTTCTAATGCAATGTAATAAATAGATGAACAATCTATCTCTCAAAAGCAAATAGATCTCAATCTCACTTCACAATTCTCTATTACTTCAAGGAACTCCTTGCTACCAACAAAAATATCAAGCCCAATAGAAAATATGTTTGGAGAGCGAAAATTTAATTCATGATGTAAACCTCACACCATGCTTAGCACACCTATTTATTTAGAATGGGGCCATTTGTTGTTCATGTCTTTCTATTTTATGCTCACAGTAGGTAGGTGTCAATTGTCTTTACTACTTTCGTTAAATAATTGAGGAAGGATTATTATACTTTTAAGGAGAAGATATTTTATTTCAATTGAGTAAGAAAACGTAATAGAGGTAAATATATCGAGTGAAAAGGATAGGGTGAAAAGGGGGCCCCATCCATACACGAGGGATTCACCTTGTTGAGCAATAACTTATCATATTCATTCATAAAGGGGGGTTTTTGATTGTGAAAAACAAGGTCAATATATTGTAGGTATTGGGGGGTGACGAATAAGGTATGGGGGGTTTATAAGGATTGGGGAGTATAAAATGGGTTTCTAGTAAAAATAAGGAATATATTGTAAAAATAGGGGCTTTTTAATTGGAAATATATATTGTGAGGGGGGATCAACAAAATATTTTTTGTAAGTAATTATCAATATGTAGTGAAATTAGGGGTATTCTTTAATATCCCATGAAAGAAGGTGCTATAACGTGGTTTCCCTAACTGAAGACCCCGTGCATCCATATATTTTCATAGACATGCATCAAGGGTATGGATCTTGAGGCTTGCTACATCATCCTTATATCTCCTTTTAATACCAACATTATATAAAAGTACCCTTATAGCTTCCAAAAACTTTAAACCATACCATCATATAATCATAATACATTCAACACACATGACCATTCATCACAAAATCCCATACACCATTCAAAGTTATACTTGTACCTCCCTGATGAGCATAGGTTTTAAAACATTCACAAGATATATCAATATGACCCTTTAAATAAAAAATGCACAATATATTATCCCATAGATTTATCAACATTATGCATGTATTGTTGCATAAGAATTAGTTATCCAAAATTATATCACCTTGTCAAACTAATGATGTACTTCAAATACCACAAGCTAAGAACAAAATAACATTAACAAGAGGAGATCTCTAGATGCATGCCTATGAAAGTAATATCATTCCATGTCCTTGTTTTAGATCTACCAATATTCATTTATGAGTGGGTAGATGCATGTGATGCCACTTGAGGTTTAATAAGACTTATAGGAGGCATGGGAGTAGCTATTTGTTTGCTTTTGTCATTCACAAGCTGTTTAGAAAAAGGGGATTAAGGGTCAACGTGAATTATGGAGTGAGCAGATGAGTGAAGAGAGGAATTGATGGAAGGGGAGGCATGATTTTGTTGTTTAGGTTTGATAAATCCCTAACCCATTACACCTGAGAAAGGTTTACCAAGATTTTCATTCCAACCATCATTATTGTCATTAGAAGATGCTTGTGGAAAGTATATGATTCTTGAGTGGGGTTGCAAGTGAGATGAGGTAGACATCAAAGGTTAGGGCCAAGCATGTCCACCTAGAAACAAATTACCAATATCATGAGTGGGCTAGTTAAACTCCTTTGAATCGACCTCAAAATGAGTAGAGAACCTATTTCTCTTCCTTTGGTTTCCTTCCATATTGCCTTAGGACTATGTATCTACCACATCCTTGAACCTCTTGTTCCATCGCTAAAAAATCATCTATAACCATGCAACATTTATTACTTTCCATATTGCTTAATAGATGCTAAACAAATAGATACACACATGGCATAGAGACAACCACTTCATCAAATACTTAATTACACAAGTTAGAATTGACAAGGAAAGGGATTTCAATCCGGTAGATGATATATGCAATCCAATGATTAGTGAAGGTTGGTATTGAGACAGAGAGACAATTCTTTCACTTTCAATAATTTTTGACATGCGAATGTTAGTTCTGGATATGGATACCTTTAGCACAAATGTGTTGGGTGCTAAGTTAATACAATTTTTATTTTTATTCATTCCCATGAAAGAAAGGTATTCATGTAGTATCTATGAAGATGCAACATTTCATAATCCGAGTAAAGGTTAGGGATTTGATGGGTATCCAAAGGAAGGGTCCATTTCATACAAGAACAAAACAACTTCAATTGAGCTGCAACAATAAATATTGAATTTCACATTACAGTCTTTAGACTAGTTTCGTGGTAATTTTTGGATGTCATTTATAGTATTTATTGCTAAGAATGTATGCTCATTAGGGAAAAGATGAACACTTACCAACCATCCATGCGAGTTGAGCAAAGTAAGTTTAGGTATATGCAGGCTTAGACATAGTGCACTTAATGCACTTTTGAATTGGGAATAATTATTATTTAGAATTCAGGAGATAGGGTTCCTTGGTTCTAGGTTGGCATTATTTCCTTTCTTGAGGAATAATAAAAATTTTGAATCTCAAAGTATAGACATATCCATGACTTGGGCATCTATGTTGGAAGTAATTAAAAAACATAGGCTAAGTTTCAGTCAATCTAAGTGATTACATACATAATAAATTTGTGCAATGAAACTAAAACCATACTTGCTACAATAAATAGTAAAATATGATTACACCTTAAAAGTTACTCACTAGGCTATAAAATACCACCAATTATTGATGTGATTGTGTCCCAATAGCCTTCCTCGCCACAGATGCTTAGAGATATACAAGGGGTAATTTCAATAATTACAGAGGTTGTTATTACAATAGCACAAAACAAGTATAGTAGAGCTTAGTTAGTTACATGTATATTCGCGTGTAGGGGTCGATCAAGAGTGAAAATCGAGTGTTCAAGTGAGTAGGAGGTTGGTGGTATCCCTCATCCCCTTCCATAGATCAGATCGATGACACTGATCAACCTTAGGGTTATTTCCAACAACCCAAGTAAATTCTCAAGAAAAGTGTAGTACTATAGGTACATATTTTTTGTAATTGGTTGAGTGTATGCATGTTTATGTTTTCCAACACAAGGGACAAATCAAAACAAATCTCAATGAGCATCAACGACATTAAAACCATATAAATCACCTTTACATCATCCATACCATATGTGATTTCTACATGGTATATCACTATCCATCCATAAGCACATGGTGATCAATATACATATGACCTATCACCCCATTATTTCATGTGCCGTGATCATATTGATCATAAACAATTTGTAATCCACCTTCCAATGATACTCATTGGCAAATACATATTTAAGCTTGCATGTTTAGTGTGCCATATCAATAATTAACCTATCAATTTCATGTCATGTACTTTCAAACTCATTGTTTCCATATCCATAACACCTTGAAGATTTTACATGACTTAACCAAACCTTGATAAGTAGTGTTTTAATCCTTGTTTTCGATAAATTGACACGTATTGCCACATTTCACCATACCATGTAATCGAACAATCATTCATTTTTTTCATTGTTTTCTTTTGCATTGCTTATGAGGATGGCACATGTGCAATATAACCTAAATGTGCCTTTGAAATGGAATATTGTGTTTGAATCATGTATATGAAATTATCTAGCTACTATATGATAACTTGTACAAGACTACTGGCATGATCAAAATGAATCTTTCATACTATCAAGTAACATCATGTATGCAAACAGGTGCACCGCCAACAAAGACAACAAAACACGCCCCCCTGGAGAGTGCAATATTTCATCTATTCCTCCATAGGTCTCTTTACCTCTTTGAATGGGAAGCCATTTTTCATCACTTAATATGCATTTTGTTTTGGAATGTGGCAATAATTAAGTTGTCATCTTCGATTTGCTGTGAAGGAGTAAGTTAAATATGATCCATGGTTCTGAATTTGCAATACTTTGCAATTTACTTATGTTGGACTAGAAATGAGGTCAATAGACCATTTCAAGGCAACATTGCATATCCAACTCCCATTCAACAACAAACCTTGAGCTTGAAATGATATTTGTAATGACAAACAAACTCTTGTTTAATCAACTCTTGGTATATTACTCATCCATTGGTAATCTTGAGAGCATATATCTTCTCCCGTGCTTCTTTAATTACTGATACCTTGAAAAGGGATTTTCTATGCATATTACCTAACTTCATCTAATGAAGGCGAGTGCATAGTTTGTAGCCTCTATCATCTCAAACCTCATAAAAATGGTTGAGATAAAGGGCTTTAGATACAATTCCATATTCTTCTTGGGCGACCTAGTTTTTTTTGTGCCTCACTACAAGATTCTAACAACCATAACCTTTGCGGAAAGCAATTGTTCTAGATATAACATATCCTCACAAGATAATATACCCACAATCCTCTCCAAGCCTAAGAAATAATTTTATATGGCTCACAAATTTGACTTTATAGATACAACACATTCAAAATTAACTTAATGCCTTATGCATACACATCTTCTTAGCACCCCACGAGATAACAAACCAAATGGGATTGCGGTAAGATAAAGTGATTATTCCATCACCAACCTTCCTTTTGAGGAGTCAAGATATAAGTGACTATACTTTGATGGCTTGGATCTTTCCAACATTTTGTAAATTCTGTACTTTCCATTACTAAAGTTGTTTTAGGTAAGCCATAATTTCATATAATTATGGCATTAGAATATATTGAGGTCATATAATCGTAAACAAACCTGGAGGGTATACAAACCTGGAGGGATATTCAAGCTTCTTTTTTCCTAGTAAAACATCTTCTCACTTCAAGGGATCCTTTTTTATCTTCTTCTTTTTCAACAATGTAAAAATACCTTGGCCACGAGGCGTCTAGAAGGTCATCAACCACCCACCACATGACCAATGTTCTACCAACAACATCAATAGAAGCATACATGTTTTTTTTTTTACTAAAACGGTTATAGGCCTTTTATATTGATTTTATGGCTAAGCAGCTGCCAGTTGCATTACACACAGAGATCTATTCTAACAAATGCCTAGGATCCAGATATACGGGCGTGGCAATACTCACTGACCCATTTACAAAAAGTCTGGGATTTTTCTAATTAGACATTGAACTTCATAATAGCATAAACATAGCAGAGCAACTAGAGTTGCATAGAAATCCAATCAAAGAGAAGAAGCATCATCTCTCTGTTTTTGGGGACTTTCCATGCTCCTTGAGCATTTCATCCACCTTCTTTTCCAGCTCATCCAGCCTGTGCCCAATTCCTCCTGAAAAGTTCGCCAGATCCTTCATGCTGGTCATATTATCATCAATGATTTCTTCCCTTAACTCTTTCAGCTCCTGGATCATACACTCGCAGCGTGAAGTTCATTCTTTTGCATTCTTAACTGCTTTGAATCCAGTTTATGAACTGCAGACTTTACTTCATTCAGATTAGCCTGAAGCTGAGAAAGGCGAGCCTCGATAGATGAGGACGAACAAGCTGCCTTGGATATACTCTTTCTGCTACCTTAAAGTCCCTTGCAAATACGCTGAAAATTACCCAGCTATCCTTCAGTGATTGGCAAAGTTGAATGTGAACAAAGACTGGAGTGATCTTCCTGAAATAGGCCCGGTTCTTAATTTCTGATGAGACTTGGAAAGAATCTACTCGTTTGCACTCGATCCTCCTAGCTGGCTGCGATTCTTTGGAGGATAGCAATTGGAGAGTTTTCTTTGAATACAGGCCGGGTACAAAGAGAGCGTGGGTCATGAGACTTGCATTTGTCTTACCTCTAATCGAGCTGCTCCTCATGCGCCTCAGTCTTCACGTGGGTCCAAATGGGAATCTTCATAGACTGAGTACTATAATCACTTATTTATTTCATGGGCAGAGACAAAAAAAGATCTTCCCTAACACTAGGGGATGGGCATGTGATCTTCGTTTCCATTAACTCTAATGACTCCCTTACTTAACGTGGCTCCACTATTGGCTTCATTATCTGCTAATTGATTGAGATTACGAAGGACGTGGTAGCACTTGACTTCTTCGAAGGCTTTCAGCTGAGTTATGACTTTTCGGTGATAGTGGGCCAGCCCCATGCAATTGAGAGTTTTCTTCAGATTGAGAGCCTGCATGATGATTCGGGAGTCACCAATGATAGCCAAATTAGTTATGGACAAACTTCTGGCTTGCATCAGTCCTTGCCAAATGGCAAGAATTTCTGCAATGTTATTGGAATTTTGGCCCAACCCCCAGGCGAAATTGAGGATAATATTCCTTGACTTGTATAGAATGACTCCTCCACTTCCCGCAGGTTCAGGGTTCCCTTTCGAGGCCCCATCCACATGCAGAATATGCTTGTTCAGAGAGGATCTCCATTTTATATATTCTTGCTCCTCAAGCCTGATTTCCCACGGAGAGAAATGCTTAACAGAGTTCTTGGTTCTGGTAAGCAAGGCTGGGTCTAGCCCATGAAACCAGCTATACTCCTCTTTGTCAGGGCTTTCTTCATTGGTGATTTTAGAGTTTGAGGAAACCAGCTCACTAATCAATGCCTTTACTTTGTTTGCAACTTGAGCTGGCGAAGCTGCCTTGTCCCTGAACATTCTATTATTTCGTTCAAGCCACACTTTCCAGCAGTATATTTTAGGGACCCACATCCAGCAGTGCTTTAACAAGTTCAGTCTTGAGAGGGAGAATGGGGCATAAACAGGCCAGGAGGCGAACAAGGAAGAGATGGAAGGAGGGGGGGCCAAATTCAGATGCGCTAGAAGGATATTCCAGATTTCTATAGCGAAGGAGCACTGAAGAAAAAGATGGGTCGAACTTTCCTCGTGGTAGGCATAGAGAGGGCATCTTGAGGGCCCCTCCCATCCTCTTTTCAGAAGGTTGTCCCAGGTTAGAATGCTGTCATGAAGAAGGGACCAGTAGAAGTGATCTATTTTGGGAAGAGAGGGAAGAAGCCAGAGGTTTTTCCACCTAGAGGGATTCGAAGCTTCCCAAGGAATGGCTTTGAAGGCTACATAACCAGCAGCAGCATTGTAAAGGCCTGAGGAGGAGCCCCAGCCTCTTTTGTCCTTTAGATTTGCAAAAGTGGGAGAGAGACCTTGAAGGGCCTCTAAGAGGGAGCTAGCTTCAGTCTTGAGTGCATGAGGGACATCCCCCAGGTCCCAATTTTTCCAAGAGCCATCCAGGCTCCAGCTGGATAAGTCCCAAAGAGTGAAATTTCTGTTCAAATGAAGCCAATTTTTGATATTCTCCAGACCTTCCACATTTTTTAAGGGGGACTGCCCTAGAATGGAGTCATCCCAGAACTTAATTTTGGAGCCATTTCCCGGAATCCAAGTGAGGTTTGAGGTAATCATATCAAGAGATTTGAGACAGAGAGCAAGGATAGGAGATCCTTTCCTAGTCTTGGGAGGACTGTCTAGGCACCTCTCTTTGTGTCCTCTGAAGTACTTTGTCCTTAGCGCTTTGGAGCTCCACGTTGTTTTAACTCTTATCATTTTCCATAAGATCTTACCACCCATAGCCAAATTCTGAGTGGCCACATCTCTGATTTGCAGCCCACCTTCCCATTTAGGGGCTTTGACCTTATCCCAGCTGACAAGGTGCATTTTCCTTCCTGTATTCCTTCCCCCTTCCCAAAGGAATTTTCTCAATAGATTGTCTATATCTTTCACAATTCCTTTTGGGGCTAACAGGATCGAAGCCTGATAGAGAGGAAGAGAGGCTAGGACAGAGTTGATGAGGATAGTTTCACCCGCTTTGTTTAACTAGGAAGCCCCCCAAGCCATAATTTTGGCCTTGAGTTTGTCCACCAAAGGCATCCAAAGGCTCCTTCTGGGAGTAGCTTTGATAAGCGGAATTCCAAGATATTTTATGGAGTCCCACGTGGAGGTTCCTTCCATTTCTAGCATTCTTGAGATATCTGTCATTTCACTGGGGGGGCAGTTCCAGCCATATATTTTGCTTTTCCTCAAGCTGATTTCACTGCCTGAGATGTCAGTGTAAGCGTCCAACTGGAAACTAAGGACCGACGCTTGAATGACACAGAGCAAGGGGGACAAGGGACAGCCCTGCCTCAGTCCCCTAGAGGCATGGAAGAAGTTTGCTGGTCTCCCATTTACCAAGGGGGCGATCCAAGGTCCTGAGATACAGGCTCTGATCCAGCTGATTAAATGGGGATGGAAGCCTAGCTTGAACGTTACAGCAAAGAGAAAATTTAACTGGACTTTATCAAAGGCATTAGCGAGGTCCAGTTTAACAATCATACCTTTCTCCTTCCATTGGCAGCTTGAATGAATGGCCTCTTGGACCAGGATGATGTTGTCCTGAATTTGTCTGTCCTTGATGAATCCCCCCTGGTTTTCCGGAATGATCCTGGGAAGAACGTTTTTTATTCTATTTGCAATGACTTTAGTGATGATTTTGTACCCCGTGTTGCATAGGGAGATGGGGCGGAATCTAGAGAAGCTTTGGGCACCTTTCTCCTTGGGAATTAACGCAAGGAAGGAAGAGTTAGTGCTTCCTCCTATTTTGCTGCAGTTCTGAGATTTCCTCACCATCTTGACTAGATCTTTCTGAATGATGTCCCAGCATGCAATGTAGAATCTTACCGTGAACCCGTCAGGCCCTGGAGCTTTGTCAGGGTTCATTCCTTGGATGGCTTTTCTTATTTCCTCAGTCGTTATGGGGCAAATCATCTTTCTATTATCTTCCTCATTGATTAGCGTGGGGAGGCCATTAAGAGGGTAGCGATCCATCCTAGGAGAAGAGTCCAATTCTTCTGTAAACAGATCGCTGTAGAAAGCGTGGGCAGCGTGCTTGATTTCTTCGATTTTATTGAAGGTTTGGCCTTGAAATTGAATTTCTCTGATACTGTTATAATTCTTCTGGGCTTCAGCTTGCTTGTGGAAGTATGAAGTGTTTTTATCGCCCTCTTTGAGCCATAGACAACGCGCCTTCACTTGCCAATAATGCTCCTCTCTTCTCAACGCTTTATGGAGGACTTTTTGCAAATCGAGCTCAGCAGCCAGCAACTCTGGGGTGATCGTGGCACTCTCCATTAGCAACTGTTGGTTGCCTAGATCCCTTTGAGCTTGTTTCCTTTCAGCGATGGGGGAGGGCAGGAGCTTGGCCCAGCTTTTAAGGGCTGCTTTGAGCCTTCTCAACTTTTCTTCCCAAATGAAGAAGGGTGACCCAGAAACTGATTTTTGCCAGGTTTCCAAGACCAGATCGTGGAAGCCATCCATAGAGACCCAGAGGGGGCTGAATCTAAATGGGATAGGGCCCAGTTTTTCTCCCGAAGACAAGGAAAGGGATATTGGCTTGTGGTTTGAGGTGCAGGCCTGGAGGATTTCAGAAGTTGCGAAGAGTCCAAGAGTAAGGAAGGAAGTATGGACAAGGAAGCGATCTAGCTGGGCAACAATGTGCCCTAGTCCCACTCTTTTATTAGTCCAGGTGAACTTTCCTTTGCTGGGTTTGATATCCTCTAGGTCCCATTCCATAATGATGTCTTCAACCCACTCTCGGGCCGGATCTCTTACCGAAGAGCCTCCTTTTTTTTCCGAAAGGGCGAGAGTTACATTCATATCTCCAGCAAGGATGATATTGTCGTGCCGGTTAGTGGACAGGAAGGAATTCAGCGAGTCCCAACACTCTCTTTTTTTCGATAGAAGAACAGGGGCGTAGATGTTGAAGAGGCTAATCTGATGCCCTGTGTCTCGATGCTGCAGCTTCGTGAAGAGCCAGTGGGTAGTGCTATGGTCCTCTAGCAAGTCAAGATTTGTGGAGTTCCAGAAGGTGGCTAGACCTCCTGAGGCTCCCCTAGTGCTGACTGCTCTACCATCTCCTTTTTTCCAAAACTTTTTACTAGCCTGGATGGTCTCAGGCTCCTCCATCTTTGTCTCCTGGATCAGAAGTATCTCTGGGGAGTTCATTCTTACTAGGTCTTTCATTGCTTCTTCTTTAGCCTTGCTTCCCGTACCTTTGCAGTTCCAAGAGACGAACTGCATTAATAACCTGAGGGGGGGGTGGCTCCTTTCGAAGCCCTGCCTTTCTTTGAAGATCTGGTTTCCATCATGTCCGGAATGGTTTGATGGACCCCTGCAGTCACGTCCCTGTATGATTTCTCTCCATTTTTTTTCATTCTGGTTTCCTTCCTCTTGGATTCTTTTCAGGGGTTCCAACTGAGCTGCTGGTCTCCGTAGCCCCCTCATCTGAATCAGCCCCGGGATCTGAGCCTATAGTGATGTGCTCATCATTCGATTTCTGGGATTCGTTTGCTGGAATGTCTCTCTTTTCCTTTGTCGGAGCTTTTGCTGGGGACGTGGGTTGTGAAGCTATCTCAGTGGTTTCTTTCGTCGGTTCCTTTGAAGTTGCTGCGCCTTCTTTCAATGGTTCCTTCAGATGTCTTGGATTGATCGAGGTTTGATTCTTTGCTTGAACAGCTCTGGGGTCTTTTGGTTTTGGGGCTGCTTTGCTTTTCTTGACCTTTTGCCAGCCTTCAGCTTCTTCCTTCTCTAGGGCTTGGATCTTTGGACAGTTTCGTTGAAAATGCCCATGTTCTTGACAGGCTCTGCATTTAAATGGGAGATGTTCGTAGTCCACTTTCTGGTAATGAGTCCAGGTGCCCACTGTTAGCTTCACGGCTTTCAAGAGCCCTGCCTCAAGATCCACTTCAACGCATATTCTTGCACAGTTGTAGATGGACTTGTTGTTCGCCTTGTCAACAAACTTCCCTATTCCATTTCCTATCATTTGTAGCGATTCGAAGTTCCAGCAGTGGACTGGCAGGTTGGGGAGCCTGACCCATACCGGCACCTCCTTGGGCAGATCTACCGTGGGATCAAAATTCGGTGTCCATCGGTTCAGATACAGCCCCTGGGTTCCCATAAAGTATGGACCATTTCTGAAGATGAGGTCCTTATCCTCCTTGTTAATAAATTCGAAGAGGAAGTAGCCGCTGCTCAGGGGGTAGCAGGTGACTCCTTGCTTAAGATGCGGCTTCCAGTTCCTTTGGATCCAGTCGTCGGTGGTTTTTGCTGAGGGCCAGAGCCCCATGAACTGACCAACTAGACCTCTCTCTGACAGAGCAAGGGCAATCTTAACCGAGGTCGTCTCTGGCAAAGCTATTTCAGGGATTTCCTCAAGCTTTTTGATGAATTTTGGCACTGAGTTGGGGGCTTTCCTCTTGCCTCCGCTGGCTACCAGCCTCCTGAAGGCATCCAACTCTGCTGACGGGGGGGGGAGGGGGGTCCCCGCCCCCTGCGGCGGCCATAACTGCAACCTGAAAACCCTAGAACGCCTCTATCTCACGTGCGCCCAGCCTGGCGCGATCAGCTCCTCAAGGTCGTTGATAACGAATAAATTTGATAGAAGCATACATGTTACCTATAATGATTAGTTGATCATTAAGATTAAAAAAAGTTCATATAACCAACCTTTAATGTAGGTACAATACCCCACCGAACAACTACAAAGACATGTTGAGGGGATATAAGGGTGGTGATACACTTCACAATAAAAACAATTAGCATCTAACCAAATAAAAAGTAAGCTAATAAATTACAAATAACAATAGTACAATAGTTTTGACTTCTTAAAAATGCTATATATACTTCATTAATTGAAAACATGATTTGGCAGATTGTATATTTTTAACTAATATCTCTCAAACCCAAGCATTCCATGAGGCTATTTTCATCAAGAACCCACTATGTCACACGTATTCTAATCATTCTCCATAAGGACATTAAGAGCATTGTAAGGGTTTAACTATTCAGTGGTTTACAAGGAGCAATCAATTATCGAAAGTATTAGGCCCTTGCCTCTTAAAGTAGCCATTAACTGAATCATTAGTGTGGGAATTAATTCATAGAAGAGGAGAATGAGCCCACTGTGCCACACTTTGTTGAGTAATCCTAAAGACTTGTTGGAGCGCTAACTTGCTAACTAGACGAGCTTGAGGCTTACTAAGATCAGTTCTTGTTGCAATTTTCTTCATTGGGGCCTTTGAGTCCATCTTCCCTTTACATCATTTTTCATTGAGAACCAGATTATGCTCAAGGGGTCCGATTTGATCCATTAGGGGGAAAACTTTGGGGCCATTAACTAAAATGGAAAACTTGGGCCATTAACTAATAGTCATAAACATGGTGGTTTTGTATTTGACATTGGAATAAAGTATTTTGGTATAGTAATATCTTATAATTTTATCTTTTACCCTTATAACATAATACTCCTTTAGGTCCAAGTATAACAATTAACTTTAATTCAAACCTTTTGTTGGAGGTTAAGGTTGAAAAATCACTTATAGTCATTTCAAATAAAGTGGCCTAGGCCAGAAAAATGACTTATACTCATTTTAAATAAAGCCACCAATAGGGGACATTATACATTCCAAGAATGACCAAATATACATAAAGAGACCATAAAATTCAACCCAAATTGGGTGGGATAATTGAGTTTCTTAGTCATCAGAAACTATTTCACTTTAAGGTAAAATGACAACTAGTGTGTTACATATCTAAGGGATTTCGAGGGATTTCCTTGATGACCTTAAGGATCACATGGATTTTATTGATAAATTGGAACAATAAGAAGTCTTTAGTTAGGCCATGAGTGTGGAAATAATTCCATTCACGTGGTTCCTAAACCTTCTAAAACTAGTTATAAATGTTACTTTACGAATGAACTCATCTCATAAAGTATCTTAATGTGGTTTCTTCTTGAAAACTAACATAGATCCATTTTAAACTTAGTTCTACTAAGCACCGAGAGAGATCCAATTTCTTGGAGTGAACTTTTTTCATCTTTAGTTTTTTACACAGCAAGAAAAAATTTACCCCTCAAGAAATTGGTTCCCTCTCAGTGCTTAATAGATTTGGGTTTAAGATGGATCTATGTTGGTTTTAATATTTTTATTATGAACTGACTTGAAAATTTTGGATTACTTCTTATTTTTGATAAGTTATGAAGTGACATGAGAACACTACGTGACGAATGTGAAAACATCTCCTCCATACTAAATTGTAAGTACCTTGCTTCTCTCAGTGCAGCCATTATATTTTTGAAAATATTCTTTGATAGAATATCAACAAAGATCTCATTAGTTTCATAATTACGTTATTTTTTGTAATGTGACATTTTGTGATACCTTTGGTGGTATGGTTAATGTTGCTAATATTGTTGATATACAATCCTCACACCATTGCTTGAACTACATTGAATCCCTACACAATCAAATTCATTCCACTTCTTTGAAATATATATTTTTTTCTTAAAAAATAATTTAATTTGCAAAGTTTAGAAAACATTGTTAAACAAAGCATAAGTAAAATGATCATTTGATTCTTAACCATTCATAAATTTAGTTCCATCAATTTCATCCCACTTCCTAAAGGATATTTTTTCCCCAAAAATAAGTCTTATTTGCCAACTTCAAAAAAACGTTGTTAATAATGCATAAGTAAAATGTTCATTTTGATTATTAAATATTTATAAATTTAAATTTTAAATATTATAAATTGTTTGTTTTTGAGGTTAAGATATGTGTTAGGAATAGGAGCACTCCACAAACATATGTTGTTTGGGGTGGAGTGTAGAAGATGGATAAATTTTAACGAAATGTGGGGTTTTTAGGCTTTTAGGATTGCATGTTTGATTGGTTAAAAAACGTGGTTATTCTTAAAGAGTTACCTCTGTTCATCACTTGGGAGACTTGTAAAGCTTGAAATAGATACATTTTTGAAGAGCGTATTCCTACTATTTTTGGAGTTTGCTCCCGGGTTGTTTGTTTATTTTCTGAGTACTTCAAAGAATAAAAGCATAATAAAATTATTTTTTTTACAAATCCTCATTTTATTATGAACATCCCTCTAGGATTTTTTGATGGGGCTGCAAAGGAGGGGGTCTGCGGTGCTGGAATGGTTCTTCTCATCAAAGAAGACCACTCCATTTTTCTTTGGATGGGTGTTGGTTTAGGTACCAACACAAAAGCAAAACTCATTTCTTTATGGGGCTTATTGTAGTTCTCTAGGAAAATAGGTATCTTGGATCTTCAAATAGTGGGGGATTCCAAAGTGGTAATTGATTGGTTTTTTGGTGCTTCAAATCTCCAAGTATTGAATTTGGACTCGTGGGCAACTCTGATTTTTTAATTAAAAGATAGTTCCTCTAATATTTTCTTCTCACATATTTCCAGAAAGTTCAATGATCATGTTGATGTGCTTTCCAAGAAAGCAATGGGCATCATTGATGGTCTTCTTTTCTATAAGGAGGCCATTGACGGTGACATAGTGGACAAGGGGACAATGCTCATCTTTTAACTTGGTTGAGAGTTTGTGTTTGTATGTTTTGATGTTCCAATAAGAAAGATTGTAAATTGTTCTAGCTAGAATTGTCTTTTTTGGATTGTTGTAGGATACTTAGAGGTTTGTAGTTAGGGTTGTTTTTGGTAGTATTGACTGTTTTATGGACTATTTTGTGGAAAAATAGATTTAAGTATTATTTTGCATATGACGACGATGTAATCTATGTAACTTTGATTCCTTGAAGTTGAATAACAAATCACAGGTTTTTTTCTTGTGAAAACAAAAAATGTGTTAGGAAAAACTAAAATTGTTCATTTTGATTCTTAAATATTTATGAATTTAGTTTTGACATATTATAAACTGTTTTTTTAAATGATGAATAATTTTATGTGTATAACATTTGTGATATATAAAATATTTCTTATAAAAAACCCAATTAACCAGTTCATATAAAAATTGAGTTTAAAATGTAAATTCCAAGGTTAAGTAAAAATGTTTTTTACTATAATATTTTATGTGCTTGTGTTTTTTTCACTTTAATATTTTATGTGCTAAGTGTTTTTATATATGCTAATTTAGTTATAAAAAAGTAATTTAATAAATGGACAAAACTTAATTATTTTTTGCGATCCTTAAATTTGATATGAATTTTGTTGGAATTTTCAAGTTTAATTTAATTGGTCTAAACTTTAATGGAGAGTGTAACTATGATTTTTTTTCTCAAAGCTGTCCATTCTTCTTAATATAATCCAAATTGTCATTGAATCAATTAAGATAAAGTCTTAATATAATCCAAATTGTCATTGAATCAATTAAGGCAAAACATTACCTTACAAAAAAAATGAACTAGCTAAAAAATATTAAATTTATTTACTTGTTATGTCACTTTTAATTGAAGATATCCTTTTATTAAGGTTTCATTTCAAACTACTTTACCACTTTTCCCTGTACCTAATTTTTTTGTCAACTAATTAAAACATCACATAACATTTAAACCTAAATTATTTGATAAACACAAAAAGCCAACTAATTAAAACATCACATAACATTTAAACCTAAATTATTTGATAAACACAAAAAGATTTGTTATTGTGGATTATATCTTATTATTTGATAAACACAAAAAGACAAGTATCTATTGTTGTGGATACTGGATGCTATCTTAATGTGTTATATAAATTGAGATTTCTATTCACATGAATTCTATATTTTTCTATTAATTAAACTTAATCAACTAATAAAATATCACATATTAACAATTATAATCAAATTGCTTATCTACACCAAGAATCAAGGATGTGGTAGGTGTGTCTAAAAACACATTTTAGACTCAAGATAGTTTATTAATAGTTGAAGTACCATGAACATGTAAAAATCTGTCTATTTTAATAGAATGCATACATGTTTTTGATTCTACAATTGAGATCTACATGCAACATTAAAACTTTTGAAATAATCATTAATACCAAGGAAATTAATAACACAAATGCATTGAACAAATATATTAAAAAATTATATTATTTTAAAGTTTTAAGAAGAATTGTGAGATAGAGCTTTGTTAGGCAAAATGACAAAAATAACTAAATATTTACATAAATTTGTTGAGACTTATTTATAGAAAAGTTAGCTTTCTATAATGATTTTGAATGATAAATGACATAAAATATATTATACAAATATTTACATAAATGTGTCAAGACTTATTTAAAAAAAAAATGGCTTTCTATATTAATTTTGAATGATGATTGACATTCTTGATTTTGAATGATGGTTGACATTCTTGATTATAAACATGGACACCAAACATAAATTGATAGAACTTGGCATACAAGTTCATATAAGCTATTCCCATAGGGATTTTTATAATCATATAAAGGCTATGATAGACTAAGGGCCATCCCTCACAACCTCTTTTAAGAGTGTAAAGTGACCATGAAACTAAGGGCCATCCCCAACCTCTTTTAAGGGTGTAAAGTGATCATGAGAATAAGGGCCATCCCTCAACCTCTTTAGTGTTAGGTGGTCATGAGACTAAGGGCCATATAGAATTTGCATGCAAGCTCATACAAGCTATTCTCATAGGGATTTTTGTAATCATATAGAAGCTATGCTAGACTTAAGTCCACCCTTCACAATTTTGAATGATGATTGGCATTCTTGATTGTAAACATAAACACCAAACATAAATTGATAGAACTTGACATACAAGTTCATAAAAACTATTCTCATAGGGTTTTTTATAATCATATAAAGGCTATGACAGACTAAGTGCCATCCCTCACAACCTCTTTTAAGGGTGTAAAGTGACCATGAGACTAAGGGCCATCCCCAACCTCTTTTAAGGGTGTAAAGTGATCATGAGACTAAGGGCCATCTCCCATCCTCTTTAGTGTTATGTGATCATGAGACTAAGGGCCATCTCCCAACCTCTTTAGTGTTAGGTGATCATGAAACTAAGGGCCATATAGAATTTGCACACAAGCTCGTATAAACTATTCCCATAGGGATTTTTGTAATCATATAGAAGCTATACTAAACTTAAGTCCATCCCTGACAACCTCTTTCAAGAGTGTCAAATGATCATGAG
Source organism: Pseudotsuga menziesii (assembly GCA_001517045.1). Classification (NCBI taxonomy): domain Eukaryota; kingdom Viridiplantae; phylum Streptophyta; class Pinopsida; order Pinales; family Pinaceae; genus Pseudotsuga; species Pseudotsuga menziesii. The sequence continues at coordinate 507,042 of LPNX010778158.1, read as the reverse complement.
ACTAAGGGCCATTCCCCAAAATAGAGTGCTAGGTAATTGAGAGACTAGGAGCCATCCCCACAACCTCTTTTTAAGGGTGTCAAGTGATCATGAATTATGCCTTTAAGTGATGATGAAGTTGCTTTTTGCAACTGTGTTTTTGTTGTTTTTGTCAGATGTGTGATATAGCTAGTGTGGAAGGCAGACATGTCGTGAAACAACACCTTTGAACTTTGAATGAGACCCTAGTATGTACAAAAGTGTGCACGAACAACTTTTAGTTAAGAAATTATATTTGTTTGAATGAATTCAATGCAGAAAGTGACTTTATAAAAGTTAGAAGCCCCCACATCCATTTCAATCCCGAAAAACAATGGCTAGGCCGACTCCCGCGCCCGTTCGGATGTGGATTGTGTGCGTGCGTGCATTGGATGCGGTCACGACTCACCGGTCTCCCGGGCGGTGTTGGCCTTGCTTTTTGTCGGCGGCCCCAGTCACATCGGAGCCGTGAACACCCGACTGTTGTTTCTCATCTCCCGCCCAAACCTGTGCACCGGGTGGGCCACCCGCGCCACCAACAATTAGCCTCTTTCATTAGGTAATGCAAGCGAAAACTCTTGAAAACTCTTATATATATATAAACACATGTTTTCCTATTGAATATCAAAAGTCATTTTACCATGATTAGTCCTTAGTTTGCTAGTGTGGAACCTTGATTGTTTCATAGTGTTATTGTTCATGTGGCCCCATCTTTTGTTTCAGTTGATCTCTTTAGGATTTCAACAGTTACTTTAGATTTAGATTTTATTGGTGTTCTTATTTTGGATTTTGATTTTGGTACTCATGTTGATGTGTGGTGAATGTTTGATTGGATTGACATAGAAGACGATGAGTGTTGTGAATATTTAGTTGGATTTGTGTAGAAGATGATAAGTAAAGCGAATGTGTAAGAAAATGTATAGAGTGGGAAATATATCTAATAAGTTAGTGTAAAGATGGAAGTATTGTTGTAGAGAAGCATGTATGCAAGTAGAAGATTGTGGTGAATGCAGAAAAAGTCAAATGATTGAACATAAAAGTTGGAGAGTTGAACATGTGGCAGTGAGCTTGAGCTAAAAATAGAGGAAGGTAAATCATTGCAACATAATATTTGACTTTATTGGGGTGTAAACATTGATGTGTGTGTGTGTGTGTGTGTGAGAGAGAGAGAGAGAGAGAGAGAGAGAGAGAGAGCAAACCAAGGTCAAGAGGAGAGTGAGGAGAGAGCACACCAAGGTTAAGAGGAGAGTGAGGAGAGAGCACACCAAGGTCAAGAGGAGAATGAGATTGATTAAATGATGAGAGGAGAGGATAGACATTTGATCAACATGATGCCAAAGAACAAATATTACAACATAGGCATATTGTTTGTGGGATGGACAAATTACAATGATGAGAGAAGAAGTTCAAGAGGAGAAGAACACCTTGATTATTTTATCTGTAGAGAAAGTGAAGTCCATACACAAGTATTATGAGGACAATCTTGAGAGCAACGATATGAATAGACCAATGTGAGCATTTCATTGTTATTAATATATCTATTTTTATTTCCTTTATTTTCCCTTTGCTACAATAAACTATGTGGTATGAGACCAACACATAGGACTTCACTTGGGACCATTCCTTATTGTTGTGCACCATATTGGTATCACAAAATAATGAATCTTTAAGAATCTTATGTCATAGTTGATATCTGAATTATAAAACTAGAAGTCCCTACAGTTGCGACAACTTGTAGGGTAATAATAACACCAATGACATGAAGAGGTGGAAGATCCAATGTGAATAAAGAATCCAAAAGCTCAAAAGAAGAATTGAGGAATTAGAAACAAGACACCATAGTGGAGATCAAGAATCTAGTGGCTTGGAGGGTAAAGCGGNAGAGGTGGAAGATCCAATGTGAATAAAGAATCCAAAAGCTCAAAAGAAGAATTGAGGAATTAGAAACAAGACACCATAGTGGAGATCAAGAATCTAGTGGCTTGGAGGTTAAAGCGGCAAAGAAGAACAAGATAATGATAATGAAAGAGATGCCACAGTCCAATTTCTAATATTCTTCAAAAATAAAAGGGGCCCAAAATTGAAGTTTCCTATTATGATGAAAGTTTGAAGGCATAAATATTCATTGGTTGGATAAGTGAACTAGAAAGGTATTTTAAGTATGATTTTAAAATTGAAGACCAAACAAGGTGAAGTTCATCATTACAAAGTTGAAAGGATATCTAGCCATTTGATGAATTTTGTGTAGTGTGAGAGAATGCACCTAAATAAGGATAAGATAAGGACTCGGGGTAAGAAGGTATTTAAGTTGAGAGAGAAGATCCTTCTAGTGGATTACAACTAATTGATTTCTCGGACAAATGTGGAGTTTGGAGAATAATGTGTGTTGGGATATATTTTTCCAGGAAAAAATGGTCATGTTTTTTTATATTCAACTGAAAGTAGGTTGTTCCATGGTTCTTACAATAACAACAAAACATCAAATGGGGAGATGGGAGACTCTTTGAGTTCAACAAACAATTTTTTGTTATTGTTTTTAAACCCATAGGATACTTCCTTCCCCTCTTGAGACATAACCAATAGTAACTGAAATTTCATAGGCTGAAGTCTAACAAAATGGCCATAGGCCTCATTATATCATCCAACCCTTTCATACTTGATAAAGAAAAATAAAGTCAAGTTTATCCCTAAGGCCATGAACCAAACCTCTATTTAGTAATGAAGGTCAAGAAATAACCAATATCAGGTCTTTAAATTCCTCAATCTACCCCCTTGAGTCTAAGAACTTGGAGGGGACAAATTCAAGGCCTTATACTTGTTCCACTCACTTAAAGAACGTTTGCCACAAGCTAGAAAACTACAAGACAAAGAAATTGTAACCTAATATGACACAAAAAATGCCACTCTCAAGATCAGGAGATGCATAAGTCTTGCTAAGCAAATCCATCTGCGACAGAAGCGCACCAAATTCACATCTCCCAAAGAAAGAAAATTGAGATTATGCAAAGTAAGAGGAACACCAGATCCAAATCACAAAGAGTCCTCCCTAATACTTTCATTGCCAACACAAAATGCATGAACCAAATGAGATGGAGAAAAACCTCAAAAGATGTGAAATAATCCTTCACTAATGACCTAAGAGAGTTCACCAAGCCCACCTTAATAGAAAACTAGTAGAAGTCGATCACTATTAGCCAAAGAATTAGATGCGAGGTCAAGAGAGGGATTTTTCGCCCCAAATCCCGAGCCATAACACCGGTCCTCAGTCATAGAAACTCCAACATAGTGGACATGAGAGGAAAATGTTGAATCGAGCACACCCAATGGAGCCACAATAGGAACCACTGGTTTCTCAACTTTAGTGCACTGTGTGGATTTGTCCAATCACATGAAAGAATCAATCAAATGCGACAACAAATGCACAATATAAATACTCTATGAAATATCCCCAAGTCCCTCCGCAACAAAAACATGCATGCTTAGAATAATGATATCCACCATGTCATTAGAGATGGGAATAGAGCCCAACTTAGGTACATTGATAACCTCCTTAGGAAACAAACAACCTTTACAACCTTCAACAAAATAATCATGAACCAAAGAGACCTTATCCCCCAAAGGAGAGGGAAAAATTAATTGAGCAAGAGAAAACATCACCACCTCAATACCAACTATATATGTAGTCGATCACCACCTTTTGTAGGTGAAATATTTCCAAGGGAAATCTCTAAGTATACGACCAACAAGATGAAAAAAGTGAAACCTAAATGGAATTTTCTCATAGTCAAGCTCTTGAAGCCATCATTTGTCCTCACACACTGTAGAGAAATTGCAAGGAAGACTACCATTTGTCTGCATTAGGACAAGAGTATGAGGAACCCCTTTCTTATTTAGGATTTCTGTAAAGGCCCTCTAAAACTCACCCATCGAATCACCAATTGTAATACTGACAGTTTAACCCTTCTAATGTATTGAATTAGACTATGGAAAATGATGTAAATCTACTAGCACGTATTCTTAGTGTGGAGCTTGTTGCCTCATTTCACACACCCGGGGGTTAAGCACAACATAAATCTTTAAGCTGTTAGGTGTTTCCTTGGGGGCAAGTCTTGAGTCAAGTGCCGTCACTTGATATTGACTCCTCCGTTTAGGTAAAATTGCTAGTGAAGCCAAGGGGGGTGGTCCCTAAGAAAGATTTAACTAAGGGTCTTTTGCTTTAGTCGTTAACGATGGAGGTAAGTTTTTTAGGAGTTTTTCGAAGTAAAATAGTGAGACAAGATTGTTGCAAAAATGATAAATATTTCACCAGCATATATATAATAACATCAACACATAAGGGTTTAGCAACAATTAAAAGCTGATAATAAGAGAAATTAGAATGTTGCAAGTTTAGATTAGTGCCAATGGAGTTAGAGTAAAAGAAATAATGTTGCCGAAAGATGAAATGTTTTGCAGTGTGTTCTTGGTTAGTTTTAATTATTAAAATATGAATTGAGTTATGGGAAGGGGATTCTCCATATACTGCAAAGTACTGAGAATATGTTTGGAATACAATGAAGGTGGTTCTTCACTTGGAAATGTGGGTTGAATTGGAGTCTCTGAGAGGTGTCCAACACAACACCAAAAAGGGTGTAGCCTAACGATATGCCGAGGTCATTATTCAATGGTTCTCGCTTCCATTGAATAATTTTCCCATGATGTCAAATATCGCTACGCCAAATTTTCATAATGTGTTTGCGAGTTACTTTTATTAATGGATTGTTAAGTTAATGTGTGGAAATTATAAAAAGTCACAAATCGGTTTTGATTTCCCAACGACCAGAAAAATCCCACAGAGGGAAAGAGCATACACCAGGTTTGCGATGAAGTGTTTGTTCCAATTAAATTAAGCAAAAATATTGTACATGCAAATAAAATAATGACAAAATGGAACCACAAACTATGTGTCACTTTCTGATCATCCACCAATAATCGACAATCTCTTTAATTGGTGGCGAGAGCATACTTTGTAGAACCAAGTGTTGAGAATATAATTGTCATTGATGTCAAAGGAATTCATGAATGACAAAGGAATAACCAATAGACATGGTAGCAGGATGAAATCAGTAAAGGATCCATTACATGGATAATTAGTGATATCAAAGGAGTTCAACAATGACAAAGGAAAATCAGTGACAGGGAAAGTGAGTGACAAGAAAAAATTGGACCACCAGGATTGAATCCCCAAGGAAATCTACGGAGGGGAATGATTTCCGCACAAAGAAAAGGGAAGATCCACAAATCCGCATTTGATCGTAGATAAACGGTAAGGATTGAATCCATAAGAAAATCTACGGTGGGGAATGATATCCGCACAAAGAATGGGGAATGATATCCACACAAAGAAGAGGGGAGATCCACAAATATGCATTTGATTGTAGTTCAACGGTTAGGATTGAATCCTCAAGGAAATCTACGACGGGGAATGATTTTCGCACAAAGAAGAAGGGAGATCCACAAATACGCATTAGATCGTAGATCGATGACCAAGAGCGAACCCACAAGAGAATCAATGGTTCAAAAGAAATGCAGAAAGCGGAAGATGATAAATCAAAGTCTAAAATAATATGGTTTTCCGCAACTTAGAATCCAACAGCGGAATGCAGAAGAAGGAAAGCGGAAGGAGGAGAATCACGAAAAGAATTTGGGAAAATGTAGCAGTTTCGCGACCCAAAGTCCACTAACGGAATGTGGAAAGTGGAAGGTGGAGAACCGTGAAAAGAATTTGGGAAAATGTCACAGTTCTACTACTCAAAGTCCGCCAGTAGAATGCGGAAAGCAAAAAGCGGAAGGCAAAGAATCATGGAAAGAATTTGGGAAATTGTCACAGTTCAGTGACCCGAAGTCTTCCAATAGAATGTAGAAAGTGGAAGGCAAAGAATCATGAAAAGACATTTTGAGAAATGTTACAATTCCGCAATTTGCATCCTATCATTAGATCTACGGTCAGGAAATATCCCGATATAAAATCAACGGCTCAAGATGATTGTGGAAATAGAGAATGCGGAAGGTCACGACTAGAAGATTCATGAAGAGGTACGATCAATGAAATGGCGCAATGGTGAAGAGATGCGTCCGGAGGAAGTGTGAAGGTATTTATTGACATAATGATTGAAAAAACTAATTTGTCTCTGTGATCGTGAATGACAGAGTCCAAGAAGTGAATGCAGTTCCATAGCAAACTGATAAAATTCAGTCCAGGGCGGTAGGGTGGTGCTAGGGCAGGCTATAAGTTTGCAAAGGGTGTTGTAGTAGGAAGAAACTCAGGGTGTTGTAGCATCCTTGTCTGTTGTAGCAGGAAGAAACCCAGGGTGTTGTAAGCATCCTTGTCTGTTGTAGCGAGAAGAAATCCTGGGTGTTGTGGCATCCTTGTTTGTTGTAGCAGGAAGAATCCCAAGATGTCGTTGCATCCTTTCTGTAGCAGCAGATAAATCAATTTCGTAGATTCATCTTTTCAATGAGTTTGAATTGGTGGTTCTCTCTTTGAAGTTTCCATGATAAAATTTGTGTCTTAACCTGTTTGAATTGTTGTGTTTTTTGTTATTTTGAAAAGGGAAAAAGACAATACTGATTCCCCCCCCCCCCCCCCCCCCCTCAGTATTGTGGAATAATCAAACAATTGGTATTGGAGAAGCTTCATTCACCACCGTTTAACCACTGGAAGGAAGATCCTATTTAAAAACCACTATGGATCAACAAGAACGATTAGCCACTAACAGATTTACATTATTCACAGAAGAAAATTATGTATACTGGAGTCTGAGAATGAAGTGCCATCTGATGTCCCTTGGATAGAAGGTTGGGGAAGAAACTGAAATAGTATAAAATAGGAGACCAAATACCTACAAACCCAGAGGAACTAGGCCAATCTGAAGGTAATTCCATAGCGCTAAATGCAATCTTGAGTGGATTGACAAATGCTGTATTTACAAAATTTATGCGATGCAAAACTGATAAACAAACCTGGGATAAGTTAAAAATTATCTATGAAAGGGCATCTAAAGTCAAAGAATCCAAGCTTCAGACATTTAAAGGGCAGTTTGAGAGCCTTAAAATGAAAGAAGAAGAAAATATTGGGCAATACCTTCTAAGAGTAGATGAGGTTGTTAATGGTATTAGAGGTCTTGGAGGAAAATTAAAAGAAATAGAAGTGGTGAGCAAGGTACTAAGAACATTGCCAATGAAGTATGACTCAAAAGTATCCATCCTAGAAGAACGAGATGAGCTTGACCTTGTGACAGTAGATGAACTACATGGAATTCTCATTGCATATGAGATGAGAACGAGACTAAATGAATCCTCAAGAAAAGAAGCAACATTTAAAGCCTCATCCCAAAACCAATCAGAGAACCTAGATGATGAGGAACCTCTTTTTATTAAAAAACTTAAGAAAGGTACTGGCAAATATAAAGGGAAGTTACCCCTAAAATGTTTTAACTGTGGAAGAATTAGACATTTTGCTTCGAAATGTACTTACCCTAAACAAGATAATAGTGATGAGAGAGAAACCTCAAAGTTCAAAAAGGGTAAAATAAGAAACAAGAAGAAATCCTATGAGAAAAAGAGGACTGTTTACACCATGGAATATAGTGAAGATGCAGATACAAGTGAAGATGAAGAAACTAAAATTCTATTCACGGGTTTAGATACTCAAGCTTCAAATAGTGACTCAGATGTGGAAGGAGAAGTAGACTTGAGAGCTGAACTTGTTAGCGCTCTTGAAGAACTTGAGAAATGTAGAAAAAGGAACAAACGGTCAAATCATGTCATTAGTGAGTTGGAAGCTCAACTACTAGATGCCAAAAGAATTGAGGAGGATCTAAATTTACAGCTCAAAAGAAGAATACATGAATGTGATAGACTTGAAGAAGAGATCATGCAATTCAAGAAAAATATTGATGAAGGATCTATTAAATCAACATTTGAGAACAGCTCAAGGATTCTATATGACATCCCGGATAGCCAAATATCATCAAGTGATAGATCTAGCTTGGGTTTTAGCAAAGAAAAGAAGCCAGAATGTTTCTCTTTCACTAATCAAGAAGGAAATAATAAAAGCTATGCCGAAGCACTAAAAAGTCCAGTTAAAATGGAAGAGAGCAAGAAGGCCGCCCTAAGCTCTCAAGATAAAAACAAAATTAATATGGTGCCTAAGAGACCAAGTAGATATCAAGAGATATTTTTGGGTCATTTTTACTCTTGTTATAACTTTGGTCATAAAGCCTTAAATTGTAGAGCTTATGGGAAGGTTCGTGAACACAAGAAGAAGTCATCAAGTAACAAACCAAAAGGAAATCGTAACCTTTTTACACTTCTTCAAAAATGTGACATAGAGTGTTACAAATATAATAACCATGGACATATGGCAATAAATTGTAACATGAGGACTCCTACAAAAAAGACTATTGCAATTAAGTCTCAAGACACCAAACAAAATAAGTATTGGAGGGAAAAGGAAGAAAAGGAAAGTTCATTGATTGCTCTATGTGCAACAGAAAAACACAACCTATGGCACTTGGACAGTGGGTGTTCAAAACACATGACCGGTGACCCAAACATATTCATAACACTAAAAGATAATAAGGGTAAAGTCACATTTAGAGAAAATGTGTCTTCCAAGATAATTGGCAAAGGAACAGTTGTTGTCAATAACAAGATCAAAGAAGAAAATGTATTACTAGTAGAAAACCTCAAGCCTAATCTCCTTAGTGTAAGTCAAACATGTAATCAAGGGAACATCTGTATTTTTGACTCAAAAAAGTGTGAAATTAGGAAAAAGGACTCGAGAAGAGTTGTTGGCCTTGCTATAAGAAATTTAAACAATGTATATATCCTAGAAAATGAAAATCAATGTTACTTAAGTATGGTTGATGAAAGTTGGTTATGGAACAGGAGGTTGGGACATTTAAATTTTGACAATCTTGTCAAAATAAGTAAGAAGGAAGCTGTAAGAGACTTTCCTAAAATTGTAAAAGCTCTAAACTCAGTTTGTAAACATTGTTAACATGGGAAGCAAACTAGAGCTAGTTTTAAAACAAAAGAACATACGACCTCACACCCTCTAGAAATAGTGCACATGGATCTCTGTGGACCAACAAGAACTAAAAGCCTGCAATGTGAATAATATTTCATGTCGTTCACTGATGATTACACAAGGATGACTTGGGTGACATTTCTCAAAGAAAACTCAGAAGCCTTTGAGAAGTTCAAAATATTCAAGGCAATGGTTGAAAATGAGACATATATGAAAATCAAATGTCTTAGATCAGACAATGGGGGAGAGTTTACTTCAAATGAGTTCAATGAGTTTTGTGAGATACATGGAATCAAGAGACAATTTTTAGCTGTAAAGACTCCTCAACAGAACGGTGTGGTTGAAAGGAAAAATAGAATAGTCCAAAAAGCTGCCAGAATAATGCTTAAAGAAGCAAAGCTGTCAGATGCATATTGGAAATAAGCAGTATACACAGCTGTTTATATACTTAATAGAGGAAAACTTAGAGTGAATAAGGACAAGAACCCTTATGAACTATTGTATGGAAGACTAGCCTCAGTCAAATATTTCAAAGTATTTGGCAGTAAGTGTTACATTAAAAGGAACGAGGATGACCTTGGCAAGTTTGAATCTAGGACTGATGAAGGAATATTTCTAGGATATTCATCCACCAAGAAGGCGTATAGATGTTACAATCAAAGGTTACACAATATTATAGAAAGTACAGATGTGAGAGTAGATGATATAAAACCAAGAAGAATAAGAAGTCATGATAGTGTTGAAAATACAAATGATGAAGAAAAGGAAAACTTGCAAGAGGATGAAAGTACTCATGATGAAGAAGAAGGTATAGAAAAGGAAGAGACACAAGAAAGTGAAGAAGAATCCCCAAGAGATGATACAAAAAACTCCATCCACAAGGATACAAAAGAATCATCCAGAGACACATATTTTAGGTGATAAAAATGTTGGAGTTAGTACAAGGAGATGACTAACATTTAATGAACAAGCCCTACTCTCAATAATGGAACCTAAATATTTTACAGAATGCAGCAAAGGTAATGAATGGGTCTAAGCCATGAATGAAGAATTAGATCAGATTGATAAAAATGAGACCCATGAACTTGTCCCGAGAACTAAAGGTAAGAATGTTATAGGGACCATGTTGGAGTATCTGTACAACCTCCATATGGTATTAACCGCCGCACCTCTAGGAATATAAAACATTGGACTAACCGCCACTCCTGGTGATAGGGCCTTGTGCTAGGTTTCAAATGTTCATCAATCTACAGGTTTTGGTGTAATGGCAAACCTTACATGGTATCAGAGCAGAGGTATCAGGTTCAATTCCCCCAATCTACGCCGCAGGCAGGGTGTTGGAGTATCGGTACAACCTCCACATGGTATTAACCGTCGCACCTCTAGGAATATAAAACAAGTGGACTAACCACCACTCCTGGTGATAGGGCCTTGTGGTGGGTTTCAAATGTTCATCAATCTGCAGGTTTTGGTGTAACGACAAACCTTACAGACCAAATGGGTTTTCAAGAACAAATTCAATCAGGATGGTCAAGTGATAAGGAACAAGGAAATATTAGTGTGTAAAGGGTATTCTAAGGTAGAAGGGATTGATTTTGAAGAAACTTATGCTCTCGTGGAAAGACTTGAAGCAATCAGAATGTTTTTAGCATTCTCAAGCCATAAAAAATTTAAAGTGTATCAAATGGATGCGAAATCTGCATTTTTGAATGGAAAAATAGAAGAAGAGGTTTATATTGAACAACCTGAAGGTTTCCTATTATAAAAATAGAGGTTATGCTTGCAAATTGAAAAATGCACTCTATGGTCTCAAACAAGTGCCAAGGGCTTGGTTTTCAAGGCTTGGGTAGCTATTTAAAACAACAAGGATTTAGGAGAGGGGCCACTGAAAGTAAGATCTACAACCGGCCCTATTCATCTCCTGAATCTGCTCCGTCAAGGTGGATAGTTGTGACTGAAACTGTGCCAGTTCAGGAGTTGCACTCATTGAAGGGCATAGCAACTGCTCATGTTGCACATGGGTACTTGTTCATAGATTATTATATCTTCATGGTCTCAGCTAGAGCTTCTCTTTGAATAGTCTATTTTTGTGGCATCATGGGTACTCTGGTTAAGGGCAGGAGACCTTGGATAAACCACTCTTTTGTGTTGGGTATTACGTATAGGATATGTAAATATGCCCATTATAGTGTGGAGCCTCTGATCATAATCCCAAGCACTCTCACCAACCATTTGCTTTATCTCCTTTAGCTCAGCACAACTTTGCTGTTCTGAATTTAGCATTTGGTTACTTAACTGTCAATCAAAGATAAAAATATGATCATTGCTGTTGTGTATGTAGATGACATCATATTTGGAAGTAATTTACAAATACTAAGTGTAAACTTTCCTTCTGAAATGAAGAAGGAATTCGAAATGTCAATGTTGGGTGAACTAACATTCGTCTTGGGGTTACACATTTAGCAAACCGATTAAGGAATCTTTATCTCTCAAAGTAAGTACATCAAAGACATGCTTAAAAGATTTAGGATGGAAGATTCCAAACTTGTTAGTACTCCAATGATCACAGGTTGTAAATTAGGTAAGGACAATGAGTCTTTGGAAGTGGATCATACCATATACAGATCCATGATAGGAAGCCTGTTGTATGTGACAGCTACAAGAATAGATGTGATGAAAGATGTAGGTTTGGTAGCTAGGTTCTAGTCAAGCCCAAAAGAAACACATGTAATTGCATTAAAAAGAATTTTTAAATATTTGAAAGGTACCATGGAGTATGGGTTATGTTACCCAAAAAGTAAAGACTTTATTTTAAAAGCATTTACTGATGCAGATTGGGCAGGAAGTGTTGATGATAAAAAAAGGACCAATGGAGCAGCATTCTTCTTAGGAAATTGTTTGGTTTCATGGTTAAGTAAAAACCAATCTTCCATTTCACTCTCCATAGCAGAGGCCAAATATATTGCTACTGTGTCATGTTGCACCCAGGTCATTTGGATGAAGCAGACACTAGAAGACTTGTGAAGTATGAACACCCAATTAAAATAAATTACGATAAAACCAACAGCATAAATATGTCAAAAACCCTGTCATGCACTCCAAAACAAAACATTACCAATAAAATATCACATCCTAAGAGAACAAGTGTCCCAGAAGGTTGTCAAACTAGAGTATGTTGACACAAAAGAACAGGTTGTTGACAATTTCACCAAGCCACTACCCAAGGAAGCCTTTGAGCATCTTAGACGGAGGTTGGGAGTGATCCCCTTACAACAGTTGTAGAAGAAGAAGTGAAATCTCAGGGGGAGATATGATGACAGGGGGAGTTGTCAAGAAGACAGGAAATCCTATATCAAAATGGGTACATCAATACAGGTTATCCTTTGTAATTGTTGTCAAAGGGGGAGAATGTTTAGATGTTGCCATCAATGTCAAAGGGGGATACTGTTGAGATTATAGTTGTCATTAATGTCAAAGGAATTCATGAATGACAAAGGAATAACCAATAGACATGGTAGCATGATGAAATCAGTAAAAGATCCATTACATGGATCATCAGTGATATCAAAGGAGTTCAACAATGACAAAGGAAAATCAGTGATAGGGGAAGTCAATGACAAGAAAAAATTGGACCGTCAGGATTGAAACCGCAAGGAAATCTACGATGGGGAATGATTTCCGCACATAGAAAAGGGAGGATCACCAAATCCGCATTTGATCATAGATCAACAGTTAGGATTGAATCCACAAGAAAATATACGGTGGGGAATGATTTCTACACAAAGAAGAGGGAAGATCCATAAATCTGCATTTGATCGTAGATCAATGGTTAGGATTGAATTCTCAAGGAAATCTATGATGGGGAATGATTTCCGCACAAAGAAGAAGGGAGATCCACAAATCCGCATTAGATCATAGATCGACAGTCAGGAGTGAACCCACTTGATATTGACTCCTCCATTTAGGTAAAATTTCTAGCGAAGCTAAGGGGGGTGGTCCCTAAGAAACAGTTAACTAAGGGTCTTTTGTTTTAGTCGTTAATGATGGAGGTAAGTTTTTTAGGAGTTTTTTGGAACAAAATATCGAGACAAGATTGGTGCAAAAATGATAAATATTTCGCCAACATATATATAATAACATCAACACATAAGAATTTAGAAACAATTAAAAGATGATAATTAGCAAAATTAGAATGTTGCAAGTTTAGATTAGTGCCAATGGAGTTAGAGTAAAAGAAATAATGTTGCCGAAAGATGAAATGTTTTGCAATGTGTTCTTGGTCAGTTCTAATTATTAAAAGATGAATTGAGTTATGGGAAGGGGATTCTCTATATACTTCAAAGTATTGAGAATATGTTTGGAATACATTGAAGGTGGTTCTTCACTAAAAAATGTGGGCTGAATCGAAGTCTCTGAGAGGTGTCCAACACTACACCAAAAAGGGTGTAGCCTAATGATATCCCAAGGTCATTATTCAGTGGTTCTCGCTTCCTTAGAATAATTTTCACACGATGTCAAATATCGCTACGCCAGATTTTCATAATGTGTTTGAGAGTTACTTTTATTACTGGATTGTTAAGTTAATGTGTGGAAATTATAAAATGTCACAAATCGGTTTTGATTTCCCAATGACCAGAAAAATCCCACAGAGGGAAAGAGCATACACCGGGTTTGCGACGAAGTGTTTGCTCTAATTAAATTAAGCAAACATATTGTACATGCAAATAAAATAATGACAAAATGGAACCACAAATTATGTGTCACTTTCTGATCATCCACCAATAATCGACAATCCCTTTAATTGGTGGCGAGAACATACTTTGTAGAACCGAGTGTTGAGCATATAATTGTCATTGATGTAAAAGGAATTCATGAATGACAAAGGAATAACCAATAGACATGGTAGCAGGATGAAATTAGTAAAGGATCCATTACATGGATCGTTAGTGATATCAAAGGAGTTCAACAATGACAAAGGAAAATCAGTGACAGGGAAAGTGAGTGACAAGAAAAAATTGGACCACTAGGATTCAATCCGCAAGGAAATGTATGGGGGGGAATGATTTCCACAAAAAGAAAAGGGAAGATCCACAAATCCGCATTTGATCATAGATCAATAGTAAGGATTGAATCCGCAAGAAAATCTATGGTGGGGAATGATATCCGCACAAAGAAGGGGGGAGATCCACAAATTTGCATTTGATCGTAGTTCAACGGTTAGGATTGAATCCTCAAGGAAATATATGATGAGGAATGATTTCCACACAAAGAAGAAGTGAGATCCAAAAATACGCATTAGATCATAGTTCGACGACCAGGAGTGAACCCACAAGAGAATCAATGGTTCAAAAGAAATGCATAAAGCAGAAGATGATAAATCAAAGTCTAAAATAATATGGGTTTTCGCAACTCGGAATTCAGTAGCGAAATGCAGAAGAAGGAAAGTGGAAGGAGGAGAATCATGAAAAGAATTTGGGAAAATGTAACAGTTTCGTGACCCGAAGTCCATCAGTGGAATGTGGAAAGTGGAAGGCGGAGAACTGCGAAAAGACTTTGTAAAATGTCACAGTTTTGCGACTCGAAGTCCGCTAATAGAATGTGGAAAGTGAAAAGCAGAAGGCGAAGAATCATGAAAAGACTTTGGGAAAATGTCACAGTTCCCTGACCTGAAGTCTTCCAACAGAATGTAGAAAGTGGAAGGAGGAAAGCGAAAGGCAGAGAATCATGAAAAGACATTGTGAGAAATGTTACCATTCCGCAATTTGCATCCTATCATTACATCTACGGTCAGGAAAGAACCCGATATAAAATCAACAGCTCAGGATGATTGCGGAAATGGAGGATGTGGAAGGTCACGACTAGAAGATTCATGAAGAGGCACAATCAATGAAATGGCGCAATGGTGAAGAGATGCATCCGTATGAAGCGTGAAGGTATTTATTGACATAATGATTGAAAAAACTAATTTGTTTATGTGATCGTGAATGACAGAGTCCAAGAAGTGAATGTAAATCCATAGCAGACTGATAAAATTCAGTCCATGGTGGTAGGGTGGTGCTAGGGAAGGCTATAAGTTTGCAAAGGGTGTTGTAGCGGGAAGAAACCCAGGGTGTTGTAGCATCCTTGTCTGTTGTAGCAGGAAGAAACCTAGGGTGTTGTAAACATCCTTGTCTGTTGTAGCGAGAAGAAATCCAGGGTGTTGTAGCATCCTTTTTTGTTGTAGCAGGAAGAATCCCAGGATGTTGTTGCATCCTTTCTGTAGCAGTAGATAAAGAAATTTCGTAGATTCATCTTTTTAATGAGTTTGAATTGGTGGTTTTCTCTTTGAAGTTTCCACAATAAAATTTGTGTCTTAACCTGTTTGATTCATTGTGTTTTTTGTTATTTTGAAAAAGGAAAAAGACAAAACTGATTCACCCCCCCCTCAGTATTGTGGAATAATCCAACAATTGGTATTAGAGAAGGTTCCTTCACCACATTTTAACCACTGGAAGGAAGATCCTATTTAAAAACCACTATGGATCAACAAGAACGATTAGCCACTAACAGATTTCCATTATTCATAGAATAAAATTATGTATACTAGAGTGTGAGAATGAAGTGCCATTTGATGTCCCTTGGATGGAAGGTTTGGGAAGAAAATGAAAAAGAGTATAAAATAGGAGACCAAGTACCTACAAACCCAAAGGAACTAGGCCAATATGAAGGTAATTCCAAAGCGCTAAATGCAATCTTGAGTGGATTGACAAACTCTGTATTTACAAAAGTTATGCGATCAAAAACTGATAAACAAACTTGGGATAAGTTAAAAATTATCTATGAAAGGGCATCTAAAGTAAAAGAATCCAAGCTTTAGACATATAAAGGGCAGTTTGAGAGCCTTAAAATGAAAGAAGAAGAAAATATTGGGGAATACCTTCTAAGAGTAGATGAGGTTGTCAATGGTATTAGAGGTCTTGGAGGAAAATTAAAAGAAATAGAAGTGGTGATAAAGGTACTAAGAACATTGCCAATGAAGTATGACTCAAAAGTATCCACCCTAGAAGAATTATATGAGCTTGACCTTGTGACAGTAGATGAACTACATGGAATCCTCACTGCATATGAGATGAGAACAAGACTAAATGAATCCTCAAGAAAAGAAGCAACATTTAAAGCCTCATCCCAAAACCAATCAGAGAACCTCGATGATGAGGAAGCTCTTTTTATTAAAAAACTTGAGAAAGGTATTGGCAAATATAAAGGAAAGTTACCCCTAAAATGTTTTAACTGTGGAAGAATTGGACATTTTGCTTTAAAATGTACTTACCCTAAACAAGATAATAGTGATGAGAGAGAAACCTGAGAGTTCAAAAAGGGTAAATTAAGAAACAAGAAGAAATCCTATGAGAAAAAGAGGACTGTTTACACCATGGAATATAATGAAGATGCAAATACAAGTGAAGAGGAAGAAACTGAAATTCTATTCATGGGTTTAGATACTCGAGCTTCAAATAGTGACTCATATGTGGAAGGAGAAGTAGACTTGAGAACTGAACTTGTTAGCGCTCTTGAAGAACTTGAGAAATGCAGAAAAAGGAACAAATGGTCAAATCATATCATTAGTGAGTTGGAAGCTCAACTACTAGATGCCAAAAGAATTGAGGAGGACCTAAATTTGCAGCTCAAAAGAAGAATACATGAATCTGATATACTTGAAGAAGAGATCATGCAATTCGAGAAAAATCTTGATGAACGATCTATTAAATCAACATTTGAGAACAGCTCAAGGATTCTAGATGACATCCTGGATAGCCAAATATCATCAAGTGATAGATCTAGCTTGGGTTTTAGAAAAGAAAAGAAGCCAGAATGTTTCTCTTTCACTAATCAAGAAGGAAATAATAAAAGCTATGTCGAAGCACTAAAAAGTCTAGTTAAAAGGGAAGAGAGCAAGAAGGCCGCCCTAAGCTCTGAAGATAAAAAAAAAATTAATATGGTGCCTAAGAGACCAAATAGATATCAAGAGATATTTTTTGGTCATTGTTACTCTTGTAATAAATTTGGCCATAAAGCCTTAAATTGCAGAGCTTATGGGAAGGTTCGTGAATATAAGAAGAAG
The DNA here is from genome assembly GCA_001517045.1 of Pseudotsuga menziesii. NCBI lineage: Eukaryota > Viridiplantae > Streptophyta > Pinopsida > Pinales > Pinaceae > Pseudotsuga > Pseudotsuga menziesii. The sequence continues at coordinate 489,850 of LPNX010778158.1, read as the reverse complement.
TCATCAAGTAACAAACCAAAAGGAAATCATAACCTTTTTACACTTCTTAAAAAATGTGACATAGAGTGCTACAAATGTAATAACCATGGACATATGGCAAGAAATTGTAACATGAGGACTCCTACAAAGAAGACTATTGCAATTAAGTCTCAAGACACCAAACAAAAGAAGTATTGGAGGGAAAAGGACGAAAAGGAAAGTTCATTGATTGCTCTGTGTGCAACAGAAAAACACAACCTATGGCACTTAGACAGTGGGTGTTCAAAACACATGAATGATGACCCAAACAAATTCATAATACTAAAAGTTAATAAGGGTAAAGTAACATTTAAAGAAAATTTGTCTTCCAAGATAATTGGAAAAGGAACAGTTGTTGTCAATAACAAGATCAAAGCAGAAAATGTATTACTAGTAGAAAACCTCAAGCCTGATCTGCTTAGTGTAAGTCAAACATGTGATCAAGTGAACATCTGTATTTTTGACTCATAAAAATGTGAAATCAGGAAAAAGGACTCGAGAAGAGTTGTTGGCCTTGCTATAAGAAATTTAAACAATGTATATATCCTAGAAAATGAAAATCAATGTTACTTAAGTATGGTTGATGAAAGTTGGTTATGGAATAGGAGGTTGGGACATTTAAATTTTGATAATCTTGTCAAAATAAGTAAGAAGGAAGTTGTAAGAGACTTTCCTAAAATTGTAAAACCTATAAACTCAGTTTGTAAACATTGTCAACATGGGAAGCAAACTAGAGCTAGTTTTAAAACAAAAGAACATACGACCTCACATCCTCTATAAATAGTGCACACAGATCTCTGTGGACCAACAAGAACTAAAAGCCTGCAATGAGAATAATATTTCATGTTGCTCATTGATGATTACACAAGGATGACTTGGGTGACATTTCTCAAAGAAAAATTGGAAGCCTTTGAGAAGTTCAAAATATTCAAGGCAATGGTTGAAAATGAAACATATATGAAAATCAAATGTCTTAGATCAGACAATGGTGGATAGTTTACTTCAAATCAGTTCAATGAGTTTTGTGAGATACATGGAATCAAGAGACAATTTTCAGCTGCAAAGACTCCTTAGTAGAACAGTGTGGTTGAAAGGAAAAATAGAATAGTCCAAGAACCTGCCAGAACAATGCTTAATGAAGCAAAGCTGTTAGATGCATATTGGAAATAAGTAGTATACACAACTATCTATATACTTAATAGAGGACAACTTAGATTGAATAAGGACAAGACCCCTTATGAACTATGGTATGGAAGACTAGCCTCAGTCAAATATTTCAAAGTATTTGGCAGTAAGTGTTACATTAAAAGGAACGAGGATGACCTTGGCAAGTTTGACTCTAGGACTGATTAAGGAATATTTCTAGGATATTCATCCACCAAGAAGGCGTATATAAGTTAAAATCAAAGGTTACACAAGATTATAGAAAGTACATATGTGAGAATAGATGATATAAAACCAAGAAGAATAAGAAGTCATGACAGTGTTGAAAATACAAATGATGAAGAAAAGGAAAACTTGCAAGAGGATGAAAGTACTCATGATGAAGAAGAACGTATAGAAAAGGAAGAGACACAAGAAAGTGAAGAAGACTCCCCAAGACCTGATACAAAAAATCCATCCACAAGGATACAAAAGAATCATCCAGAGACACATATTTTAGGTGATAAAAATGTTGGAGTTAGTACAAGGAGATGACTAACATTTAATGAACAAGCCCTACTCTCAATAGTGGAACCTAAATATTTTACAGAATGCAGCAAAAGTAATGAATGGGTCTAAGCCATGAATGAAGAATTAGATCAGATTGATAAAAACGAGACCCGTGAACTTGTCCCAAGAACTAAAGGTAAGAATGTTATAGGGACCATGTTGGAGTATCGGTACAACCTCCACATGGCATTAACTGCCGCATATCTAGGAATATAAAACAAGTGGACTAACCACCACTCCTGGTGATAGGGGCTTGTGCTCGGTTTCAAATGTCCATCAATCTACAGGTTTTGGTGTAATGGAAAACCTTGCATGGTATTGGAGCAAAGGTCTCAAGTTCAATTCCCCTGATCTACGCTGAAGGCGGGGTGTTGGAGTATAGGTACAACCTCCACATGGTATTAACCGTTGCACCTCTAGGAATATAAAACAAGTGGACTAACCATCACTCCTGGTGATAGGGCCTTGTGGTGGGTTTCAAATGTTCATCAATCTGCAGGTTTTGGTGTAATGACAAACCTTACAAACCAAATGGGTTTTCAAGAACAAATTCAATCAGGATGGTCAAGTGATAAGGAACAAGGAAATATTAGTATGTAAAGTTTATTCTAAGGTAGAAGGGATTGATTTTGAAGAAACTTATGCTCCTGTGGCAAGACTTGAAGCAATCAGAATGTTTTTAGCACTCTCAAGCCATAAATTTTTTAAAGTGTATAAAATGGATGCGAAGTCTGCATTTTTGAATGGAAAAATAGAAGAAGAGGTTTATATCGAACAACCTGAAGGTTTCCTATTATAAAAAAATAGAGGCTATGCTTGCAAACTGAAAAATGCACTCTATGGTCTCAAACAAACTCCAAGGGCCTAGTTTTCAAGGATGGGCAGCTATTTAAAACAACAAGGATTTAGGAGAGGGGCCACTAAAAGTAATATTTTCCTTAAAATTCAAAGATGAAAATATAATCATTGTTGTTGTGTATGTAGATGACATCATATTTGGAAGTAATTTACACTGTACTAAGTGTAAACTTTCCTTCTGAAATGAAGAAGGAATTCGAAATGTCAATGTTGGGTGAACTAACATTCTTCTTGGGGTTACACATTTAGCAAATAGACTAAGGAATCTTTATCTCTCAAACTAAGTACATCAAAGAAATGCTTAAAAGATTTAAGATGGAAGATTCCAAACCTGTTAGTACTCCAATGATCACAGGTTGTAAATTAAGCAAGGACGATGAGTCTCTGGAAGTGGATCATACCATATAGGGATCCATGATAGGAAGTCTGTTGTATGTGACAGCTACAAGACCAGATGTGATGCAAGATGTAGGTTTGGTAGCTAGGTTCTAGTCAAGCCCCAAAGAAACGCATGTAATTGCAGTAAAAAGAATTTTTAAATATTTGAAAGGTACTATGGAGTATGGGTTATGTTACCCAAAAAGTCAAGACTTTATTTTGAAAGCATTTACTGATGCAGATTGGGCAGGAAGTGTTGATGATAAAAAAAGTACCAATGGAGCAAATTCTTCTTAGGAAATTGTTTGGTTTCATGGTTAAGTAAAAATCAATATTCCATTCCACTCTCCACAGCAGAGGCCGAATATATTGCTGCTGTGTCATGTTGCACCCAGGTCATTTGGATGAAGCAGACACTAGAAGACTTGTGAAGTATGAGCACCCAATTAAAATAAATTGCTATAAAACCAACACCATAAATATGTCAAAAACCCTGTCATGCAATCCAAAGCAAAACAATACCAATAAAATATCATTTCCTAAGAGAACAAGTGTCCCAGAAGGTTGTCAAACTAGAGTATGTTGGCACAAAAGAACAGGTTGTTGACAATTTCACCAAGCCACTACCCAAGGAATCCTTTGAGCATCTTAGACGGAGGTTGGGAGTGATCCCCTTACAACAGTTGTAGAAGAAGAAGTGCAATCTAAGGGGGAGATATGATGACAGGGCGAGTTGTCAAGGAGACATGAAATACTATATCAAAATGGGTACATCAATACAGGTTATCCTTTGTAATTGTTGTCAAAGGGGGAGAATGTTTAGATGTTGCCGTCAATGTCAAAGGGGGAGATTGTTGAGAATATAGTTGTCATTAATGTCAAAGGAATAACCAATAGACATGGTAGCATGATGAAATCAGTAAAGGATCCATTACATGGATCATCAGAGATATCAAAGGAGTTCAACAATGACAAAGGAAAATCAATGATAGGGAAAGTCAGTGACAAGAAAAAATTGGACCGTCAGAATTGAATCCACAAGGAAATCTACGGTGGGGAATGATTTCCGCACAAAGAAAAGGGAGGATCCACAAATCCGCATTTGATCATAGATCAACGGTTAGGATTGAATCCACAAGAAAATCTATGGTGGGGAATGATTTCCACACAAAGAAGAGGGATGATCTACAAATCTGCATTTGATCGTAGATCAATGGTTAGGATTGAATCCTCAAGGAAATCTATGGCGGGGAATGATTTCTGTACAAAGAAGAAGGGAGATCCAGAAATACGCATTAGGTCGTAGATCGACGTTCAGGAGCAAACCCACAAGAGAATCAATGGTTCAGAAGAAACGCGGAAAGTGAAAGGCAGAAAGTGGAAGATGAAAAATCAAAGTCTAAAATATATGGGTTTCCAGAACTCAGAATCCGACAGTGGAATGTGGAAGATGGAAATTGAAAGGAGGAGAATAAAAAAAGACTTTAGGAAAATTTCATAGTTCCACGACCCGAAGTTCACTAGCGGAATGCAAAAAGTGGAAGGTGTAGAATCACAAAAAGACTTTGGGAAAATGTCATAGTTCCATGACCCGAATTCCACCAGTGGAATGCGAAAAGCGGAAAGTGGAAGGCGAAGAATCATGAAAATACTTTGGGAAAATGTCACAGTTCCGCGACCCGAAGTCCACTAGTAGAATGCAGAAAGCAGAAAGCAGAAGGCGGGGAATCACAAAAGGAGATTTTGAGAAATGTTACAATTTTACAATCTGCATCCTGTAATTAGATCTATGGTCAGGAAAGAGAGTGATATAAAATCAATGTCTTGGCATGGTTACAGAAATGGAGAATGGGGAGGGTCACGATTGGAAGATTCATGAAGAGGCACGATCAATGAAATGGTGCAATGGTGAAGAGATGCGTCCGGAGGAAGTGTGAAGGTATTTATTAACAAAATGATTGAAGGAAATAATTTGTCTCCGTGATTGTGAATGGCAGAGTCCAAGAAGTGAATGCAGTTCCATAGAAGACTGATAAAGTTCAGTCCAGGGTGGTGGGGTGGTGCTAGGGAAGGATATAAGTCTACAAAGGGTGTTGTAGCATCCTTGTCTGTTATAGCATGCAGAAACCCAGGGTGTTGTAGCATCCTTGTCTGTTGTAGCAGGAATAAACCCAAGGTGTTGTAAGAATCCTTATCTGTTGTAGTAGGAAGATATCCAAGCTATTGTAGCATCCTTATCTGTTGTAGCAGGCTGAATCCCAGGATGATGTTGCATCCTTTCTGTAGCAGCATATAAAGAAATTTTGTAGACTCATCTTTTTAATGAGTTTTAATTGGTGGTTTGAACCTTGAAGTTTCCATGATAAAATTTGTGTCTGAACCTGTTTGATTCATTGTGTGTTTTTTTTTTTATTTTAAAAAGGGAAAAATACAATACTGATTCACCCCTCCTTTGAGTATTGTGGAATAATCCAACAACGAGTCAGTTTTGAATTTATTATTTTATGCTAAGATGAAATAATTTTTTTTTTAACCTATTCATCCTTTCTAGAAGGCAGATTGTGTGCATGTGTTGGTTAGAAAAAAAAACCATAAAGGCCACTGTGAATCCCCCTAGGGGGTATGGAGTGTGGGTGTTGTGTAGCCCTCTTAATCCTTGAAAAATTATAGAAAGGCGTACAAGATTACTGGAAGAGAAGAGGAATAAAGAAATGGGATGAAAGATGATTTTTTTTGGTATCCTGAGTGACCTGAAACTTGGTTTTTAAGCAATACGTCCTTCTATTTTTCTTAAAACATGCTAAACACCAGCGAGAAAAAATGTTCATCTCATAATTCATTCAAATCAAAGTGCATAATTTTACACCACTCAAAATTCTCACAAAATGTGAAATTTTGCTTGAAAAGGGCACTTTGAGAAACTACTTCAGATCTAGTTTGACATGAAACTTTTTAAAGAGTTCTGGATTTGATATATATGCATAAGTAAAATATGATTTTAAATTTCAGATTGATTCATCCAGCTTTTCTTAAGCATGAAGAACCGGTAACGAAGAAAAAGTTTGAAATTTTAAGATGGGAGAAAGAAGTCCTCAAGCCCGAGCTTGAATGGTATAAAGGAAGAGAAGGATATGCAAAGAAAATATGTTGGATACATAAAATTTGATGTTATAAAAAATAAGTGGATGCAACCGAGCTCCAATATTTCTTCTACCTAAAATGATCTCGCAAAAGATACACAATTTTTCACACAAACAATGTCAATCTAGTCGATTTCATCAAAATAGAACAAAGAGAATATAAGTATAACTGACTACAATATATTACTCTTACAATATTTTGATGATGAAATACAAATGAGTAAGTTAACAACAACAAATACTCATTCAAAGGAAACTATATATATGCAACCATACTTGACAGAAATAAAGCATAAATTAAGTAGATTTCACCTCAACATTCATCAAATTGCAAGCTCACAAGACGATGCCACACATTAGCTTCCAAAGAATTCAGTTTCATTAAAAAATAATGCAATAACAAGAGTACAATGGGAAGAGGTTATTTTCATTCTCCCAAATGAGGAGCAAGACCTTGCTTTTATAGCCAAAATTTAGCTCAAATCCCAGGGGGTGCAATTCCCAACGAAGGAGGTAGTTTTGGGGGTTGAGAAAATGATGGAATGAGGTTGAATTCATGGGAGGGGAGGCTACCACCTCTCATGAGGTGCCCCACTTTATTTGGGAAGCCTCCACCTCCTCTAACCAATTCACCCATGTGGAAGAATGCACCCTCCATGAGGAGAATGTGCCCCGTTATGATGGACATGAGTTGGATCCTCTCCTTTGTCGACTGAAGATGCTCCTCTATGCTCATAAATTCCCCAGGAAAGATCCTCCACCTCCCTGACACATCAGAGACATGTCTTAGACAAGCTTCCTTTGATTTAGGAATTGGATTTTGTCCATTTTTTCCATTTATTTGACCCTCTAAGTCATTTTGTAGAGAAAATCAAAATTAATACTTGCAAATTTTGACTCTCAAAAGTGGGTTTATGGGTTAAGTGGGGGATGTGGGTCCAAAAAAGAGAATCCCCATATCAAATTGGCTCCCTAGGACCAATTTTATGACCTTTTGAAATTTTACAGTTAAAATACACCTTATCAATGATTTTATTAACATATTAAAAATAAAAAAATCCTAGGAAAGACTTAGCTCATGTCCACGAAACTTTGGGAATATGACTATCATGGTATAATACATAGAATCTAGGATTTAATAACCCTGCCAAGACATAATCACCAACTTCACCCTCTTGACTTTGGAGGATTTTAAGTGAAAAACTTGAAAATTATATGTCGCTTAAAAAAGAGTCATATAAATAATGAGGAAAAAAAATCAAGGATCATGAATTTGATGACCAAGTCCCAAGAAGTACAAGCCTTTTACATAAGAAACTATCATTCTATGTCATTTGTTACAATTCCCCTGAGGGGACATGAATATGCGAAAAAGGGAGCACAACTGGCCCTGATGAAACCATGGAACTTCCAAGCACTAAGTAAGAACAAATGATTTGTTCTGATCCTTTGTGGCTCAATTGAAAAATCCCCTAAGTGAAACTTAGTGGATAACATATGGCTCCAACTGTGGGCCATGCAATCGACTGATATTCAATCAAAGAGAGTGGGAAACGACCCTAGAATGTCCATTTCTTGATATTGAACACTTTTTGGAGTTCCAACATTGTCTCTTCTTTGATAGGTGATTCCTTTGAACTTAGGAATTTATCGAATCTGCTTTGAAGTAGGGATAGCACCATAATTCTAAGTCAAACTTTCTAACTCTTGACTATATTCTTTTTCTTTCTTCCAATTTTCTTTAGACACAAGATAAACATGGCCAACTGCTTTGATGTATTCAGGATTGCTTGAAACTTCTTCACGACTACTTATCTCGGGAATCCCTTGTTCTAAAATTCGTCGTGCCACATAACAACTAGACTCTTCTTGAAGTGATTCACAAGGTTTAAAATAAGGAATTACTTCGTGAACCACATTAGTTGTCTCCAGTTGATTTGGAAGTATTATCTTTATAAGGAGCTTTCTTTTGAACCCAAATATTTTTAGGAGGACAATTTTTTATTATTATTAAAATGAGATCTTTCCATGGTTACTACTCAATTTTGCATGTTTTTCAATTGATTAGTATAAGTGGCTTCCATGGCTTCCATTTTTTGATTCAACTCCTTATTCTTCTTATCATAAGCCACTTGCATGGTTTCTTTTCCACTGGATTATTGTTTTGCATTCCCTCTTGTAAAATCAGGCAAGTTAGACTTACTTGAAGCTTGCATATTTGCATCAATTTTGATAGCTAATGCTTGAGAACCTTTACTATCAGTGAGTTCCTTGTATCTCAATTGGTATCTCATTTCCCCACTGAGTGCCTCTATGTAATAAACCAAGATAGATTTATCAGTAGGATTGAATTCACCATCCATGATTGCAATAAGATCTCTAGTTTTTTTATTGAATTCCTCCATCGTTTCATTTTCATTTCTCTTGATTGAGTGTAGTGCATTTAACAGGAAACGTGGATCCTTGTTTTCACGAAATATTTCCAAAAATCCCTTCTTGAAGGAATCCTAAGAATTATATGAATTGTCAACAAGTTTAATGTACCAGTCGCATGCATCTTCTTCCAGTGATAAGGAAAAAAAATCATGTATACATCGTCATGTTGACTTGTAATATCACGACACCAACTAAGGAGACATTTCAAGAATTTGCTAAGATGGATTGATGCATTAATGATGTTGTTCCCCTAAAAAGTTGGTAGTTTCTCTATAGCTTTGTCTAGTATGGCATGAGGTTGACCTGCTATTTGAGTAAAATTAAGGGGCCGAAAGAAAGTATCCATTGGACTAATGAGATTCGCCATTGGATTCAAATTTGTGAACAAGAATTCAATGTCCAAAACAGACTCAGTCCCTAGACTTTCAAGTATTCTACGATATTGAAGTTTATGCAGTATTTTCCATAAAACCCTTTCAGGTTAAGGAAAAAGTATAAACACTTTGTGTAAATTTCTTCTCATAGAATACCTTGAAGTGATTTTAAACCGTGGAGTCTCCAGATAGACTGAGTATATTTCAAAATTATTCGACTAGATCAATCAAAATTTATTGGGCAAAAAAAAAGAAAATAGGGTAAGTCGTACCTCAAGAATAAAAATATTTATGCTTGGAAATGTTTCCAAAAAATATTGTCGCCTTTCACACACCTGTGGGTTAAGCACATGAGAAATCTTCAAGTTGCTAAGTGTGTCCTTGGGGGCAAGTCTCGAGTCAAGTATTGTAACATGATATTGAATCCTACATTTAAGTAAAACAACCAATGAAGCCAAGAGGGTGGTCCCTAAGAAAGAGTTAACTAAGGCTCTTTTGTTTTAGTCGTTAATGATGGAAGTAAGTTTTTTAGGAGTTTTTCGAAGTAAAAAACCGAGACAAGATTGGTGCAAAAATGATAAATATTTCACCAGCATATATATAATAACATCAACACATAAGGGTTTAGCAACAATTAAAAGCTGATAATAAGAGAAATTAGAATGTTGCAAGTTTAGATTAGTGCCAACAGAGTTAGAGTAAAAGAAATAATGTTGTTGAAAGATGAGATGTTTTTCAATGTGTTCTTGGTCAATTTTAATTATTAAAAGATGAGTTGAGTTATGGAAAGGGGACTCTCGATATACTGCAAAGTACTGAATATGTCTAGGATGAATCAGAGTCTCTGAGAGGTGTCCAACACTACACCAACAAGGGTGTAGCCCGACAATATCCCAAGGTCATTATTCAGTGGTTCCTGCTTCCTTTGAAGAATTTTCCCAAGATATTAAATATCGTTGTGCCGAATTTTCGTAATGTTTTTGGGAGTTAATTTTTATCAATGGATTATTAAGTTAATGTGTGGAAATTAAAAAAATGTCACAAATCGCTTTTGATTTCCCAACGGCTAAGTAAATCCCGTAGAGGGAAAGAGCATACACGAGGTTTGCGGCGAAGTGTTTGTTCCAATTAAAGACAACAAAAATGTTGTACATGCAAATAAAATAATGACAAAATGGAACCAAACTATGCGTCACTTTTTGATCATCTACCAATAATCAACAAGCCCTTTAATTGGTGGCGAGAACATACTTCGAGGAAATGAGTCGGGTTTGAATTTATTATTTTATTCTAAGATGAATTAAAAATGTATTAACCTATTCATCCTTTCTAGAAGGTGGATTGTGTGCATGTGTTGGTTAGAAAAAAGAAAACCACAAAGAACACTACGAATCCCCCTAAGGTGGATGGAGTGTGGGTGTTGTGTATCCCACTTGCTTTCTTTATTATTAAACTTGACAAAGTGATGAAATGCTGAAATAAATGCACTTTTATCCTTGTAAAAGGATTGAAAGGCTTACAATCTTACTGGAAGAGAAGAGGAATGAAGAAAGGGGATGATAGAAGGATTTTTTGGTGTCCTGGGTGACCCGAAACTTGGTTTTTAATAAATATGTCCTTCTTTTTCTTCTTAAAACCTACTAAAAACCAGTGATAAAATTTTTTAGAATATTATAAATCAGTCAAAGCAAAGTACATAATTTTACATTATTTAAAATGCTCAAAAATTGTGAAATTTTGCTTGAAAAAGACACTTTGAGAAACTACTTCGGATCTAGTTCGAGATGATTTTTTTTAAAGAGTTCTAGATATGATACATAAGCATAAGTAAAATCTGATTTTAAATTTCAGATAGATGCATCTAACTTCTCTTAAGCATGAAGAACTGGTAGCCAATAAAAAGTTTGAAATTTTAAGATGGGAGAAAGAAGTCCTCAACCCCGAGCTTGCATGGTATGAAGGAAGAGAAGAATAAAAGAAGAAAATATGTTAGATACATAAGATTTGATTTCATAAAAAATAAATGGATGCAACTGAGCTCCAATATCCCTTCTACCAAAACTGATCCTACAAAAGCTACACAATTCTTCACACAAGCATTGCCAATCTAGTCGATTTCATCAAAAGAGAACAAAGAGAATATAAGTATAACTGACTACGATATATCACTCTTATAATATTCTGATGGTGAAATACAAATGATTAAGTTAACAATGATAAATATTGATTGAAAGGAAACTAGATCTATGTAACAATACTTGACAGAAAGAAAGCATAAATTAAGAATATTTTACCTCAACATTCATTAGATTGCAAGCTCACAAGACAATGCCACATATTAGCCTCCAAATACTTGAATTTCATTAAGAAACAATGCAATAAAAAGATTACAATGGACATAGGTTATTTTCATCCTCCCAAATGAGGATCAATAACTTTCTTTTATAGCCAAAATTCACCTCAAACTCCATCTAGCACAATTCCCAATGAAGGAGGTAGTTTTGGGGGTTGATAAAATGATGGAAGGGGTTTTGAATTCATGGGAGGGAAGGTTTCCACCTCTCATGAGGTGTCCCACTTTCTTTGGGAAGTATCCAACTCCTCTAACCAACTCATCCATGTGGAAAAATGTGCCCTCCATGAGGTGAATATACCCCTTTATGATGGAGATGAGTTGGATCCTCTCCTTTGTTGATTGAAGATGATCCCCTATGCTCATAAATTCCCCAGACAAGATCCTCCACCTCCTTGAAACCTCAGAGACATGTCCTGTTAGCACCCTGTAATTTTCCTATGGTTGTTGTACAAAGTCATAGGGTTAACCATTTCAACCAACCTTTAGACTGCATTCTAGCCAATACAGTCAGAGAGGGATCTCTATTGTCACAAAGGAAAGAAACACACACATATCTAGCTTTGGACAACTTGTAGAAGGCTAGATTTATGATGATAACAAGGTGTTGATAGATTTGAGGATGGTAGAACAGTTATACAGGAAAAAAAATTGGGCAATGGAGTCGAAACCTGAATCAGACAAGGGTATTATAGCGAAAATGAGAAAGGGAAATTCCTTTGTACTTTGAGGCAAATTAAGCATCACAAACAATCAAATATCTTAAAAGGGTGATAGTGGAAAGGGGAAGAAGCCCAACAAAGAAAGAGGCACCTATCGGTGGGTGAATATGTTGCACCACTTTTAGCAAAATGAACAACAAAGGCTAGTAACTATAGTGGAGCATAAAAGATGAATTCCAAAACATTTACCAGAAACACACAACAAATGCAGTGTCTGACAATAGGAGTGCTTAACTGAGAGTGAATTCCTCATGTACAACTAGAGTGCATTGGAAGAAATACACAGAAATGAACATGAATAAACATGAAAAATAGAATGAATGTAAACACCGTGATGAATCTCAGGAATACAAGAGAATGTTTCTCATTAACTCTTCCAAGAAAGTTACAGGGACAAAACAAGAGCAGGACGCTTCCTGAATGAAAATTTCAACCTTTTCCTCACCAATTGAGGTCTTATTTATAATGCCATGGCTCCTGGGACCAACCCCAAAATAGAGCCCAATTATGTTACAACGTGGGAATCAAAGTCCTGACAAATTCCCGAGGTAGCAGATTTGTCATTGTCACAAACAAATTAGGAAAATATGCGGTGATGCATGTGCTTGATCAAAACAACACAGGTGGCATCCGGGACTCAGGCTTGCTGGTTGAAAATGACATTTCAGAGCACCACCAATGGTCTGATGCTGAGTTAACCTTCAATTGTTCTTCAACAGTAGAGGTGAAGGATCCTTTCTTCATTTCAAACACTTGTTCTTATACAACTAAATCTTCTTCATTTTACCTCTTTTAGGAGTTGGATTTCTGAAAAATAGGCTCCCGATATCCACTTGCATACCTCAAATGGTGACATATGTGTGTGATATGAGAGAGGATTTTGTAATTGACCATTCTACCGACAAAACCCATGTGTTCGTTTGGACATATTACCCTCCATCTCCCCGGAATCCACTTTTGAAGTTGATGACTAAAACAAGATTGCAAAATTGTAGAAAAATACCCTATGAAGATGGTTCAAATTCTCCCAACCTGTAGCACCTGTGTAAAAACTAAAAGAGTTTGTTGTATATAGGCATGTTATGAGAAAAAAACCTTTTTTCAGTTTTGGAAAATTATTCTTCATTTGGAGGAAACAATATTTTGAAATTAATCACCAAACAATTATTTGAAAATATGGAACATTTCCCTCTGAATATGGCTTCGATTCTCCCAAACCATAGCACATGTGTAAAAAATGAGAGAATTGTTGTATATAAGCATGTTCTAAAGATAAACCTCTCTAAGTTTCTCAAAATTCATTTCGTTTTAGTGTGAAAATATCTTGTAAGTTAATGACTAAACCAGTCATTTAAAAAAAAACATGCTTTGTTGTACATATATAAAATTTTGCTGAGCTTTATAACCTTAAATATCCTGCACTTTGCCACTGTGAAATCAATGTGGACCATTAATCGGGATTTGATATGATATGACCCGTCCGACCATGGAGCTTGTACTTGATTTCATGGATCCAAAAACTTCTTTTGTCCTTGCTTGTTGCGAGTGCGAAAACCCACCTCCGTCGTGGATTTGTTTCCACCTGCCCGTTTGGCCGTTGATTTGGTCTACGGGTTAATGCCATTTCGCAATGCCATGAAATTTAAATTTTTTGTGCACTTTTACAATGCGAAATATCCCTTGGATGGTCTTTGTGGCTTATGAATTTGTATATTTTTAAAACTGTTTTGTGGTAATATCCCACATGCACTGGAGAACTTGAAATTTCATTGTTTATATACCCCACTAGTTTGATTATATACCAAGGAACAAAGGAAACACAATGCTTATTGTGTGAGCTTAGCACTTGGACCTTAATGGTGATATTTTTTTGGTGTACACGCTGTATTGGACTTCGATGGTGGGCGTGGCCCTCATACTTTTTATGAAAACTTTCTTTATTGGTAAAATATACTTTGGTCATTTATATAAAAACTCGAATATAAGGCCAAACTTTATATGTAAAGACCAATGTTCATAAGTTTATTCAAAAGTGAATAAAACCCATTTTAATTCCTCAGGATTTCTTTCGTTTTTTCCCAAATGACCAATGAAATCATTTTCTCTTGCAAACCTGCCAAAATTGAGAAAACCAACTCCTACAAGAATAAAATTTCGCACAGGTCTTAATAGTAGCTCCAACTCGGGGATGCTATCCTCCTTGTGAGGTAGAAAAAAACCCTTAGACCATGTGCCAAATCCATTGGGTGGCTCCCAAAATTTTCTGAAATCTTCAACCTGTTCAATCCGTACTGCAACCAACTATACTCTGCAAATTTGAACTTGAAACTAAACTGAAACTAAAATTCTACTGAAATCAAATTGAAACTGTTGGAAAATAAATGCTCTCCATGTCGAGCTTATTTACACACTCTTACCTATCCTACTTGACCGAACACTAATGCTCAATCAGGTAAATTCTGCCTTTGACAATGAAGCCAACCAAGCAACTGATCCAACAGATAAAATTTCTCATCATGTAAGTGAAATCAAAACATAAAAGAATAATGGAAAAAGACAATGGCACCAAATTTGCTCCTTGTTGCAAACCCATAACCAACTACTCCAACTGCAAAATTTATCCATGTGATCAACCACTGGGTCATAAAGAATATGACAGCCTTAAAAAAATTATGTCGTTTGCTTACCATAAGAAGGATGCTCGAAAATCGGAAGGGAATTTGGTCTAGTGGTATGATTCTCGCTTTGGGTGCAAGAGGTCCTGAGTTCGATTCTCGGAATGCCCCTGAAAATTGGTTAGTCTCTACTTTTATACCTTTCTCAGCCTTTTGGCTAAGATCAAGTGTAGTATCTGTTCTTATCAGTTTATTACTTTGCTTATGGTCTTCATAACCAAGCACTCACTTGGTGTATGATTTTCATCGAGAATCATACCAAAGAGTGAAATTAAGCCAATCTTTCTTACATCCTTCAAAATGCAGGAATTCTTTCATTTTTCTCATGTCATCCCTTCATTGGGGGTGCTGGGATAATTGAAAAATACAACACTCTCGCATGTACTTTATTCTCTGAGAAAAAAAGTAAAGTACGTGAGGAAACATACTAAGCTGAGCTCTTGAACGATCTGCACAAATGAACGATCTGCAACTCACGCGGCCGGCTTTCCTGCGTGGCGGTTTTCGCTACCAGGCATCATGGACCCCCCCTGGACCCTGAACCAGAGGACTTCGATGGGCGATTTCAAAGGATTGTGGCTTCCTTTGCCCCTCTGCCGTCTATTGTGTGCCTCTTCTCGTTTTGTCAAGAGATCTGAAGTTCCAAGTGTTAAGCTCTCCTCTATGGCTTCAAAAATAAAGGTTGTTACCCTATCAGAAAAAGAGTTGATTGGCTTATTCACAGGACTGTGTCCCTCCCCCAGATCTGTGGAAGTATGGCTCAATAAAAACTGGAGAGCGCCCATCCAAGGGGACATGCAGAAATTTTTTTGCGGCAAGGGTTGCTTTGCTTTCATATTTGAAAAAAAGGAGGATCGGGATCTTATCTTTAGAAATGGGCCATATTTTATGGGGCCGAGAGGGATGTATCTTAACAAATGGGATATCTCCTTCAACCCTGAAAAAGATATCCCTAAGGCAGTGCCAGTATGGGTGAAGCTACCTCATCTTCCACTACATTGCTGGAATGATGAACACTTCTGTGCAATAGGAAATACCCTAGGGAAATACATAGACAAATTAGAGCCAAAAGCCCCCATGCTTTCATGCACAAGGATCTATGTTGAAGTTGACCTGGAGAAAGGGCTTCCGGAAGCCATCAACTTGACAATAGATGGGTGGAACCACTTGCAGACCATGGACTACGAGCAGATACCTTTTGAATGTAAGTATTGCCACGAATATGGGAATTTTTCCAAGTCTTGCCCAAAAAATCCAAAAAAAGTCAACCTTGAGGAGAATGATGGAACATAGCCAGTAAAAGAAAGGGAGCAAGAGCAGCCCCAACTCAATCTCAAGCCACCGTGGCAAAGAATGCAGTCGAAAATAAGTTTCAAGTGCTAGCTGATGAGGAGAAAGAAGAAGGGGAATTCGTGGTGGGGGAAGAGACTAACACCTTCCAAGAGGTTGAAGCCCCAAATGTTTTGCCTTCTCATGACATGGAAGAGCAGCTGGCTCAAAGCCCTCTGGTCCGAACTCATACATAAGCAAGACCTGATTCCTTTGCTAACAATGGAGGTACATGCACCCGATTTAAGACGAAGGAAATATCAGAAGAAGTCTCATAAAATTCCAATGAAGAACCAGAACCGCTATCTAAAAAAAGAAGAAGATTCAATAAAACCCTTGGAGAATAGGAAGCAACAAGGGAAAGAGCAGCAAGAAAGTAGTCCAACCTATATTTTTTGGTAAGAAACCCACAGGAGAACAAATACCTCCTCACCCCTCAAGAAGAAAAGAAGGAAAAGGAGAGGGGGATCCATCAACATAGGAAATAATGAAGCTGGTCTGTTGGAGTTGTCAAGGACTGGGAGGAAATTAGAAAATAGAATTTGTTAAAAGAATCAAAACAATGGAATCCAACTCCATCCTCCTCATCCAAGAGACAAAAAAGATTGTAGAAGACAGTCTTTCATCAATAAAGAAAATCTGGCCTAAAGGTGAAGGAAAATCAGTCATCGTGACAGGGGCATCAGGAATCATCCTCACATGGTGGGACAAGGGCAAATTCACAATGCGTTCAGTAATAGAAAATAAAAACTGGCTCTTTATGGAACTCGAAGAAAAGGAAAGTAAGGAAACTATCTGGGTGGGGAACATTTATGGCCCTACCATTTAGGCACAAAAAGAATCTTTCTGGAATTCCTTAGAAGACCGATGCTTGGGGAAAAATCAATGTCCCTGTATAATTGCGGGAGACTTCAAAGTGACTATATTGACCGAAGAGCGTAGGGGAGGCACCAAAGTCAGAGATCCATTTGGAGAGAGGTTGGAGGACTTGATTTCCTATTGGGGTCTAGTAGATATGAAGCCAAAAAATGGTAAGTTCACTTGGAATAATAAAAGGATAGGACCGGGACACATTGCAGCCAAGCTTGATAAGGTGCTGGTTAGTCCTCACCTTTTAAAGAATCTGGCTATCCTAGAATCAAAGCTACTCTGCTCAACTATTTCGAATCATAAGCCAATATGCTTCTATCTATCTCCTGTGGGGAATTTCAGACCTCTTCCTTTTCGATTTAATCACCTCTGGATGGAATTAGAAGGTGTCTTCGACATCATCTATAACACATGGAGCTGTTTTATACTAGGATCCCCGACTTACATTTGGGAGCAAAAGTTAAAGCGTGTCAAATATGCTCTCAAGCAATGGGCAACAAAGCACTATCACGAGCCCAAGATCAGAAAGCTAGAGCTAATCAAGCAAATGGAAACATTGCACGGACACATGGAGAAAATTGAAGTTACCGAGGAGTTAATTATACAGGAAATAGAGCTTGAAAAATCTTTGCAGACCACTCTCAGGAAGGAGGAGGAAAGTTTAAGGTTGTAATCTAGGAATCTATGTCTAATAAGCGGAGACCAGAATACAAAATTCTTTCAAAATCAGTGCAAGGAAAGGCAATGTAGGAACACCATAAGGGAGCTCAAAAAGGACGACGAAACTTCTACCACAGACTAGGCTGAGATCATCAATGAGGTAAGGGGTTTTTTTGAAAATTTGTATAATAATGAAGAGGAAGTCCTTTAAGAGGATATGGTGGAAATGCTCAAAGACATTCCACATCTTGTCAAACCTGAAGACATCAAAGCCCTAGAAGCTCCCATTTCTGAAGAAGAGATTAAGAAGGTCATTTGGTCCCTCCATCTGGACAAATCCCCCGGGCCCGATGGCTTCCCTATTTGTTTTTATAGAATGTGTTGGCACTTCATTAAAAAAGACCTGATTCGTCTCATTTCTTGGATGTCCAAAGGAAGGATGGGAGGCGCAACAAACTCTACCTTCTTGGCATTAATCCCCAAGGAGCCTAATCCTACCTCTATTAAACGTTTTATACCTATTTCTCTATGTAATACCTCTTACAAAATTTTCTCCAAAGCCCTATCTCTCAGGCTGAAAACTATTATCCCCTCCCTGATATCTTCAAATCAGTGAGGTTTCATAGCCAGTCGCCACATAAGTGATAACATTCTTCTAGTCCAAGAAGAAATACATTCGATTCAAAAAAATAGGGAATCCACAATGGCCATCAAACTTGATTTGGCCAACGCTTTTGATAGACTAAGACATGATTTTATCTTTCTAGTTTTGGAAAAGTTTGGGTTCCCTCCCATCTTTGTCAAAAAAATTCAAGCTTACATACGCTCACCTTGGATAGCTCCTCTAGTTAATGGAAGACCCTTTGATTTCTTCAAACCCAAAAGAGGGATAAGGCAGGGTTGCCCTCTATCCCCATTTCTATACATTTTAGTTGCAGACTGTATGAGCAGAAGACTAAACAAACAACTAGAGGAAGGAATGATTCCTAGTCTCTCCTTCAAAACAAGGATTCATCCCATCAACCATGCGCTCTTCACAGATGATTCCATCTTGCTGGGAAGGGCTTCCACTCAGATAACTAGGAGTTTCCAGTAGTCTCTCAATCTTTTCCTTCTTTCTTCAGGCAGCAAGGCGAACCTGGATAAATGCCAAATCTATGGGCGGCACAACAACGTCAACATCCTCAAAGATATCTCCCAAATCCTCAACATTAAATTCAATCATGACTGGACGCACTTCAACTACCTGGGAATACCAATCACTAAAAAAACTTTCTCATCGGCCATGTGGAGACCTGTAATACAAAAAATAAAAAACAAGGTTCTCTTTCTTGGTACGCGCTGGCTCAAGGAAAGTTACTCTCATATAGTCAATTTTATCTGCCTACCCTATATACATTAGCTCAATGGTTCTAGCCCCAAAGATGATCATTAACAACATCAGTATGGAAATAAGAAAGTTCCTCTGGCAGGGAGGCAAAACTAAATCTAAAAAATTCCACCTTGTCAAATGGGATGTGGTTAAGACCCCAAAATTAAATGGGGGATTGGGCATTAGAGATCTGGAGTAGATGAATAAAGTGCTGGGAGCTAAGCTAGTTTGGAGAATGGTTTCTGGAAGCAGGGATTGGTGGAAAGAAGTTATCAGGAAAAAGTATATAAGGAAGCCACGTTCCATAATTCTCTGTCATCCCTGGGATGGGAAAGGTACAACATTCTGGCAACTATGCAAATCTTGTCTAACATTAATTCAATGTGAATTCTATTGGGTTCCAGGTAATGGTAAGAAGATCAAGGTTTGGAGTGATAGAATCCTTGGTAATCCCTCCATCTCTTCTCTCCCTCACATGGAGGATATCTCCAATTGGGCAATTGGTAATGGTTTCGTTACTCTTTATGATCTATCTAGCTGGGATAGGAAAGGAAATTGGACTGGCTAGAAGTTTCTGCAACCTCCCGATCATCTGAAACAAGCTGCTGATCTCTTGCTTCCCCTCCTTCACGGTATTTCCCCTATCAGTAAAAGCTATAAAGACTCCATTGGGTGGGGCAACAATGGTACTTATACAGTTAAAGAGGGATACAAACTGCTCCAAACAAATTTGGTAACCACCTCAACAAATCTATGGAAGAAGGTTTGGAATCTAGATTGTATTCCAAAAGTCAACTATTTTATATGGTTGCTAATGCACAACAAACTCCTAACAGTAGACAATCTCACTAAAAAGGTATAGAAGGCCCCTCCAGATGCGCCCTGTGTAAAGCGGACTTGGAATTTTCCACGCACCTCTTTATTCAATGCAAAGTCGCTATACAAATTTGGAGGGCTATATTGCATAACGTTTGTGCCTTTTTCAAACCTCCAGACTCCCTTGAGCAACTTTTAATAGTCTGGAATAGTCTATATCCAGGGAATCTAAAAAAAAACCCATCCTAAGGTGGCTGTGGAATGCCATTCCTAAGAAAATATGCTGTTAGATTTGGTTGGCAAGGAACATATCAATATTCAAGGGAGAGAAGGTTAATATCAATCAGATTGCAGCAAAGATTATTGGGATGATTGCTGAAAAATTAGCGACTAGAGGAATGGGATTTCCAGATGCAGAAGATATCCCAGCACAAGTATCCAAGTGGTGCAGCATTTTCTTCCATAGGAGTTCCCCTTAGGCTAAAAACTACAACAACAGGAAGCCATGGGAAATAAGAAAAAACTACGATGATCTCTCTCGATGGATTAAAGATCAGAATGCCTACTCCTTATTCTTTGATGGTGCCTCAAAAGGAAACCCAGGGAAGGCAGGTGCAGGGGGTCTTATTCTGAATCCAAGAGGACAAATAATCAACTCTTTTTCCTGGGGACTGGGGGGTAAGACTAATAATGAGGCTGAGTGGCTAGCTCTTCTACAAGGGTTGGAGATGATTGAAGCAAAATCCATCACTAGGCTGATAATATTGGGGGATTCTCGCCAAGTGATCCTCAAAATGAGAACAGGCTATCCTACGGGATCCATTAAATGCAAAAGAATGCACAATAGGATCGAAAAGCTCCATCTTCTTGAAAGCACAGATTACTACCATATTTTAAGAGAAAACAACGCTAAAGAAGATAAAATGGAAAATAAGTGGGCCTCTCTCTCACAAGGTTCAATAATTTTAAATGGGGAAGAGACAAGCTACAAACATATCCCCTAAGAACCAAAATTGGTTTTCTTGTAATAAGACAGGACAGTGCATGGTTCTCTCCTCAAAGTATAAACAGACTTCCTTATCTCAGCGATTCCCTGGCAGGGCATGTAGCCTCCTCACAACACAACATGGATGCAACAATATGCATTTTTTTCTACCTTTTATTAGCAGTCCCAACAATTTACAGATGGACGCCTGGGCTCTCTGTCTCACCCCACCGATCTCTGCATTCTTTTCAAGCAATCACCACGATTGCAGGAATCACGTATTAGGTTCACTATCTGCCTGTGCGAGTACTATGAAATGGGGAAAAATTCTGTGTTGTAATCTTTCCAGAGAGGATAAGAATGTGCAGAATTTAAGCTTGAGTGGAAAGCACGATTGGATTGAGTGGGAATGGGGCTGTCATGGAAATGTAACGAATTTAAATGAGCAGCATGAAAGACAAAGGACAAGCAACTATTTTTATTCAATGGGGAATGGAAATGAGCAAGGCAACTTGACATTGATATGGAGGACTAGCAGAGGAGCACGGGACCATAGACAACCAAAGGATAAAAATTATTTGCTCTTTGACCATCAGGCTTAGGATAAACTAGTGCAAGCAGCTTAGAGGATTAATAAATACACTCTCATCCAGTTGATCAGATTGTGGTGTCTAAATTAAATTGGTTTGATCATGTTTTTTTGCAAAATATTGAATAGGCAGTTCATCAGAGTATACTCCATCAATGTCAATTTAAAGAACAATAACAACTCTAGCTGCCCTAGATGGCCTTGCTTTTGGCTCTGTTTTGTTTCAGTTCTTCTGACTGAAATTTCTCTCAAGCAAAATATGTTCTGAATGGCTGTGCACAGCCTTTTTAATTCATCTTTTTTTAAGTTTCTGTTAAAAGAAGAAGAAGGATGCTCGAACTATACATTCCCTTGCACATTGTCAAATTGATCTCGAAAAGAATCATGCAAGGAATTTTCATGACAAATTTCAAATGAGATGTCAACCTCTTCATTCGAAATTTCTCAATTAAAAACTTTATCTTATTTATATGTTTCAACAGAAATATCATTCTTTTCTCCAATAGAATCAGGCAAACAAATTTCTTCTTGATTCAAGATTTTTGAATTTGAACAAAAAAAAGGAACATGCATTTGAGAACCCTCATCTTCTTCTTTGTTATTCAACTCTTTGTAGCATACTGCTGGTTTTTCTATAGGCTAGGATGGATTGTATAATTGTTATTCTTGCTTATCATCCATTTCAAGAAAGTTTATACCTTCATCCACAATCTCAAATATCTGTTTTTGATAATAAACTTTAAGTCTCTTTTTCCGCCACTCAAATGAAGAAAAAACAGAAAGGCAGACAATCACTTTCAACAGGTTTACCGTCCACTCTGTTTCCATCCTTTTGATCTTGGATTGCAATGAGATTTTCTTCACTAACAGAATTTGTGACAGGCTGATTGTATTCTTCATAAAATAAATTAGTACACCTATCTCTTTTCAAATCATTGGGCTGATAATCTTCTACAAGCAAAGAGGGATTTATATATTCATGTAAATCTTCAGGTAAAATTTGAATTTGATCAACACGCAAGGGTATTCCTTCAACCATTATTTAAAAATCTGATTTCTCTTTACTTGCAATTTCAGAAAATAATCATGTGGAAGGACCACATGACTGAGATTCTCCAGAATTATCATTCTCTATGTAATCAATCCCATATGTATTGAAACTTTGAATAAATTGTTGTTGCACAAAGGAATTTTCTGATTTGGAAGGGGAAGGCTCTTCTTGTAACAAAAATTTGGAAGTTGAATGATATGAGGAAGGATTTGATTGACAGTCCCAACTTCTTTCTTGGTCACCTAAATATTTACAAGAATGCCGCAAATTAACATCTACCTCAGCAAAAGAATTGTAACTGGTTGAATCAGAGTTTTGGCTTATGTCCACTTGAGGCAAGGAAGACAATATCAACTACTGGAGATTTTTTTGAATATAAGGGAAATTGGTTTGTATTTCTTTTTGAGCTGACTATTCATGTAAGATCTATAAAATATCCTCATCCATAAACTCATCATCACCGTACAAGTTTTCCAAATTTTAAATGAAACCTTTTAACGTGCATGCAACAATCTTGAACTAGTAGCAAGGAAGGGTATTGATCTGCAAAATGTTCATGAAATGCTGCATGAAAGTATTTAAGGGAATATAAACTCTCTGATGGTAACCCCTCATACCATGACCGTGCATATCCTTCCAAAATAACCATGAATATTTTCATTAAAGAATCCTCATGCAATTCCACCCCCAGCTTACATATACGCATATGAAATCTAACCAAATGAAGGGCAGCATCATTGCTATTTTGATTTTTGAATTTTAGAAGACATGTTTTCCAATGTACATTAGGTATTCGATTAAAAAAATAGGGAATGCGAGCACGATTCATGGGGGTATACCTTGCAGACATAGAACTGATCTTGATAATGAAAAAACTGAATCAGCTCTTCAAGCTTTGCAACCCTTTGACAATGGGGCTGCCGTGGAACATTATGAAGGTTGGATTCTTCATAGATGGAGTCGCCATAGGAACTATGCAAATCTTTGTAGCTTCTGGTTGTTCAACATTCCCAGTGGAGTCACATTCAAAGGCCTTGAGTGGATTTGCCTTCAAAGGCACTGAGTGGAGTCGCTAGAGCATATACAACCAATATGTGTTTAGGACCGGCTGCTCAACCAAGTCGTAGAACTAAGCAACTCCATTCTCCTAGGGATTCTTTTCTCTTTTGCTCCCTGACAAAAGAGCCAAGATGTTAGCACCCTTTAATTTTCATGTGGTTGCTGTAGGAAGTCACAGGGGTAACCCTTTCAACCNCACACACACACACACACACACACACACACACACACATATTTGGACAACACACAAAAGGCTAGATTTACGGTGATAACAAGGTGTTGATAGATTTGAGGATGGTAGAACAATCAGACATGAAAAATCATTGGGAAGTGGAGTCGAAACCTGAATTAGACAAGGGTATTATAGCGAAAAATAGAAAGGGAAGTTCCTTTGTACTCTGAGGAAAAGTAAGCATCACAAACAGTCAAATATCTTGAAAGGGCGACAATGGAAAGGGGAAGAATCCCAACAAAGCAAGAGGCACCTATCGATGGGTGAATCTCTTGCACCACTTTTAACAAAATGAACAACAAAGGCTAGTAATTGTAGTGGAGCATAAAAGATGAATTCCAAAACATTTACCAAAAACACACAACAAATGCAGCGTCTGGCAAGAGGAGTGCTTAACTGAGAGCGAATTGCTCATGTACAACTAGAGTGCATTGGCAAAAATACATAGAAATGAACAATATGAATAAATAGGGAAAATAGGCTGAATGTAAACATCGCGATGAATCTCAGGAACAAATGAGAACTTTTCTATTTAACTCTTCCAAGAAATTTATAGGGACAAAACAAGAGCATGATGCTTCCTGAATGAAAATTCCAACCTTTTCCTCACCAATTGAGGTCCTATTTATAATGCCATGGCTCCTGCGACCAACCCCAAAACAGAGCCCAATTTTTTTACAGCATGGAAATCAAAGTCCTAACAAATTCCCGAGGTGGAATATTTGTCATTATCACAAACAAATTAGGAAACTATGTGGTGATACACGTGCTTGAAACAATAAACTATGGCATCCAGGACTCAAGCTTGGTAGTTGAAAATAACGTTTCAGAGCACCCGCAACGGTCTGGTGCTGAGTTAGCCTTGAATTTTTCTTCAACAATAGAGGTGAAGGAGCCTTTCTTCATTTCAAACACTTGTTCTTATACAACTGAATCTTCTTCAGTTCGCCTCTTTCAGGAGCCAGATTGCTGAAAAATAGGCTCCCAAGCTCCACTCGCATACCTCAAATGGTGACAGATGTGTGAAATATGAAAGATATTTTTGCAATTGACCATGTTCCTGACAAATCCCATGTGTTCATTTGGCCAGATTCCCCTCTAGCTCCTTGGAATCCGCTTTTGAAGTTTATGACTAAGACGAGATTACGAAATTATGGAAAAATACCCTGTGAATATGGTTCAAATTCTTCAAACTTGTAGCACTTGTGTAAAAAATGAAAGAGGTTATTGTATGTAGTTATGTTGTGAGAAAAAACCTCTGTCATTTTTGGAAAATTCTTCTTGATTTGGTGGAAACAGTCTTTTGAAATTAATGACCAAATAGTCATTTGAAAATATGGAACATTGCCCTCTGAAGATGGCTTCGATTCTCCCAAACCATAGCACCTGTGTAAAAAATGAGAGAATTTATTGTATATAAGCATGTTTTGAAGAAAAAACTCTCTTAGTTTCTCAAAATTCTTTTCGGTTTTGCGGTAAAATATCTCATAAGTTAATGAATAAACAAGTCATTTAAAAAAAACATGCTTTGTTGTACAATATATAAAATTTCGCTGAGCTTTATAACCTTAAATATCTTGCACTTTTCCACTGAAAAATCAATGTGGACCGTTAACTGAGATTTGATGCGATTTGAGCCGTCTGATCGTGGAGCTTGTACTAGATTTCGTGGATCCAAAAACTTCTTTTGTCCTTGCTTGTTGCGAGTACGAAAACCCACCTCCACCATGGATTTGTTTCCACCTGCTCATTTGGCCATTGATTTGTTTTGTAGGTTAATGCCGTTTCGCAATACCATGACTTTTAATTTTTCCGTGCGCTTTTACAATGTGAAATCTCCCTTGGATGGTTTTCATGGCTTGTGAGTTTGTATATTTTTAAAACTGTTTTGTGGTAATATCCCACATGCACTAGAGAACTTGTACTTTCATTGTTTATATACCCCACTAGTTTGATTATATACCAAGGAACAAAGGCAATGTGATGCTTCTTGTGTGAGCTTGGTGCTTGAACCTTGATGTGTGTGTTGTCTTGGACTTTGATGGTTGGCATGGGCCTCATAGTTTTTATGAAAACTTCCTTTATTGGTAAAATAGAATTTGGTCATTAATATAAAAACTTGACTATAAGGCCAAAATTTATATGTAAAAACCAATTTTTATAAGTTTATTCAAAAGTGAATAAAACCCATTTTAATTCCTCAAGATTCCTTTCTTTTTTTTCCCAAATGACCAATGAATCCATTTTCTCTTGCAAACCTGTTGAAATCGAGAAAACCAACTCCTAAAAGAATAAAATTTAGCACAGGTGCTAACATGTCCCATACAAGTTTCCTTTGATTTAGGAATTGGATTTTCTCCATTTTTACCATTTATTTGACCCTCCGAGTCATTTTGGAGAGAAAATCAAAATTAATAATTGAAAACTACTAATTTGACTCTCAAAAGTGGGTTTAGGGGTTAAGTGGGTGCTCTAGGTCCAAAAATGAGCATCCCTGTGACCAAATTATCTCCATAGGCCCATTTTTATGACATTTTGAAATTATACAACTAAAATACATCTTATTGATTATTTTATTAAAAAACTAAAAATTAAAAAAATACTAGGAAAGACTTCTAGCGCATGTCCACAAAACTTTGGGAATATTACTAGCATGGTATAATACATAGTCTTGTTGTAGTCACAAGAAATTCCATTTTATCTATAAAATGGGAACCCCTGTTACTTATTATGAAGGGGATCTCAAGTTTTATTATCTTGTGTGCGGGGTGTTATGCTTGTCATCTTTATTCCTCCGTGTTTTCATGTTTTGGTTTAATAAAATTTGCTTAATTTTTTTTTTTTTCGGTTTTGTGAATTGCATAAATCTTAGTTTTTCTTTGAAATACGTTGTGTCCGCAATGGAGATTATGGATGCCCGTTTTTTTAAAAGGTTTTGAGTTTCTTTTTTTCGCAACCCGCAATCTGCAATGCGGATTGTGGATGTTGAAATTTTTTAAGTTTTGAGTTTTCACTTTTTGCAACCCGCAAATGTGGATTGTGGATTTCAGAAAGCATTTGTCAATAAAACAAAGTCTTCAGTTCTGCATTTCCGCAACCTGAAATCCGGATTGCGAAATCAGAAACTTAAATCAACAAATAAAAAAGTCATCCTTTCGTAATATTGCAACCTGCAATGTCGATTGTGGATTGGGGAAACCAAAATCAATATTTGTAAAATTTTATTTTCAAAATTTCCTTCCCCACTTCTCCTCGTTTTTATCTCAACCGTTGATTTATTTTAAATCTATGAATCATATTGATTTTGTCGTTAAATCTTTTGTTAAATATTTCAAATCTTTACTATTTGTTCAACATTTTCTAACTTTGAATTTTACGCATGACGAGAATTTTTACTGTGATTTCCAACCTGGTCAACGGATTTACTTTTCTCCAGTGGTTTATTGGTAAGTTTTTTCAAATATTCTACCAATTATTTGTGCATATTCGGAAATTAAATTCGATTTGATTAATTGTCTTTTCATCATTTTATCAGAATTTTCCATATCTTTCAACAATATCGAGAAATACCAAGTCCTGAACAACCCTAAACGAGCAAAAATACAAGGACCCAAACAGTGGTATCTTCTCTGATACAAGTGGGAGGTTTTCGAAACGTATCACCTAGACTGGGAGTGTATCTACTCCATATTCGACAATGACAATTTCTTGGAGATTCAACATGACCAGTTAGCCTTTGCAAACATTAGTAAGTATCAGCTGCATGCCGTAGTGGCTAGGACTTCCCTAATTCCCTACTCTGATTCCATTAAATGGCTCGTTCATCAATCCAACCCCCAAGACCTTTCCTTCAATGACAAATATGAAACCCAACTGGCCTCTTTCCGACCCGAGGTATTTTCTAGATCTTATGCGCTTAAGCAACCCCAACAGTTGCTTAATAATAAATTCCTTAATCCTCTACAACCCGGTACAATTTTGGAGAAATGCTTAAATCCTGGATGGACAACCCTACTAAATTTTCACCTAAACCTCATAAAATTTTCCCCATTTCTTGGTTTAGGGAGCCCTACTCTTTTCTAACAACCATGTTGTGCAAGTTATATGCACTACAAAATTGCTCAACTTTCAAAGTCAAATGGGAACCTCTGGCCCATCATGTTCTTACCATAGGTGAATCTTTCAATTGAGCCTAGATTTTGTCAGTGGTGCTAAAGGAAGCAATAGAGAAATATCAGAATACTCCTGCTTCAAGGAAGCCTACATTTGACCTCTCTACATATATTATGGATGTTTTATGCTCTTGTTTTCCTTTCCCTGCCATGGGGTGGAATTACACAAGGGTTGCACCTCCAGTCCACAACTATTTTTCGGTATTATGGGATGACAAATTCATACCTCTCATTTATGACATATGTGCTCATTTATTGGGTTCCCTTTATCAGAATATCTTCAAGGAGGATGCTCCCACATTTTCAACCCAAGTTAAGGAACATATTTCTACTATGGGAGATTGGTATGTGGGAGAGTATTTCTCATACATCAGAATTTGGGGCAACAACACAACCCACTTACTGCCCAGGATTGTGCCTGATCGAAAGGTGCTGGAAGAAATATATTTTCAGACAGTCATTGATGGAGTATTCCCAAAACTGACTGGAGATAAGAGGAAAGGGTGGCCCAAGTTCCCCATTAACCTTGGATCTCTAGTGATTCGGAATTATACTCATGCAAGTGTACTTGGGAAAAGGATAACTACGTTGAATCTTGGAGAAGCCCCTAAGAGGATACATGATCCAAAATCCTTTTTGGAAAATCACTTCACACATGAGCATATGAAGTTTTGAGCAGAACCTATTCTCTAGAAGAAAATAATTTCATCTTCCAGTATCAATAGGAGCTCAAGACCAAAGTGCTACATTACAAAAATCTTGAATTGTCAATGGAGGAAAAGACACATAAATTATTGGTGGAGAAAGAAGCAAAAAAAGTACAAGCCAACACTTCTTCGATGTTGACTTATTAAACAGATGACATGGAAACTCCATTATTGAGGACCCTCCTCAACCTAAAACCTTAGCTACTCTCAATCCTCTCATGAAATCAACTGCAAAAATGAAGAAGACAATGATCTTGAAGAGGAATCAGTCCCTTTTAGCCTTTCATGCCCAGTTACCATTTCTTTCAGCTTACCAACAGTTGTTTTAGTTGCTCATAATTCTATTGATCCACTTGAGGGATTAGTGGTTGACGATTATTTCCCTCACATGCATTTTCCAAAGATCATCACCTTTACCACTATGACATCTTGTATACCTTTATATGTTCCTACCAATATACCTTATGTCACCTTACTTGATGTCATAGTCTCACCCTCTAAAACAAATGACCAACCTATTGCCTCTGTTGAAACTTGATCTTCACAGCTAGCCTAAGTTCAAGTTTCTTCTATACCTTCATAGCCAGCTATTGTTCCAACTTTTGTCCCATATTCAGAACCTATTAAATCATCCACCACATCCATTCCTCCATCTTCAGCCTCCAATGCTCCAATGCTATCCATTTCCATTCCCCAAATTACCGTGACAATTCCAAATCCTGTTATTTCCCAACCCATGCCTTTGGTCAGAGTTTCAGAAATGTCAACACCTGCCATAGAAGAAACATCAGACTTTGGTGAAGATGCAGAGGTTTCGTTGGGGGAATATTTTTGTAACAAATCAGAAAAAAGGCTATTTTTAAGAAAGGTTCTAAAAGATACAGAGAATGGAGTTTAGTGCAGGGAAGTATCCCTAATCGGGTTATATGAAAGAGAACCTCCACTGATGTTAATAAAGAAGCACTCGAGACAGCTGATGCCATGGGGGACTTTGCAGGGGATAATTATGATTGTGTTACCTCATTGAACAAAGAGATTAAGGTGAAAGAGAAAGAACTGCAAAGGCTCAAAAATGAATAGTCTCATATGAATGAGCAACATCAATGCAAACTGCAGAGCTTAAAAGATGATTATGACAATCAACTCAAGAACATGCATGTACAAAATGATGTTCTCAGAAAACAACTTCAAGAAGAACAAGGAATAAGTGTGGACTATACAGAAAATATCACAGCTCTTAGGAAACAACTGGAGGTTTCATAGTCTCTCTCTCCTGCTTCCTCTTTCTCAAAGTTTTCCAGGGAAGAATTTAAGGAATTTTCTCTGAAGATTCAAGATGATCACAAGAAATTGTTGGTAGCATTATTTGAAGGATTGAATGATATTCAAGACACCTACAATTCTTTTGAACGACATTCTAATCTCCTGTATGATCGCAATCAGAGATGGAATGATGCAACTAAAGCCTTTGAAGATGTGATAGACTGGCAGAAGTACATAAAAGACAAACCTAAAGATATGTCTGTCTTAGACAAAATCAATCTTCGGAGAATTAAAATTTCCTTGGAATCTTGGGAAAATTCCTGCGAGATGGTGGAATCCACAATTCAAGAAGGACAGAAGGTATGTCGGAAAAGATGGTTTGCATTAGAAAACCTGTTAAGTTTGTTGCAGTTACCCATCTTGGATCTGATTGGGAATTATTTGCCACCCAATATGATGATTGAGCGGTTCAAACGTGAGTGTTTTAAATCTAAGGAGCGTATTGAGCAGCTGGATCACATTCACATAACAGAGATTAAAGAGTTGATTAAGTCACCTATAGATTCAAAAATGAAGATTAATCTCTTTTTACGAGAATGGGAAAAGGTGAAGAAAAGGGAGATCAATTATTTTATTTGACAGGCCCAATTACAGCTTGAGCATAAACATTATCCAGACATAGAATATTTGTTGGATGTATTTTCCAAGTGGCAATATTCCCTTGGAAAATATTCAAATGATATTTTGTAATCCCTATTTATGTGGGAGATTCGTTTCTTCGTATTTTTGTAATTATTATTTAAAGAGACTTATATCTCATAGGAAGGGGGGACAATAGTGGAAGAAAAACCACCAAGGGAAGAACTGGAGATACTCTATGTTTTGAGGAATTGTAATTTTTTGCAACCTTAATAATTTCAGTTAGTTTCTCTCTATCTCTTTTTGTCTTATTTATCAATTTTCTTTGATGAATTTATGGTTTCTCTTTTAACCTTTCAATAACTATGTTACCTGTTGTATGTTATTAAATACATTGACTTATGTGTTGATTTCTCATCACTCAGTTTATGTGTTAAGTATGTTTGAAATGAATTTCTTTATTTAATTCATATTATTTATTACTGCAAGTTTTTAACAGTCATCTGCATCTTGAATGCTAATTTGTTAATTGTCATCCCATTGACATAATAGTCTTATATTTTAATCCTTTCAATAAAACATCTCAATTTTCATTGCCTTGTATAATTTGAAGTTGGTAATGTTAGATCTAATTTATATGTTTATTAATTGGAATAACAATTATCAAATTGCTTAGATCTGATTTATGGTTTTAGCATAACTCAATTAGATCAGTTTACATTTTCGGTGCAAATATTTCATATCTTCCTAAGAGGAAGAGATATCCATTTGTATCTTCCCACACAGTGCCAAAATAGGCCTAATATCCGTAGGAGTTAGTCACACCAAACAGTTTGGGGATAGAACCATCCTTGTGTATGATTGTTTGAAGCCTTTCAGATTGGGTTTTCTCCTACAGTTGATTTCCTTGTAGTTTTTTAACATTACTTCCCATGCATAAAAAATACCCTAGGCTTTAATAATCCTACCAAGGCATAATCACCAACTTCACCATCTCGACTTTGGAGGATTTTGAGTGAAAAACTTGAAAATTATATGTTGCTTAAAAAAACACCATATAAATAACGAGGGAAAAAACACTCAAGGTCGATGGTGAATTTGATGACCAAGTAGCAAGAAGGCCAAGCATTTTACATAATAAACCATCATAATATGCCATCTATTACAGTTCTCCTGTGGGGGTGTGAACATGCGAAAAAGGGACCACAACTGGCCCTGATGAACCCATGGAACTTTCGAGCACTGAGTAAGAACCATTGATTTGTTCCAATCCTTGGTGGCTCACTTGAAAAATTCCCTTAATGAAACTTAGTGGATAATAGAGCTCAATGCCAAGACCTAACTAGTGAATTTCTAGGCATGCACCATGCAAGTATCAATGTATTGCACCGTGCAACAAGCTTATCACAATGATGTAAAGCTATGTAAATATTATGCTAGAATATAATAATTTGATGGTCTAAGAATATGGTTACATGTAAGGAGCACTAAAGAGGGGATATAATTCCACAAGAGGGGAAGAGGAAAGGGGGGATATGGGAGAGCGAATCATATGTTTTCAAGTGTCAACCTTAGAACTCACCCAATTGCTTCCATGTGCCTTAAATATGTTATTTACCCATTTCGACATATAAAATCCAATTATTGAATGTCATGTGAGGTTGATGGGGAACGTATTCTCATGTAATTATGGAATCGTGGGATGTATACACTTTTATGACAAAATGTGAGAGTACTTCAACCTATGGTAAAAAATTTCCAGTTGTCTTGTCATCAATTTTCTCATCCTCAATAAAGTTTATCTTTCATTTTTCCATATATGGTAGGGGGGATTATGCAATGGGAATGCATAGGGGAATCAAAGATTTATGAATTGGGAATGCATAGGGGGAATATCTACATATCTTCATGTTATTGAATCCATTTCCAATAATTGGATTGGGGAAAAATAACCATAAATAAGCACCACAAAGAGGAATTTGTAGGTGTTAGAGTGAAGAGGATGGTTGTAAGTGATCATAGAGGCTAGGAAGGATATGGACCATTTTACCTACTTTTAGGTTTTTCTCACTAGATTCTTGAGAAGACTTGATTTTGATTCTACATGGAGTAGGATCTAAGGCATACCGTAGCTTGGAAGTTGTACATACTGGAAGAATTGTAAGGGTCAAATTTCTCAAGGGAACTGTCGAGTAGTGAAGGGAAATGTCATCCTTGTATTGTGTGGGGAAGGAGAATATATTTCCATGGATGTGATGTGTTATCTCTCTAAGAAAATCTTCTAGGTTGCAGATTGAAGATGCTTGTTAACTTCAATAATTTTTCAATGGTTCACTCAATGGATCAAGTCAGATGACCAATAAGACCTCACTCACTCAAGACATGCATAATACTCAATCAAATAGACAAGGCTTCTAACTATCAATGTTCAAAGGGTTTGTAATAAAGGTGAATAAATGAAGAACTCACTATGCTGGCAGATTCACACATAAGGCACTTACATATGAGTGGCTAATCATAACAAGGAAAAGATACTTGCAATTCCAATTATCCCCACAGAGATAGGATGACAACTATCTTGTGTTAGGTAAATAGAATAAACATGAATTAAACATCCAAGCACAAGTATAGAATAGAAAGAAGATGAAATCTGAACATGTAATGGAAAAAGAGCTTATATTAATTGACAAAGAACATGATAAGCTTGAATACAAAAAGCATCTAAAAGTCTCCGAAGTTGAACCTTTTCTTCTATAGTAGTCACAGGCTTTATAGCCTTTACAAAATTTATTCCAAATCCTGAAAAATTGGATTGAATTTACTACAAATAGGCAGTCATAACTATTTGCTAAAAAATAGGTAAAGATCCCATCTTCATTGCCAATCTACCTAACTCCAAAAATCTTCCTAACCCTCGAACACTTTAATAGCTGTAGTAGACACTGAAGTAGAATTTGAACTTGCCATTTGGCAGACAAGTCATCCTTTTTCAAAGTAGGTAGGATATGTGACCTAATTCACCTCGCTGGCACCTTCAAAACTGAAATAGAGCCAAAATACCGATTCCTTTAATTATTTTCCAACATTATAAATCATCCATGAGGTGTTTGGATCAACAAAAGTCGATTCTGTGTAAAAATATGCTTTTCTACACTGTTTTGTGCTTTTGTTGGAAAGGGAAGCAAAACTTGGGCCTGTAAGCTGCTGAAAGATCTATTTTCGGTGGCTAATGAACAATTGTGGTGTTCTCCTAAGCCACCAAAAACTCAGTTTTAAAAGTTTAATAAAAATTGTTATCACACTTTACCCTGATGTTTTAAGGCTTCAGTGCTGACCCTTTGGTGTCTCTGCAACCTACATAGTGTTTGGGATGGCAGCAGCATCACAGGATTCCTCTGGACCACAAAGGCTCATTGCTACTTTTGCTAGGGTTTCTAGCTTCTAGTGTGCTTGAGACCGAGGGATTGAATTCCTTGTTTGCAACTTGGACAACCTCATTTTCCTATAGAGCCTATTATTTTCTTTCCTTAACCCGAGATTACTTTCCTCCAGCTTGGTATACTTCCTTTTTATCTCCTGCAGAGAGTCATACAATTCAACATTCCTCTTGGTTAATCTCCCATTGGTTCTTTTGATTTCTCTCTCCAATACTTCTAGCTCATATACTTACCTCAACAACTGATTGATTTTTTGGGATCTAGGTTTGCTGGATGAAACCTCTACCACTGGTTCACCTTGATCCTCCTTTGGTGTAGGTGATGTAAACTCATCATGCCCTACCATAAATTGATCTACTAGGTTAGTTCCCTATTCTTCTTCATCCTCAGAATCAGAGTAAGGTAGGTTGAGGACATTTTTGTCTTGTGCTGAAGCCTCCTCTTCCTTCTCACTGAAATCCAGTTTCCTCTTGGCCTTCTTAGTCTTAGGAGCTGGAGAGGATTGATCCACTGCAAGTGGAGAGATGGACCTCCTCTTCCTCTTACCACTTCTCAGAGTGGAGGAATTCTTTGAAGAAGACTTTCTTTTGTCCTCTGGCTGCAATTCTGTCTCAATTTCGTTCCAGAATAGGAAGTATGTCCAGGAAATGTTCCTTCTTTGCAGTAGTTCAAGAACAATTAGCTTGATCAAACCATGATGGGATAACCTGCCTGCAATCTTGGTGGGATTAGATCTAACTTGATGAGCCATTTTATTCAGGATTTTGTATAGGTAAAAAGGCAGGTTCAAGGGGCTCCTGCCAGTGAAATGGTTCATTAACTTGAAATGGTATATCATTACCCTATTATACCTGCCCTCACAAGTTATGTAGACCAGAATTTCCTTCAACAAGTGCTGCCATTTTTCCTCAAGCCAGGATGTAGGGATGCTCTTCTTTCATATAATGTTCTTGTGCTCAGGCTTTAGGTAAGACCTGAATTCTACATTCTTTATGATAGTGGTTTTAAGCCAGCTTTCCCCAGTCCTTGGGAGCTCTATCACTTCAGCTATCAGAGCTTCATCCACCTAGAATTCTTCTCTACCAATCACTGCTTTCAAGCCATCAAAGGAGAGGGCAAAGGATTTTGCCACTTGCTGATGAGATCCCTGAATGTTTTTACAGAACCTATAGCAGCATGAGTCCTTAAAAAGATGACATACCTCTGGGTGTGATTCAAGGTATCCAATATCACCCAGTTCCTTTCTTAGGGCAGGTCCTCCTTCTCTCTTCATTTCCTAGATTGTTCTTTTGCACCTGCAAAATTGAAAATTCAAACCCTGGATAAGACAATTACATCGCTAGATTCAGGGGAGCTTGGCTCAGTGAGGACGCATGCAAGGAATGCGGAATGAATTAAGGAGGGGGTACTGATTTTGAGGGATCTGACTAGAAATTGGGATTTGAGCAAGGTGATGGTGTATTATGATGAGACCCGCAAGCTATCCAGTGCAGGGGACGTAATCATTCAAACTGCAAGCCAATGCTCGTGGTAATTTAATCACAGACATGGGATAGGTGTAGGGTAGAGAGGTTTTGGGTTTTTAGATAGGTCACTTCAATTTCATAATGAACCCTCTTACCAACTCATGATTTATTGCAGGTTCTGTCTTCTTGGTGGTTAATGGATTAATGGTGGTGCTTTTCATGCTGACGGTTGCTGAGTGTGATGGATGCGCCAATTGTTTTAACTTCATTGCACTTTTGGTGGCTAAGGTAGCCCCGAATTCTTTTTTTAAGCCACCGAAAGCCTACCTTTTCGGTGGCTAATGAATAGTTGAGATGTTCGCCTAAGCAATCGAAAGTTGAAATTCGATTTTTATGGGAAAAAACAAAGTACAAGGTGTTCCAAACTTTATTAAACACCAAAATATTTCATAATGATCCCTAAAATCTTCATCACTACACAAAATAAATTTTCTGAGTCTGATCGATTGAAGACAAATTTATTTAGGAGATAACATCTGGCTCCTACTTGGGGATGGAAACCTCCCTATGAGGTTCCAAGAACCCCAGACCAAATGCCTTTCCTAAAAAAAAATATTAAACCTATATTCTAGTGTTCCATTGGGCATGGAGTTATTTTGCAAAAAGAAAAACCAAAATGATATTTTACAATGACAAGGCTTTGAAGCCTTAAATGGAATAGAGTTTCAGAAATCACCCATTGACTGGGCCATCGAACACCTCCTCACCTTCCAGACTTTGCAGTTTGAAAGTGTTGTTCTGTTGCACCTGAGTTATCACAAAATGTCTTATCCATAGAAAATCAAATTTACTGTGCTTGCCGTTGTCTTGTCTGACAACATCTCATTTCAGAACCCAGTATCCAACCTTAAAATTGTCCACCTTTGCCTTCTTGTCAAAAATAATTTTTATCTTCTTTTGGTGAGCTTTTGACTTCTCCACCAACTGTTCTTTGACTTGTTTCAGCTCAACCAAATCAAACATTCTTCTTACCATGTCATTTGGTTCCTCCTGTTCCTCCTGAAAGAAATTTGCTACTGGTAGAACCAGCTAAATGGGGAAAATAACATTAGTACCATAAACCAACTTGAAAGGAGAAGTCCCTATGGATTTTTTGTTGGTCACTCTGTCAGCCCAAAGAGAAAACTTTAGTTTAGAATCCCAGCTCTTCTGATTCTTCTCCAATAGTTTTTTGATGATTCTAACTAGGCTCTTATTTGATGACACAGCAAGGCCATTGCCTCAAGGGTAACAAGAAGTAGAATGCACCAATTGAATTCCCATTGACTCACACATGTTAACCAATGCACCGACTTTAAAAGCTGGTGCATTATCAGTCACTAGCCTTTCTGGGTAGCCAAACCTGATAAATATGTTTTCATATAGAAACTTCATGATGACTTGGTGAGTGGAATTCCTTGTGGGGATTGCCTCTATCCACTTGGTGAAAAAATCAGTGGCTCCTAGGCTCCACTTGTGCTGACCACTTGATGAGGGATTAATCTCACCTATGAAATCAAGACCCCACTACTGGAAAGGGCCATTCACTATAATAGGTCTGAGGGGAAAAGATCTAAGCTGCTGCTTTCCTATGAATCTTTGGCATTCGTCACAAGATTTCACAAAGGTACACACATCGGAGAAAAGAACAGGCCAA
This sequence comes from Pseudotsuga menziesii, assembly GCA_001517045.1. Lineage (NCBI taxonomy): Eukaryota > Viridiplantae > Streptophyta > Pinopsida > Pinales > Pinaceae > Pseudotsuga > Pseudotsuga menziesii. Next base: position 452,840 of record LPNX010778158.1, on the reverse strand, counting down.
TATTACCCAGCCCTTAGAATCTTGTGGGTTGTAGTCTTCCAGTAATGATGGCTTCCACATATGCTTGAATGGAACTGTTGCATGACTTGAACTAAATATTCTTTATCTAAACATCTCAGCAAAATACCAAAGGGATCTTTCCAATACAACAGATTTTTAATTATGAAAAATTTAATAGACTTAAGCTTAAGATCCCATGCTTGGGTCATGATAATCCCAGGGGGAACTTCTAAATTTTGGAAGAAATGAATAATACATGAGTACCACTCACATGATGACAAATTCTCAGCCACTTGCTGACTGTCATGCTGCTCTTCTGCTGCTACCTCTATCTACAAGTTTGTTGAACTTATACCAATGAAATTCATGCCTAGTAGATCACAATTTTCTTCATCCATGAGCTTAGCTAGGCCTTGGTATTTCACTATCTTGGTGGGCTTTACTTCTATGTCAAACTCAATCAGCTTTGCAATCCACTTGGCTCTCTTTCCATCCATGTTAGGCTGGGTTAATACATACTTCACAGAAGCTGAAGGGACATAGGCAAGGACCTTTATGTGTAGAATGTAAATCCTGAAGGCTTTTAATGACTTAATAAGAGAATAAGCCTGTTTTTTGATAGGATCATACTTCAGTTCAACATCCCTTAATGTTTTTCTGAAGAAAGCAATGGGGTGATCAAGACCTTCCTCATTTTTCTGTAACAAAACTGCTGCCACGGTGTCATAGGAAGCAAAAGAGAAAATATAGAAGCCCTTGGTATAGGTTGGACTAATTAGAGTGGAAGCTTCCATGATAGCCTTCTTGATGGCTTCAAAAGGGTTTCTTGCATGTTCTGTCCATTTGATTTTAGCTTCCTTCCTCAACATAGAAGTTATGTGTTTTACTAACTCAGAAAATTTTGGGGTAAACCTCCTGACAAAATTTATATTACCAAGGAATGACTGAATATCCTTTTTTGACCTAAGTATGGACAGTTTCTGGATTGCTTCGACCCAAACAGGATCAATCTTCAACACCTTCTACTGAAACTATGTGACCCAGGATTTTTACCTCTCTAAGAGAAAATTGAGACTTTTTTGGGTTCAGAGATATCCCAAACTTTCTACATTTCAGAAAAACCCTCCTTAAGTGCTGCAAATGTTCTTCATGGCGGTTGGAGTAAATAGTGAGGTCATCAAGATATATGAGAACAAACTTGTCCTTTAATCCCACAAAAGCTATGTCCATGGCCCTCTGAAAGGTGGCCCTAACATTCATCAACTGAAATGGCATATTGGCATACATGAAGGTACCCCAGGGAGTGGTAAACGTGGTTTTTTCTTGATCATCAGGGTGTACAAAAACTTTATTGTAGCCAGAGAAGCCATCTAGGAACGACATGACACTAGCTCTTGAGACTCTTTGCAACATATGCTCCATCTTGGGTAAGGGATAGTTGTCTTTCTTGGAGCATTTATTCAGGTTTCTAAAATCAACAAATAACCTGATCTCACCATTTTTATTCTTCACTACTACCATATTTGCAATCCATTTAGAATACCTTAGTGGGATTATGATTTTTGCATTAAGGAGCTTTTTTATTTCTTTCTCAATCACAAACAATAAGAGAGGACTGATAGGTCTTATATTTTGTATGAAAGGGATGGTGTCCTTTTCCAGGGGAATCCTGTGTTGGATGATATCTGTGTCATAGGTTTTCAGATCACTGTATTCCCAAGCAAATATATTAGCAAACTCTTTCATAAGACTGCAAAATTCTAACCTCATATCAGCAATCAACTCAGTGGACAAACTTATGAATTTTAGGTGACTTTGGCTACCTATATTGTGCTCATGGACAACAGGGTCTTTCTCCCTTTTCATAGGTTTCAAGTGGACATCATTTTGGTCAAATATCTCTTCAAGGGGTACTAGACCCCGAGGTATGATAATTGCTAATCAATTGAACAATATTCTGTTTACCCATTTTCTCTTTTAATTTAGGCCTCTGGGATTCCTCCATATTTAGGTTTTCTTGGTCAATATGCATATCAGAAAATTCATCAACGACCTGGAGAAATTTACTAAGTTCATCATCATTCTCAAAGACTTTCCAAAATTTCACATTATCAGGTAGGGATGGCCTGTACTTGACTTGGATTTCATAGTTCAATTTAGGAGGCAAAGGAGGGATGAACATACTGGCATAGATAGCAAGGGAATCAACTAGATGGTTCATAGCTCTAGGTATATAGGAAATGCCAAAAAACATGAAAGAGTCCCCGAGTTTCCATACCTCATCTCTGTATGCCTTTAGCCTGACATTCTTTACTTGAAAAGTATTGTTCACCTACTATATGATGAGATCTACATCTCTAGATATCTTCAGGCACATGATTCCCATTTCGTTGGAATCCTTCACTCCCAATATCAACGCCTCATACTATGATATATTGTTAGTAGTCTTGAAATCAAGTTTATAATCCAAATGAATAGTCTCCTTTGAAGAAGAAATCAAAACTACACCTACACCTGCTGAGGCTTGAGTACTGGCCCCATAAAAAAACATGCTCCAGTTAGAGGTTGTTACTTCTTCAGGTTGCTGATAGGTGGGCTTTGTAAGCTGCATAGGTATTGGTTGGGAATCATCTATTTGCATAATACATGCCCCAAAGTTTGTGTCTACTACATAGATGGGATGGTTTACAGAGTTATTTTCATTACTGATGATGTAGGCAAGTTGGTTTTCTCTGTAGAGTCTCTTGGTCTCTCCTCCAAACATCGGGATTGTAGCATATGTAAGATCCATCTATAAGGTACCACCTATCCTTTTACTCCATGAGCGAGACAAGAGGATGCCAAACTTAGGTGGGATGTCAGCAACTACTATGTCCATCACTATGCTTTTTTAAGGAAGCTGGGAGAGGTTTATGACAAGGTATTTTATGATGCCTAGGCATTTGACCTTCCTAGAGTCAAAAGAGAAAAGATCATGGTAGGGTTTTGTAATGTTGAGGCCAAGCTCATCCATCACTGCTTTTGGCATAAGGTTGTGGGATTCTCCTAAGTCAAGCAAACAGTTGTGAAGGATCTTGTCATGGATGTTCAAGGATATGTAGAAGGGTGGACAAGACTCATCTACCTCTTCAACCATAGGACCTAGGGTTACTGTGGGCTTATCATCTTGAAAATTGACAAAGTCAGCATCTATGGGTGTCTTTGGTTGAAGATATTTCAATATGGATGACTTAGAGAAATCATTCTTCATCAGTTCTATGAAAGGAAAAGGGATTTTCAATTTCTGAATTTCTGACTCAAGATTGAAATAACAATACAGCTTATCAGAAGTTATTACCTCTTGTGATGGAGCTTTGAGCTGGATAGGATCATGGGCTGATGGTTGTAATGGCCTTTGTTGCTGTTTTGGAGGAGCATCCATCTTTTTTGAGGAGCAACAATCTTTTTAGCAGGAGAAGCAGACTGCTTTGTAGGGACAAGACTCTTCTTTACGGGAGCAACAATCCTGGACCTTAGATTGTAAGCTCCTTGATCATCTGCCTGATACAAGGCTTCTTCATTTATCTGCTCATTCATGAGGGCTTCCTCATAGTCTGATTGTGCCAAGAAGGAGTGATCAAATTTATCTTCCATGCAATTAATGTTGTCTTCTACATCTCCTTCTTCCTTAGTAAGCTCTTGTTCTTTTTCTAGCACAACATTTTGGAAAGGAGCTTTGATTCTTTGATCCTCAGCTGGATTCCTATCCCTTTGAAGGATCTGAGTTGGTGGGTTATTTCTTCTGTAAGGGAAAAAATTAGGGTTTCTGGGGGCAAAGTCATTTGGCCCTTTACCTCTCACAAGTTGTTGCCCTCGATCTTTAAGTTTAGAAATTTCAACTGTTAGGTTGTCCAACATCTTGGCCATTTTTTCCATTTTTGACTATGATGATGAAGGACCTAAAGGATCTGAAGATTGATTCTTCTTGTCCATTTTTCCCTTAATTTTCTGAGATGCAACAATATTAGACTCAAATTCAAGGGCAACATGTTGCATGAGTGTTAAAGAAGCAGATCTTCTTTCTCTGAGAAGAAGACAAAACTCTGAATCAAAAGCATTTGCATAAGTGATTTTGGATGAAGTATATGTAGGTTTGATCTTAGTAGGGATTCTATTGAACATCTTGTTGAATCTCTTTGTGAAATTGGACACAGAATCGTCATTTTCACTCCTGAAATTGTTGAACTCTGTGATATAGTAAAGGTGGTCTCTTCTTTCCCCCCAATGCTTCAAGAATATGTCATATAGGGCTTCAATGTCAGCTATTGATCCAGCAGGTAACTCTTTGAACCATTTCCTATCCCGACCATCTAAGCTTTGTACAAAAACCCTAGTCCATACATCGTCTTGTTCAATATTGATATTCTTAGCATAATTGTAGAATGCCTCTAAGTGTTCTTCAGTTGTAAAATCTCCCTCCCCAGTAAACTTAGGCATGTATTTTTGATAATCTCCAGTAGGCATAGCATAAAGGGGGTTAGGCAGATCTAGAGGGGCATATCTAGAAATGAGGATCTTTTCCATCTTGGTCAGAGGGGCAGCCATATTGGATGTGGGTATGGAAGGGGCAGAAGGAGATGCTGCTGGTGTGGATGGTGGTTGAGGAAGTATAGGTGGTAGATCTACCATAGTGGAGTTTCCAAGGATTGGATGTACACAAGAAAAAGTGCTTGAAGATTCCCTAACCCTCAAATTTTCTGAATCACTTATAAATTTCTGAGAACTATATGCTTCAGTAGAAGAAGATTTAAAAGGAGGCCTATTTGATACAACAACAGAAATACCTCTGGAAGTACCTGATGCAACTCCCCTTGTAGATCTAGAAGCCTGTCTTTGTGAAGCTCTTCCTCTCCTTATAATATTTTTAGGATCTGATTTGAGGATTTTCTTTGGTACTTGGTCTTCTTGAAGCTACCTTATTGCAATGGAGTCCAGATAAATGATTACAACCAAAAAAGTGTCCAGACTTTTTCTGTCATCAAAGTTGGATCTATGTCGTTCCCCAGGGAAGTTGAGCTTCAATCTTTTCTCCCTAGCAAAGGAAACATTTGTTAGCTCTCCAGGAAACTCTTCCAGGTTGCAGCTCAAAGATTCCTGGTAACTTCAATACTTTTTCAATGGTTCACTCAATGGATCAAGTCAGATGACCAATAAGACCTCACTCACTCAAGACATGCATAATACTCAATCAAATAGACAAGGCTTCTAACTATCAATGTTCAGAGGGTTTGTAATAAAGGTGAATAAATCAAGAAGTCACTATGCTGGCATATTCACACATAAGGCACTTACATATGAATGGCTAATCATAACAAGGAAAAGATACTTGCAATTCCAATTATCCACACAGAGATAGGATGCCAGCTATATTGTATTAGGTAAATAGAATAAACATGAATTAAACATCCAAGCACAAGTATAGAACAGAAAGAAGATGAAATTTGAACATGTAACGAAAAAAGAGCTTATATTAAGTGACAAAGAACATGAGAAGCTTGAATACAAAAAAGTGTCTAAAAGTCTCCAAAGTTGAACCTTTTCTTCTACAGTAGTCACGGGTTTTATAGCCTTTACAAAATTTATTCCAGATCCTGAAAAATTGGATCGAATTTACTAAAAATAGACAGTCATAACTATTTGCTAAAAAATAGGTAAATATCCCATCTTGGTTGCCAATCTACCTAACTCCAAAAATCTTCCTAACCCTCGAACTCTTTAATAGCTGTAGTAGACATTGAAGTAGAATTCAAAGTTGCCATTTCGAAGACAAGTCATCCGTTGTCAAAGTAGGTAGGATATGTGACCTAATTCACTTCGCTGGCACCTTCAAAACTGAAACAAAGCCAAAATACTGATGCCTTTAATTATTTTCCAACATTATAAATCATCCACGAGGTGTTTGGATCAACAAAAGTTGGAGATGTGTAAAAATATGCTTTTCTGCAATGTTCTGCGCTTTTGGTGGCTAGGGAAGCAAAACTTTGGGCCTATAAGCTGCTGAAAGCTCTATTTTCGGTCACTAATGAACAACTGCGTTGTTCACTGAAGCCACCAAAAAGTCTATTTTAAAATTTTAATCAAAATTGTTATCACACTTTACCTTGATGTTTTAAGGCTTCAGTGTTGACCCTTTGGTGTCTCTACAACCTGCATAGGGTTTGGGATGGCAGCAGTATCACAGGCTTCCTTTGGACCACAAAGGCTCATTGCTACTTCTGCTAGGGTTTCCAGCTTCTGGTGTGCTTGAGACAGAGGGCTTGAATTCCTTGTTTGCAACTTGGACAGCCTGATTTTCCTGTAGAGCCTAGTGTTTTCTTTCATTAACCTGAGATTACTTTCCTCTAGCTTGGTATACTTCCTTTTTATCTCCTGCAAAGAGTCATACAATTCAGCATTCCTCTTGGTTAATCTCCCATTGGTTCTTTTGATTTCTCTCTCCAAGGCTTCTAGCTCATATACCTGCCTCAGCAGCTGATTGATTGTTTGGGATCTAGGTTTGCTGGATGAAACCTCTGCCACTGGTTCACCTTGATCCTCCTTTGGTGTAGGTGATGGAAACTCCTCATGCCCTACTATAACCTAATATTCTAGGTTAGTTACTTATTCTTCTTCATCCTTAGAATGATATTAAGGTAGGTTGAGGACATTTTTGTCTTGTGCTGAAGCCTCCAATGCCTTCTCACTGAAATCCAGGTTCCTCTTGGCCTTCTTACTCTTAGGAGTTGGAGAGGCTTGATCCATTGCCATTGGAGAGATGGACCTCCTCTTCCTCTTACCACTTCTATGAGTGGAGTACTTCTTTGAAGAAGACTTCCTTTTGTCCTCTGGCTACAATTCTGTCTCAAATTCATTCCAGAACAAGAAGTATGTCTAGGAAGCGTTCCTTCTTTGCAGCAGTTCAAGAACAATTAGCTTGATCAAGCCATGATGGGACAACTTTCCTACAATCTTGGTGGGCTTGCCTCTAACCTGATGAGCCATTTTAGTCAATATTTTGTATAGGTAAAATGGCAGGTTCAAGGGGCTCCTGCCAGTGAAATGGTATATCATTACCCTATTATACTTGCCCTCACAAGTTATGTAGACCGGAATTTCCTTCAACAAGTGCTACCATTTTTCCTCAAGCCAGGATGTAGGGATGCTCTTCTTCCATACAATGTTCTTGTGCTCAGGCTTCAGGTAAGATCTACATTCTACATTCTTTGTGATAGTGGTTTTAAAACAACTTTCCCTAGTCCTTGGGAGCTTTGTCACTTCAGCTATCAGAGCTTCATCCACTTGGAATTCTTCTCTGCTAAGCACCGCTTTCGAGTCATCAAAGGAGAGGGAAAAGGATTCTTCCACTTGCTGATGAGATCCCTGAATCTTTTTGTAGAACCTATAGCAACATGATTTCTTGAAAAGCTGACATACCTTTGGGTGTGATTCAAGGTAGCCAATATCACCCGGTTTATTTCTTAGGGTAGGTCCTCCTCCTCTCTTCATTTCCTGGATTGTTCTTTTGCACCTACAAAATTAAAAATTCAAACCCAAGAGAAGACAATTACAGTGTCGGATTCAGGGGAGCTTGGATCAGTGAGGATGCATGCAAGGAATGTGGAGTGAATTAAGGATGGGGTACTGATTTTGAGGGATTTGACTGGCAATTGCAATTTGAGAAAGGTGACGATGTATTCTGATGAGACCTGGAAGCTAGCCAGTGCAGGGGACGTAATCATTCAAACTAGAAACCAATGCTCGTGGTAATTCAATCATAGACATGGGACAGGTGTAGGGCAGAGAGGGTTTGGGTTTTTATATAGGTCACTTCAATTTCATAACGACCCCTCTAACCAACTCATGATTTATTGCAGGTCCTGTCTTTTCGGTGCTTAATGGCTTGATGGTGGCGCTTTTCATGTTGACAGTTGTTGAGTGTGATGGATGCGCCAACCATTTTAACTTCATTGTGCTTTCGGTGGCTAAGGTAGCCCCGAATTCTATTTTTAAGCCGCTGAAAGCTGAGCTTTTTGGTGGCTAATGAATAGCTGAGATGTTTGTCTAAGCCACCAAAAGATGAACTTCAATTTTTATGGGAAAAGTATAAGGTGTTCCAAACTTTATTAAACACCAAAACCTTTCATGATGATCCCTAAAATCTTCATCACTACACAAAATAAATTTTCTGAGTCTGATCTTTTGAAGACTAATTTATTTAAGAGATAACATCTGGCTCCTACTTGGGGATGGAAACCTCCTTGTGAGGTTCCAAGAACCCCAGACCAAATGCCTTTCCTAAAAAACAAATATTAAACCTATCTTCTAGTGTTCCATTGGGCATGGAGTTATTTTGCAAAAACAAAAAAAAAAATGATATTTTACAATGACAAGGATTTGAAGCCTTATATGAAATAGAGTTTTAGAAATCGCTCATTGACTAGGCCATCAAACACCTCCTCACCTTCCAGACTTTGTAGTTTGAAAGTGTTTTTCTATTGCACCTGAGTTATCACAAAAGGTCCTATCCATAGAGTTTCAAATTTACCGTGCTTTCCCTTGTCTTGTCTGACAGCATCCCATTTCAGAACCCAGCCTCCAACCTGAAATTTGTCCACCTTTGCCTTCTTGTCAAAATACTTTTTATCTTCTTTTGGTGAGCTTCTAACTTCTCCACCAACTATTCTCTGACTTGCTGCAGCTCAACCAAATCAAGCATTCTTCTTACCATGTCATTTGGTTCATCCTGTTGCTCTTGAAATAACTTTTCTACTGGTAGAACCAGTTGAATGGGGAAAATAGCATCATTACCATAAACCAACTTGAAAGGAGAAGTCCCTATGGATTTTTTGTTGGTCACTCTGTCAGCCCAAAGAGAAAAATTTAGTTTAGAATACCAGCTCTTCTTATTCTTCTCCAATAGTTTTCTGATGATTCTAACTAGGCTCTTATTTGATGATTCAACAAGGCCATTTCCTTGAGGGTAGTATGAAGTAGAATGCACGAATTGAATGCCCATTGACTCACACATGTTAACCAGTGCACCGGCTTTAAAAGCTGGTGCATTATTGGTCACTAGCCTTTCTGGGCAGCCAAACCTGTTAAAGATGTTTTCATATAGAAACTTCATGATGACTTGGTGAGTGGCATTCCATGTGGGGACTGCCTCTATCCACTTGGTGAAATAATTAGTGGCTACTAGGATCCACTTGTGCTGACCACTTGATGAGGGATTAATCTCACCTATGAAATCAAGACCCTACTGCTGGAAAGGGCCATTCACTATAATAGGTCTGAGGGGCAAATATTGGAGCTGCTGCTTTCCTATGAATCTTTGGCGTTCATCACAAGCTTTCACAAAGGTACACACATCAGAGAAAAGAACAGGCCAATAGTACCCAGCGCTTAGAATCTTGTGGGTTGTAGTATTCCAGTAATGATGGCCTCCAAATATGCTTGAATGGAACTGATGCATGACTTGAACTGACTCTTCTTTATCTAAACATCTCAGCAAACTACCAGAGGGATTTTTCCAATACAACAGATTTATAATTATGAAAAATTTAACAGAATTAAGCTTAAGAGCACGTGCTTGTGTCATGCTAATCTTAGGGGGAACTTCTAAATTTTACAAGAAATGAATAATACCTGAGTACCACTCACATGAGGACAAATTCTCAGCCACCTGCTGACTGTCATGCTGCTCTTCTGCTGCTACCTCTATCTGCAAGTTTGCTGAACTTATACCAATGAAATTCATGCCTAGTATATCACAATTTTCTTCAAACATGAGCTTAGCTAGGCCTTGGCCTTTCACTAGCGTGGTGGGATTTACTTCTATGTCAAACTCAATCAGCTTTGCAATCCACTTGGCTATCTTTCCATCAATGTCAAGCTGGGTTAATACATCCTTCACAGAAGTTGAAGGGACATAGGAAAGGACCTTTGTGTGTAGAATGTAAATTCTGGAGGCTTTCAATGACTTAAAAAGAGCATAATCATGTTTTTTGATAGGATCATACTTCAGTTCAGCATCCCTCAATGTTTTGCTGAAGAAAGCAATGGGGTGATCAATACCTTCATCATTTTTCTGTAACAAAATTGTGGCCACTGTGTCATAGGAAGCAAAGGAGAAAATATAGAAGCCCTTGGTATAGTCTAGACTAATTAGAGTGGGAGCTTCCATGATAGCCTTCTTGATGGCTTCAAAAGAGTTTCTTGCATGTTCTGTCCATTTGATTTCAACTTCCTTCCTCAACATAAAGTTTGGGATAAACCTCCTGACAAAATTTATCTTACCAAGGAATGACTGAATATCCTTTTTGACCTAGGTATAAACAATTTCTAGATTGCTTCGACCCAAACAGGATTAATCTTCACACCTTCTGCTGAAACTATGTGACTTAGGAGTTTGCTCTCTTTGAGAGCAAATTGAGACTTTTTGGGTTCAGAGATATCCCAAAATGTCTACATTTTAGAAAAACCCTCCTTAAGTGCTGCAAATGTTCTTCATGGATGTTGGATTAAACAGTGGGGTCATCAAGATATATGAGAAGAAACTTGTCCTTTAATCCCACAAAATCTATGTCCATGGCCCTTTGAAAGGTGTCCCCAGCATTCATCAGCCCAAATGGCATCTTGGCATACATGAAGGTACCCTAAGGAGTTGTAAATGTGGTTTTTCTTGATCATTAGGGTGTACAGAAACTTGATTGTAGCCAAAGAAGCCATTTAGGAATGAGATGACACTAGCTCCTGAGACTCTTTGCAACAGATGCTCCATCGTGGGTAAGGGATATTTGTGTTTCTTGGACCATTTATTTAGGTTTCTGAAATCATCACATAACCTGATCTCACCATTTTTCTTCCTCACTACTACTAAATTTGCAATCCATTTAGAATATCGTAGTGGGATTATGATTTTTGCATTAAGGAGCTTTTTGATTTCTTTCTCAATCATAGGCAATAAGAGAGGACTGATAGGTCTTAGCTTTTGTTTGAAAGGGATGGTGTCCTTTTCCAAGGGAATCCTGTGTTGGATGATATATGTGTCATAGGTTTTCAGATCAATGTATTCCCAAGCAAATATATCAGCAAACTCTTTCATAAGACTGCAAAATTACGACCTATGATCAGCAGTGAACTCAGTGGACAAACTTATGAATTTTGGGTGACTTTGGCTACCTATATTTTGCTCATGGACAGTAGGGTCTTTCTCCCTTTTCACAGGTTTAAAGGGGACATCATTATGGCCAAAGAGCTCTTCAAGGGGTACTAGACCCCGAGGTATATAATTGCTAGGCATCTGAACAATATTCTGTTTACCTATTTTCTCTTTTAATTTAGGCCTTTGGGATTCCTCCATATTTAGGTTTTATTGGTCAATATGCATATCAGAAAATTCATCAACAGCCTGGAGAAATTTACTAAGTTCATCATCATTCTCAAATAATTTCCAAAATTTCACATTATCAGGTAGAGATGGACTATACTTGACTTGGCTTTCATAGTTCAATTTAGGAGGCAAAGGAGGTATGAACATACTGGCAGAGACATCAAGGGAATCAGCTAGATGGTTCATAGCTCTAGGTATATAGGAAATGTCAAAAAACATGAAAGATTCCATGAGTTTCCTTACCTCATCTCGGTATCCCTTCAGCTTGACATTCTTTGCTTGAAAAGTATTGTTCACCTACTATATGATGAGATCTGCATCTCCAATCGGGCACATGATTCCCATTTCCTTGGCAGCCTTCACTCCCAATAGCAATGTCTCATACTTCGCTATATTGATAGTAGTCTTGAAATCAAGTTTATAAGACAAATGAATAGTCTCCTTTGAAGGAGAAATAAAAAATACACCTACACCTGCTAAGGCTTGAGTACTGGCCCCATCAAAAAACATGCTCCAGCCAGAGGTAGTTACTTCTTCAGGTTGTTGATAGGTGGTCTTTGTAAGATGCATAGGTATTGGCTGGGAATCATCTATCTGCAGGATACATGCCCCAAATTTTGTGTCTACTACATAGATGGGATGGTTTACAGAGTTCTTTTCATTACTAATGATGTAGGAAAGCTGATTTTCTCTATAGAGTCTCTTGGTCTCTCCTCCAAACATTAGGATTGTAGCATATGTAAGATCCATCTGTAAGGTACCACCTAGCCTTTTAATCCATGAGCGAGACAAGAGGAGGCCAAAATTAGGTGGGATGCCATCAACTACTATGTCCATCACTATGATTTTTGAAGGCAGCTGAGAGAGGTTTATGACAAGGTATTTTATGAGGCCTAGGCACTTGACCTTCCTAGATTCAAAAGAGAAAATATCATGGTATGGTTTTGTAATGTTGAGGCCAAGCTCATCCATCACTGCTTTTGGCATAAGGTTGTGGGATGCTCCTAAGTCAAACAAACAGTTGTGAAGGATATTGTCATGGATGTTCAAGGATATGTAGAAGGGTGGACAAGACTCATCTAGCTCTTCAACTATAGGACCTAGGGTTACTGTGGGCTTATAATCTTGCAAATTGACAAAGTCAGCATCTATGGGTGTCTTTGGTTGAAGAGATTTCAATATAGATGACTTTAAGGAATCATTCTTCATTAGTTCTATCAAAGGAAAAGGGATTTTCAATTTCTGAATTTCTGACTCAAGATTGAAATAACAATACAACTTATCAGAAGTTCTTACCTCTTGTGATGGAGCTTTGAGCTAGATAGGATCATGGGCTGATGGCTGTAATGGCCTTTGCTGCTATTTTGGAGGAGCATCCATATTTTTTGGAGGAGCAACAATATTTTTAGCAGGAGGAGCAGACTGTTTTGTAGGGACAGGACTCTTCTTTACACGAGAAACAATCCTCGATGTTAGATTGTAACCTCCTTGATCATCTGCCTGATACAAGGCTTCTTCAGTTATCTACTCATTCATGAGGGTTTCCTCATAGTTTGATTGTGCAAGAAGAAGTGATCAACTTTATCTTCCATGCAATTAATGTTGTCTTCTGCATATCCTTCTTCCTGAGTAAGCTCTTGTTCTTCTTCTAGCACAACATTTTGGAAAGAAGCTCTGATTCTTTGATCCTTAGCTGGATTCCTATCCCTTTGAAGGATTTGAGTTGGTGGTTTATTTCTTCTGTAAGCGAAAAAATTAGGGTTTCTGGGGGAAAATTCATTTGGCCCTTTACCTCTCATAGGTTGTTGCCCTCGATATTTAAGTTTAGACATTTCAGCTGTTAGGCTGTCCAACATCTTGGCCATTTTTTTCATTTTTGACTCTAATGATGAAGGGCCTAAAGGATCTGAAGATTGCTTCATCCTGTCCATTTTTCCCTTAATTTTCTGAGATGCAACAATTATAGACTCAAATTCAAGGGCAACATCTTGCATGAGTGTTAAAGAAGCAGATCTTCTTTCTCTAAGAAGAAGACAAAACTCTGAATCAAAAGCATTTGCATAAGTGATTTTGGCTGAAGTATCTATACATTTGATCTCAGCAGGGATTCTACTGAACATCTTGTTGAATCTCTTTGTGAAATTGGACACAGACTCACCATTTTCCTTCCTCAAATTGCTGAACTCTGTGATATAGTAAAGGTGGTCTCTTCTTCCCCCCCAATGCTTCAAGAATATGTCATCTAGGGCTTCAATGTCAGCTACTGATCCAGTAGGTAACTCTTTGAACCATTTCCTAGCCTGACCATTTAAGCTTTGTACAAAAACCCTAGTCCATACATCGTCTTGTTCAATATTGATATTCTTAGCATAACTGTAGAATGCCTCTAAGTGTTCTTCAGCTGTAAAATCTCCCTCCCCAGTAAACTTAGGCATGTATTTTTGATAATATCCAGTAGGCATAGTAGAAAGGGGGTTAGGAAGATTTAGAGGGGCATATCTGGCAATGAGGATATTTTCCATCTTGGTAAGTGTTTGTGCCAGAAATTGTTCCTAAGGCTAGGGGAACAAGCCAACACAATCTCAAGAGAAAAAACTCAATTCAAACTAGGGTTTAGGGTTTTGTTTCTGTGTTTTTGGTTGTAAGCTTCAAGATCATGCAGGGAATACATTCAGAGTAAAAGCAACAACTAAATCATAGACATAAATTG
>LPNX010778158.1:427166-438312 GCA_001517045.1 Pseudotsuga menziesii | reverse complement strand
TAGCAGACCTCCTGATGCTCCCAAAACAGAACCCTCACAATGTCTTCCTTACCTCTCTAAATAGCTACCCCTTACAAAATCAGTTAGGTTTATCCTCCTAACTGTTCCCCTCGAATTACTAAGGAGGGTAAAGTCAAAAATTATTTTTACAAAAATTACAAGCTGCTAAAAATAGCAAACTCTTAACCAAAACTAAAATATTTATCTTAAATAACCACTAACTAAAAACTGCCTCAGATCTTCTTCGCTGCCTCCACAAGGAGATCAATGCCATCTAGCCTTCGAGACCCCTTCTTAGCTCTTTTATGCTTTTTCTCCATATCAGTTATCCTTTTCTGCAAGTTTTCATTTTCTTGTTGCAAATGATCAACAGTCTTCTCCAGCTCTGTAGAATATCTGTCAGTGGCTGCCTTCCTTTTTAACACTTCTTTAGACACTTCTGATAGCTGTAAGAAATGATAATGTACATCTTGCAGCTCCTCTACAAGCCCCTTGTTGACCTTAAACAACTGTCATTAGTCTCCTGTAATTGCTTTACCTGTTGCTTGTATTTTTGAATTTTTCCCTGTAAGCTTTCATCATCAAAACTAGGGCTTTCCAATACATTTTCATCCTGCATTAAAAGATCTGAGAAATCAACATGAACAATAGACTCTTCTATAATTCCAGCTTGTTTGAGTATGGCTTCATCCTCTTCATCCCATTCCTGTTTTTCAAGAGCACATGCTTTTGCTTTTTCTTCTTCCTGCTGTTTGATGAGTCTTTCTCTTATCTCAACAATTATTTCTGATAATTTAGAAACAGGTTGACATGTTTCTTTTGCAGACTGTGACAATTTTGTCTTTGCAGGTTGAGGAAAAGAACATGGCTTGGCAATTGACTTTTCCTTACCTTTACTGCTCTGTTTAACAATTTCTGTTTTTTCACTAGAGGAAGAATTAATCACCATAGCTTCCTGTCTGGACTCTAGTTTGGGGTTAAGTAGCTTTTTCATGTTCCATCTAAGCTTGTTAGTTGGCCTAGTCTTAGGCCTTTTGTATGCAGTCCTTTTCTTCTTCTTTGGCTTAGCTACTTTGCACTCTGAAAATTCTCCACAAGCTTCAACACCTATCCCTATTTCCTCAATTGGTTGTTCATCCTCCAATAAATAACCTTCATCTTCAGATAATATGGTAAGAGGGCTCCTTTGTTTAGTTTGTAATTCCTCTTCAGGAGTAGCAGCTCTCTCTTTATCAATAGTCCTAGCTTGTTCAGAATGTGCTACTGGTGGTAATTTCAGACAAGGCTGCACTTCTTCACCTGCAAACAATGAGTACTTGTTTCTCATGGAATCTGAAGCCACTTTGAACTGACTGTCAGTCTTTACCCGTCCTGCTACATGCTCTGTCACCTTCTTGGCTTTAAGCTCATATTTACTTGTAGATTTGACTGAGTGACCTAACTTTTTTATCATTACCTTCCCCTTATCAGTCTGCCTCTTAGGCTGCTGATCTTCTTTTTGTGGATGAACATCTGACCAAAACAAAAAGAAATCCCAAGTCCTTCCCTCATGCTGCAACACTGTGGTGATGATCAGTTTGATGAGACCATGGTGAAAAAGTGACTGGGAGGTGTGATCATCATGTTGTTTTATCTTGCTTGACATCTTCTGCAGGCTTTTTAAGAAAAAGAAGGGCAGGTTCATTTTAGGAACTCCTACTATGTGTTGCAAGAACCTGAAATGATATTTAAAGACAAATGAATATCTGCCTTCACAGGTCACATAACTTTGAAGTATCCTTATGGGCTCAATCCACTCCTTCCTGAAATTTTGAATGAGGATACCCTTGTTGCAGTCAGGAGTCACATTAGGCAATAGGTATCTTTGGGGTTCAAACTCAAAAGGCAATTTTTTAAACCAATGCTCCCCCTCATTGCTGATCTCAGTAGCTTCTGCTATTAACTCCACAGTCAATTTGAATTTCAAAGCATCCATCATGATCATATCATCTCTGAGTCCCTTAGCAAACTTGCAGGACACCTCAGCATTGAAACCATCTATCTTCTTGAAAAAATTCAACCAACCTGCCTACTGAAACAGTTCTGCACAGTCAGGAAGCTTCTGAGTCCAGGTTAGGTCTGTGGGCTCAGCCCTGTTGACCTTACCACTTTTGCCACTTTTCCCCATATTCTTCTTTCAGAAAACAGAAACAGTTTGGCTTTAGGTTTCAGAAATGTTTTGTAAACTGGCTTCTTGTGCCTTGAGCTCCTTCACAATCTGCTATACACTCCTGGATAGGCCTTCAAGTTCAATGTTCCCTTATCTCAACCATACAACTAAGTCTGTGGATAGATAACTGTGAGACAAGATCAATCATAAATGACAAATGTCATAAGAACAATATAGCACTGCTTAATTTCAAAATGCACCATCAGGCATAATGTCGAACTGTTTCAGAATATAAGCCACTCAAACTCCTCGTTTTAGGGTTAAGGAGACAAGCAGTATGATATGTCTTCAGACATAAACTCCTTCCTTATTACAAACTGATTCAAATCATAGAATACAGAACTTTGATCAAATTCAGTGTCCAGGTTGTTCAATGAAATTGAAAACTGTCAATGGATGAAGTTGTTCTATATTCAATATTTGCTCCTCCTTCAGTACAACTGATTCAAATCATTCAAAACAGCACTGCAATGTCCAGACTATTCAGTGTAATGGAAAACTGTCAGTGAATATGGCTGTTTTATATCAGTATTTCACTTTAATCTCTGTGTATCAACCAGTCTAGATTTTCAAACCCTAAAACTCACACTGCTTCAGATTTGCAAGCATAACCTCAACCATAGGCTCATTAGACCAACTGGAGACTGATAACATGAGAGGAGAGAACAAAAACACCTTTGTCTGCAATATATTCGCCCTAGCCAAAAAACTGCCATTAAAACCTGTATATGAAAACCAACATGTTCTCCCAGCAACTGAACATGGTTCTCCAAGCAGGTGATTTCACCAATCATAACAATTTTCAACAGCTTTCAAACCATTTAAACAAACCAACAAAACACGTTCTGTGTAAAACATGAGCATAACAAATCAATCTATGAATCCTCTCAACGCTATTTCCTGTAGATTCTGGTTTACACTGGCATTAGGTCATGAGAAGAATCCATTCAATTAACTCATTGTAACCAATATGCATCAATGTCAGAGTTTTCAAATGTATTGGAGAGCAAATGATAAACCATCTTCGTTTAAACTGTCATTAAAATTTCCCAGGCTGAAAACTTTAAACTTAAGAATTCTTTGCTGCTCTGTTCATGCAAGTTCCTCAAAATAGCTTCAAATAGCTATTTCTGTGGTGAAGAATTTATTTTATGTCCTATTCTATCATCTCCAGCGGCCAATTTCTCCAGATAATAATGCACGAGAAAAACCCAAATTTTTTAGTTATAAGGGTTTGTATCAGAGTACCTACCAATCTCTCAACTGTCGTGGCTTAAAACTTCGCTTTGGAGTATCAACGGTCTCTTCTTATGAGAACAGGTGTCTTCATATCATCTCCTTAACTGCAGGTGCGTGAATTAAGAAGCCCTAATTTCTTGCTGGCGTTAAAAACACTGTCTTCTCTTTACAGGAACACAATCCACCTCTTTAGCGTTTTGATGTGCATTACGAGCACTCCTCTCCGATAATAATGCATATAGAAAGAGAATTTTGCAAGATTTAGCCGAGATTTGCTGATTTTGTCCAACTGATTCCGAAAAATATGCAATGATGAACCTGCTCTGCTTCGTGACTGATAACCAACTAAAATCGTGTCTAAACTATAGTAAACACGTGTTAAAACACTCACACAATACGATCAGTCACTTCCAGATGAAAATCATGATGAAAATATGCATAAAAATCGGAAAAACAAAGGGCCGCGATATTCTTGTAGCGCGCCCTTTGTTAAATTCTCATCCAGCGCTACAAGAATAGTTGCTAGGCCAAATTTTCATTGTTTTGCAATTTTCAGCTAATTTGTCGGAGGTTTTAAAAGCTGCTTGGTTTAAGAAACAAGTCTAACTGCTCTCTAAACACATTAATGAATCAACCTTGAAAATATGACCTTCTTTAACCCCTTTTAAAATATAAAAAACCATCAAAAATCAAATAAAACCTAAAAAAATTGGGTTCAAAACCTATTCAATCACCCATAGAGTTTCTAAGGAAACCAAAACTAAAACTTAAAACCAAAAATTTAACTGAGATAGATTGAAAAACAAACCAAAACTGGGGAAAATAAACCAAAAATGGAGAAAAATTTACTGACTTAACATCTGGCTCCAGCTGCGGGATGAAGTCCTCCCTGTGAGGCTTCAAGAACCTGTAGATCAGTGCCTTCTGTCTTCAATCTAATTATTTACAAACTTCCATTGGGCTATGGAGTCTTTATTCAATCTCACTCACACCGGTATATACAATGAAAAGTGACAATGATCCTCATTAACTGTAAAAATGTTTGAGGAATCGCCCATTGACAGGGCTGAGCAATTCCTCACCTTCCAAGGACTGCAAGATGAATGTATTATTTTCCAAAACTTTAGCTATCAGAAAGGGGCCAAACCACAGATTATCAAATTTGCCATGCTTACCCTTTTGTTCTTTTCTTGCATCCCATCGTAACACTAACTCACCTTCTGAAAATGTATGCTCTTTAATCTTTCTGTCAAACCTGTGCTTTACCTTAGCTCTGTACAGCTGAGCTTCTTTATCCACCTTCTCTCTATGCTGCTGCAGTTCTATCATCTCAAAGATCCTCCTTTGCATGTCATCTGGTTCCTCTTGAGAGTTTTGGAGGAATTTCATCACTGGAATCCCCAACTGAACAGGGAATACTGCTTCTGTTCCATACACCAGCTGAAAAGGAGAAGTACCAATTGCCTGCTTTACTGTAATCCTGTCTGCCCACAATGCATATTTCAGCATTGAATCCCAAGACCTTTTATTATGTTTCAGCAATTTCTTAATGCTTTGAATGACATTCTTGTTGGATGATTCAGCCTAGCCATTTCCCTGAGGGTAATAGGGAGTTGAATGTTTCAGAATAATGCCATTTTTCTCACAAAAAGCCACCATTGCCTTGGATTTAAATGCTTTGGCATTATCAGTTATTAATCTGTGTGGGCAGCCAAATCTACTCAGAATATTGTCTTCAATGAACTCCATAATCACCTTATCTGTAGCACTCCTTGTAGGAATGGCTTCTACCCATTTTGTGAAGAAATCAGTGGCAGTCAGAATCCAATGATGCTGCCCTGAAGATGCTGGATTTATCTCTCCAATAAAATCCAGACCCCATTGTTGAAAAGGGGCATTGACTGCAATAGGCTTCAATGGCAAGGATAATAATTTCTGTTTACCTGCAAATTTTTGACAGGGTATGCAAGTTCTTACCTACTGGTAAACATCTGAGAAGAGGGAGGGCCAATAGTATCCAGCTCTCAAAATTTTGTAAGCTGTGGTTTTCCAATATTTATGCCCTCCACAAGCTCCTTCATGAGATTCTGAAATTACTTCCCCTATTTCAGCTTGATCCAAGCACCTTAACAAGATACCTCCTGGGTCTTTCCAAAACAATTGATCTTCCAGCAAACAATATTTAGTAGCTTTCAGTTTCAGAGATCTGGCAGCCTTCCTATCTAAGTGTTCTGGGCATTGCAAAAATAACAGAAAATAAACAATATCAGCATACCACTCTGAAGATGAATAAGAGTCCATAATTCTTTCTTTCTCCAGCATTGCTTGCTTTTCTTCAGGTACTGATTCTTCTGCCATAACATGTAATCCTAGTGCTTGACAATTTGAGTCAGCTAGAAGTTTCACCAATCCTTGTCCTTTGAGCAGCTTTGTAGGTCTGATTTCCACCTCATATTCCATAATCTTAGCAATCCACTTTCCCCTCTTTCCTTCACTGTCAGGTTGTGTCAGAACATCTTTCACTGCTGCATTTGGAACAAATGAAATCACCTTTGAATGAAGAATATAAATTCTGAAAAATTTCAGAGCTTTCACCAGAGCATAGGCTTGTTTTTCCAGAATGCTGTACTTCAGTTCAGAATCCCCGAGAGTCTTACTGAAAAAGACAATGGGCTGCTCTAGTCCTTCCTTGTTTTTCTTGAGTAAGACAGCTGCAATTGTGTCTGCTGAAGCAAAAGAAAAAGTAAGGAACTCCTTGGTAAAATCAGGACTAACCAGAACAGGTGCTTCAGTCAGAGCCACCTTGATTTTTTCGAAAGCTGCCTTTGCTTCAATAGTCCATCTAACTTCTTGGTCCTTCTTTAACATTGCTGTGATTTGTTTGATGGTCTCAGCAAAATTAGGAATAAACCACCGCAGAAAATTTATCTTGCCAATAAATGATTGCACATCCTTCTTGCTCCTGGGCAAACTAATTTTCAGTATTGCTTGGACTCTCTCCGGATCAATTCTGATGCCATCAGCAGACACCAAGTGACCCAACAATCTGCCCTCTTGAACAACAAAATGATATTTCTTGGGGTTCAAAGACAAGCCAAATTTTCTGCATTTCTGGAAAGTTTGCTTCAAATGTTTTAAGTGCTCATCATCAGACTGCGAGAACACAGTGATGTCATCTAAATAGATAACAACAAATTTATCTTTCTCACCTACAAATGCAATGTCTATTTCCCTCTGAAAAGTTGCTCCAGCATTCATCAGACCAAAGGGCATCTTATCATACATGAAGGTTCCCCAGGGGGTGGTAAATGTTGTTTTTTCTTTGTCATCAGGGTGCATGGCAATCTGATTGTACCTTGAGAATCCATCCACCATGGAAATCCTCTGTGCCCCCACAAACTGCTGTAAGACCTGTTCAATCTTTGGCAGAGGGTAATTGTCTTTTAATGAAGATCTGTTGAGATTCCTGAAATCAACACACAGTCTAATCTCCCCATTCTTTTTCCTGACAGGTACAAGATTTGCAACCCAGGAAGAGTACTTGAGAGGCACTATTATCTTAGCATCCAGTAACTTTTTAATCTCTTTTTCAATCACAGGGAATAAGGCTGGATTTATCCTTCTCAATTTCTATCGGAAAGGCTTGACATTGGGCTTCAAGGGAACCTTATGATGAATGATTGTTGTGTCATAGGTTTTTAATTCTTCATAGGACCATGAAAATACATCCACATGTTCTTTCAAAAGCTTGATATATCTGCTCC
The DNA here is from genome assembly GCA_001517045.1 of Pseudotsuga menziesii. Taxonomy (NCBI): domain Eukaryota; kingdom Viridiplantae; phylum Streptophyta; class Pinopsida; order Pinales; family Pinaceae; genus Pseudotsuga; species Pseudotsuga menziesii. The sequence continues at coordinate 431,100 of LPNX010778158.1, read as the reverse complement.
TTTGTTCAGCTGTCAGAGATTTTGAAGTTTTTACCATTCTTGGGTTTTCTGCAGTACCAATATTGCAGTCCATTACATTTTCTTCAGAAGATTGTACCACTGGATTTGATGGAGTGTCATATTTGGTAAAAATTCTTTCTAAAGGTACTATACCTTTAGGGATAAAATTACTCTTCAGCTCAATGATCTTGTGACTTGCAATCTCACCTTCAGGAAACTCATTTTCAGCAAAAACATTTTCAGCAGACTCATCATCCTGTTTTTCTCCTTCATCCTGATCAATTTGGGCATTGGAAAATTCATCTGTAAGCTCAAGGAACCTCTTAATTTCAAAATCATCTTCGAAAACCCTCCAGTGTTTCACATTGTCAGGGACACATGGTCTATACCTTACCTCTATTGGATACCTTAGCTGCGTAGTTTTTGGAATTCTGAAATATGTAGCTGCTAGAGCTAATGAGTCTGCAGTTTCATTGTGATTTCTGGGAATATGTGAGATGTTAAATGCTATGAAGTAATTTTCTAACATATCCCATACCTCATTCCTGTATATCTTCAACAAACCCTGGTTTACTTGATATTTGTTCTTCACTTGTTGAACAACTAATTCGGAGTCGCCATATGCAGCAATTTGTTGAATGCCTAAGTCTTTTGCAGCTTTTAATCCCAGTAGCAGAGCCTCATACTCAGCAGTGTTGTTAGTAGTAACAAATTCCAATTTATACATTAATTTTACTGTCTCACCTCCAGGAGAAATTAGCAAAACTCCAGCTCCAGCACCCTCTTTGCAAGAGGATCCATCAAAATACAGCTCCCATAATGCATCTTCTTCTTCTCTGCTGTGTTTTATGGGTGGATATTTTTCCACTTGTAATAAACCACCTGAATTATCCTCATCAGAAAAATTTAACATGCAAGTACCAAGATCTTTATCAACAGAGTACAATGGATGATTGGTGGGATTTTTATCATCTGTGACAATGTAGGCAAACTGTAGTTCTCTGTAAAGTCTCCTATTTTCTCCACCAAAAACTGGAATGGTGGCATATGAGAGATCCATCTGTAAGGTTCCTCCAACCTTCTTTGCCCAGGATCTGGAAAGAAGCATACCAAACTTGGGTGTGATATCAGCTACAACAACATCCATTATGACACTCTTCATGGACAGCTGAGTAAGGTTAACAACCATGTCTTTAATCACCCCTAGACACTTGACAGCTCGGGAATCAAAGGCATATAAGTCATGGTAAGGTTTGGTAATACTGAGACCAAGGGCTTCCATCACAGCTTTAGGCATTAGGTTATGGGATGCTCCAGAATCTAACAGGCAATTATGGATCATCTGATCATGGACAGTCAAGGTAACATAGAAGGGAGGGGAAGCACCGGCTTCATTTTCTGTTTTCTCAGCTAGGGCAGAACCAATAAATATTTTTGGGCTTTCTTCTTGCAGATTGACAGTATCTGAAATAGGCTGACCACTAGCAGCAGGCTGACCACTAGCAGAATTCATAACTCTCAAAACTGTTTGTTTATAAGATGGATTCTTAATAAGTTCAGTCAATGGTACATGAATTTTTAATTTTCTCAACTCATTCTCTAAACTGAAATTTTGAACAAACTTGTTTACCTCTTCATCTTCAGCATCCTTCTTAGACTTTTCTGTAGGCTGCTTCTTTTGTGGGGCAGGATCAGCAATTTGTTTGTCAGGAACAGCAGCAGCAGGAACATCAGCTTTCTTTTTGGGAGCTTGAACTACTTGTTTCGGTCCAGATCTGAGATTAATAGTCTTTTTAATTCCATTCTGATTAGCAGCAGCAATTACAGCAGTTTTCTCAAACTCTAAATCATCTTCAACTTCATACAAATCAGCATCATAGTATTCAGAATTTAGAAAATCTTCTTCAGTAACAAAACCTGTGGATAAACCTTCTCCAAAGTGATTAATGTCTTGGTCAGTTTCAGTCTCCTCAAAGAGGAGCTGTTCATCAACCTCTTCTTCATCAGCTAAATTATTCTGAAAAGGTGGGGGCACTCTTTGCTCTTCGTTCTCTCTCCTTTCCTGCTGAATGTCATTATTCCTTCGCTCTCTGGGCATGAATCTAGGAGCAAACTGCCTCCTGAACTGATTTTGGTTATTTGGATTTCTCTGAGCCTCAGGAGCTGGTTTGGCAGAATTCTTTTCCAATTCTAATTTGTTCAACTTGGCAGTAAGAATCTTTACAAGCTTAGCCATTTCATCTATTTTGGATTCAGCAGACTGGGGTGCAGCACTTGTTGAACCAACCTCCTTCTTTCCTTTTCTTTCATATGACTGTTGAGGTGTTTCTTTTTTAAGTTTATTTGAAGCCAGTAAGTTTGACTCCACCTCCAATGCTGCATCTTGCATGTTCAGCAAAGAAACAACTCTTCTTTCTCTGAGTAGTAATGAAAAATCATGGTCAAATGCATTTGCATAGGTCAACTTGGCTGATGTTTCAGTAGGTTTGATCTCTGCTGGAATCCTACTATACATCTTGTTAAATCTTTTTGAGAAATCAGCCACAGTCTCATCTTTCTTTCTTCTGAGTGCACCGAATTCAGTTATATAATAAGTATGGTCCTTGGTGTCTCCCCACTGCCTCAGGAAAAGGTCACGAAGTTCTTCAATGATTGTAATGGAGTTGGCAGGCAACTCCCTGAACCACTTTCTCACATCCCCATCTAAACTATGCACAAATACTCTCATCCATACATCTTTAATTTCAATGTTCTGATTGTCTACATAGCTCAAGAAAGCTTCCCAATGCTCTTCTGCAGTTGTTTCACCTTGTCCATTGAATCTGGGCATATATTTCTGATAATCATGACCAGGCAAGGCATGTAAAGGCTGGGGTAAAGCTAATGGTGCATACCTAGCAGCTATCATTCTATCCATCATATCCATGGGTGGATTTTGGCCTGCCATTGTGGACTGAGGTTTAGATTGAGGTTTTGAAGAGGAAGAAACTTGACTGGTGCTTGCTTGGAAAGGATTCTTTCCTATTTTCAACTGAAAGAGTGGGATTTTTCCAGGAGAAGTAGTCTTATCTTTTAAAAAGGTTTCTGGATTGGTAAAAACTTGGAAAGTATTTTTAGGAATAGTAGGCTTTAGCCACGGTGAGTCTTCAGCTGGGTCTAATGAATCACCCAACTGGTGAGGGTCACAAGAAGCTGGAAAAGATTGGGACCTCTTGAGCTTTCTTGTTGTTTTGATAATCTTTTCAGGGTCTGTCACACCCAGTAACAAGGGAGATGTAGGTCTGCTCCTGGTTCCAATACTTCTAGAAGCCACTGTGACAATGGTGAAAATAGCCTTCAAAAATTCTGGTTCAAGTTCACCTCTCAAACCAGGAAAACAGGTAAGTATCCCAGGGAAGATTTGCTTCAGCTTCGTCCCCGGAAACGGCACCAAAGATGTTTGTGCCAGAAATTGTTCCTAAGGCTAGGGGAACAAGCCAACACAATCTCAAGAGAAAAAACTCAATTCAAACTAGGGTTTAGGGTTTTGTTTCTGTGTTTTTGGTTGTAAGCTTCAAGATCATGCAGGGAATACATTCAGAGTAAAAGCAACAACTAAATCATAGACATAAACTGATAAAGATGCCCAATATATATCACAAACATCCAACAAAGAAACTATGCTGTGGTTCATACAGTAAAAGATAAGCATTACCAGAAAAAGACATCAACTAGCAATGAAATTACCATTTAAGAAGCAAAACATGCTCAATAACAAAGCCAACATAGACAAAATGTGGGGGAAAGAGTCATATATCACATTATTTCATCAGTAAATGCATATGAAAGTTNCTCAATAACAAAGCCAACATAGACAAAATGTGGGGGAAAGAGTCATATATCACATTATTTCATCAGTAAATGCATATGAGAGTTACAGTACCTATCTCTGAAA
>LPNX010778158.1:377958-426074 GCA_001517045.1 Pseudotsuga menziesii | reverse complement strand
CAACCAAAAACACAGAAACAAAACCCTAAACCCTAGTTTGAATTGAGTTTTTTCTCTTGAGATTGTGTTGGCTTGTTCCCCTAGCCTTAGGAACAATTTTTGGCACAAACACAAACCATTTAAACAAACCAACAAAACACCTTCTGTGTAAAACATGAGCATAACAAATCAATCTATGAATCCTCTCAATGCTATTTCCTGTAGATTCTGGTTTACACTGGCATTAGGTCATGAGAAGAATCCATTCAATTAACTCATTGTAACCAATATGCATCAATGTCAGAGTTTTCAAATGTATTGGAGAGCAAATGATAAACCATCTTCGTTTAAACTGTCATTAAAATTTCCCAGGCTGAAAACTTTAAACTTAAGAATTCTTTGCTGCTCTGTTCATGCAAGTTCCTCAAAATAGCTTCAGATAGCTATTTTTGTGGTGAAGAATTTATTTTATGTCCTATTCTATCATCTCCAGCGGCCAATTTCTCCAGATAATAATGCAGCGAGAAAAACCCAAATTTTTTAGTTATAAGGGTTTGTATCAGAGTACCTACCAATCTCTCAACCATCGTGGCTTAAAACTTCGCTTTGGAGTATCAACGGTCTCTTCTTATGAGAACAGGTGTCTTCATATCATCTCCTTAACTGTAGGTGCGTGAATTAAGAATCCCTAATTTCTTGCTGGCGTTAAAAACACTGTCTTCTCTTTACAGGAACACAATCCACCTCTTTAGCGTTTTGATGTGCATTACGAGCACTCCTCTCCGATAATAATGCGTATAGAAAGAGAATTTTGCAAGCTTTAGCCGAGATTTGCTGATTTTGTCCAACTGATTCCGCATAATATGCAATGATGAACCTGCTCTGCTTCGTGACTGATAACCAACTAAAATCGTTTCTAAACTACAGTAAACACGTGTTAAAACACTCACACAATACGATCAGTCACTTCCAGATGAAAATCATGATGAAAATATGCATAAAAATCGGAAAAACAAAGGGCCGCGATATTCTTGTAGCGCGCCCTTTGTTAAATTCTCATCCAGCGCTACAAGAATAGTTGCTAGGCCAAATTTTCATTGTTTTGCAATTTTCAGCTAATTTGTCGGAGGTTTTAAAAGCTGCTTGGTTTAAGAAACAAGTCTAACTGCTCTCTAAACACATTAATGAATCAACCTTGAAAATATGACCTTCTTTAACCCCTTTTAAAATATAAAAAACCATCAAAAATCAAATAAAACCTAGAAAAATTGGGTTCAAAACCTATTCAATCACCCATAGAGTTTCTAAGGAAACCAAAACTAAAACTTAAAACCAAAAATTTAACTGAGATAGATTGAAAAACAAACCAAAACTGGGGAAAATAAACCAAAAATGGAGAAAAATTTACTGACTTAAGAGTAAGAGGGGCCAACAGTTTTTTGGACCCATGGTATTGAGTTAACCCTAGAATTTTCCCATTGTATTTCCCCTATAAAATAAAGCATTGTAAAACGACTGTGTATGGTATTGTATTGTAAAAGAAGAGAGACTATGAGAGCATGAAGAGGAAGTGCAACAGTATTGTTGCAGGTTGTATCCCTTCATCTTTATTGATTGTAATAAAAGGACTAACAATTTCTTTGTGGACATAGCCCATCGTTTGGGTGAACCACGTGATATATGTGTCTCTCTGTAATGTTTTAATGTGTTTTGCATCTTGTTTATGATTTAACTGTATATCTATTATTATTCTGCGGTCTTGTTTTCTAACAATTGGTATCAGAGACAAAAGGTCTATTTGGCTGGTAAACTTGCAGGAAAGAAGGGTTGTTGGTTCGAGTGGGAGCAATGGCGGAAGAATAAAATTTTAGGGTCAAGAAATTTAATGGCCAAAACTATTAGTTGTGGAAGATGCAAATGGAGGACTATATGTACCAGAAGGATCTGTACCTACCATTGGGCGAAAAAGAAAAACAACCGGAGACTATGAAGGATGAAGAATGGGAGGTGCTTGGCAGAAAGGCACTAGGAAAAATACGGTTGTGCCTAGCTTCGTTGGTGGCCTTCAATATTTCGAAAGAAAAAACAACAAAGGGTGTGATGAGCGCATTGAGTAAGCTCTATGAAAAACCCTCGTCTTCTAACAAGGTATTTTTAATGAAGCGTTTATTTAATATGAAGATGTCGGAAGGTGGATCTGTTGCTGACCATTTAAATGAGTTTAATACACTTACCAGTCAGTTATGTTATGTAAAAATGAACTTTGATGATGACGTTAGGGCTCTTCTAATATTGCGCTCATTGCCAGAAAGTTGGAATAGCTTTGTCATGGCTGTAAGTAACTCTGTCCCTAGTTCAAACACTCTTAAGTCATATGATGTTGTTGGCGTTATTCTTAGCGAGAAAATGCAAAGAAAAAGCACATGTGAGACATCTGGTAATGCATTGACCATGGAGAGCAGAGGGAGACAAAATGAGAGAGGAAGGAGCCCAGGAAACAACAACAAGTCTAAAAAGGGAAGATCCAAGTCCAGATTCAAAAAAATTGAGTGTTGGAATTGTGGTAAGAAAGGACATATGGAGAAAGACTGCCGAGCACCAAAGAAGAAAGGTGAGAGGCAACAAGAGACTACTCAGGAAGTGAATGTAATAGGTGATGTGTTACAAGATGATTTGATTCTTGCATTAGATAATACTAGCGATTATTGGGTAGTAGATTTAGGGGCTTCATGTCATGCTACACCCCATAGGAAATTATTTTATGATTATGTTCAATGTGATTTTGGACATGTTTTATTGGGGGATGATGAAGCATGTAAAAGTGTTGGAAAGGGTAAGGTACGGATTAAGTTAAATCATGGAAATGACTAGCTGCTAAAGGATGTAAGGCACATTCCTGCTATGAAAAGAAATCTGATCTCAATAGGGGCAGTTGGGAGATGGTGGCTGTTTGTCTATGTTTGGAGAAATGTGGTGGAAGGTCACTAAAGGATCAATGGTAATTGCAAAAGGAGATAAGATAGGTACATTATATTTATGTCCTCATAATACTGATCATTCTATCTATGTAGCTTCCATAGAAACAGGTGCGGCGTTGTGGCATCATAGGCTTGGCCACATGAGTGAGAAGGGGATGCATATTCTCCACTCGAGGAAACTGCTTCTAGATCTGAAGCAGGTAAGTTTGGAATTCTGTGAGAACTATGTTTATGGAAAACATAAGAGAGTTAGTTTTCTCAGGGTTGAGAAACAAAAGAAGACTCAAAAGTTAGAGCTTGTCCATACAGATGTATGGGGACCAGTTTAGGTACAATATCTTGGTGGCTCTCATTATTATGTTACTTTTATTGATGATGCAACTAGAAAAAGTTGGGTTTATTGCATTAGACATAAATCTGATGTGTTTGATACTTTTAAGAAGTGGAAAGCTTTGTCTGAGAATGAGACAGGAAAAAGGTTTGAAATGTCTCAGATTTGATAATGGAGGTGAGTACTACAGCAAGGAGTTTGATAGTTATTGTTCACACAATGGGATTCACAGAGAGAAGACAATCCCTAGAACACCACAAGAAAATGGTGTCTTAGAAAGGATGAACATAAGGATAATGGAGCATGCAAGGTGTATGAGACTGCATGCAGGGTTGCCCTTACAATTTTGGGTTGATGTTGTAAACACCGCTGTTTATTTAATAAACAGAGGGATTTCAAGCACTTTGGATGGTGGAATTCCAAAGGAGGCATAGATAGGTAAACAGGAAAAATACTCATTTCTGAGAAATTTTGGTTGTGAAGCATTTGTCCATATTGATAAAAATGATAGAACAAAGCTTGAGGCTAAATCCAAGAAATGTACCTTTATTGGATACGGGGTTGATGATTTTGGTTATCACTTATGGGATCTTAAAAATCACAAAATCATTAGGAGTAGAGATGTAGTATTTAATGAAAAGGTCAGGTACAAAGATTAGTTGCAAGGAAAGAAAGAAGAAAAGAAAAACACAGGGTACATAGTGCTTGATGAAATCAAAGAAAATGAAGTTCCAAAGGCAACATAAAATCAAGAGCAGCAGCAGGTACCTGAAACTCCTGCAAATGTAAGAAAATATACCAAAAGACCCCCTGGACGATTCTCTCCTTCACTGTATTATTTATTGATGACTGATTCTGGTGAACCAGAATGTTTTGAAGAAGCAATGTAGGTAGAAACTAGAAAGAAGTGGGAGCAAGGCATGGATGAGGAGATGGACTCATTGGTAAGAAACCAGACATGGGATCTGGTTAAGTTGCCTGTAGAAAAAAGGGCATTGCAGAATAAGTGGGTTTACAGGTTGAAGGAAGAAGATGGAGGAAAGAAGTAGTACAAGGCTAGACTTGTTGTAAAGGGGTGTTAGAGTAGGGTCCCGCAGCTACAGAAGAAGCTGTTACTTTTGGTGGACAACAGTTTTAGTGGAGAGACGAGAAGCGGAGCTACGATGCCGTAGCAGATTGCCAGCTGGAGAGCAGAGCAGGAAACCATGAATTTTAAGATAGAGAAGTCATGAATGGTGACGGTACCAGAGCGGCTGGGAGGAGAGAGTTCAACCACTGCATTGAAGGCAGCGGAAGAAGACATGAGGGTTCAGCTACCCCTCATAAAGGAAGCAGCGTCGGTACCCATGGTCAGCACTGGGAAGCATGGAAGACTACAGGAAGCTGTAGTGATGGAGAAGCGGTGCATAGTACCCATGATCAGCGCCGGGAAGCATGGAAGACTGCAGAGGAGCTGTGGTGTGACGGAAAGCGGCTACGTACAGAGACGCCGATTGTCACTTATGAGGTTTCGGGACTACTGTTGGGATAGGCCCACAGTGTTGTAATGGCAAGACCTTCGGGCTGCCTATAAAGGGTTATATTTTGTATTCTAGCCGGTTGGCAGTTGTATGTATGTTAGCTTAGCCGTTTGGCATAGAGAAATATCCTGTATTGTAAGTTCAGAGCTCTGGTTTTGTTAGTAACTATAACATCTTACTGTAACCAGTAGCTGGCTCAGCGAGCCTGTTTTGTAACAATCCGCGGGATTGACAGAGAGGGAAGAATATATTGCAAGAGAGACAGTATATAGGAAGAGATAGAGAAGAGATCTAAGAGAGAAGGGCTCCAGCCTGCGCGCGGAGTTACCAAGAAGATCTCTAGCTGCATATGCGGTGCAGCCAAACTGTGTTTGCTTCCCTCAAGATATAATAGAGAAACACAGTTTGGTGGACGTAGCTCCCATCCTAGGGGTGAACCATGTTAAAACCTGCGTGTTGTGTGATGATTGAATGTGTTTATGTTTATTTATTGTCATATGTTATTCTATGCATGAGTTCTGTTACAGATAGTATATGAATGCATTATTTGGCTCACAGCAATAGATAATGATAAATATTTACCTAAGTCTTTTGCCAGCTTTATAATAGTTTATTCACATTATCTGGAACAATCATTTAGTCACTGTATAGACAGTCTTGTGTGTTGACTCCCGCTCATCGACACGACCACACTGAGTGCGCTGAGCCGCGGAGGTAGAATATCGCAGAGAGGCAATATTGCATCGGCAGAGGAGCTGCGGTGCGCGATACCGTGGTTAAGGGCTTAGTGTTGGGGAGGAGCACGTGGCGCATGGTGTGGGATGATGCGCTAAGATTGGGGATATTGTGAGTAGAGAAAGTCACATGACGCGAGGAGGAGAATCGCGCCACGCGCAGAGATAGAGACCTTGCGGCTAGCAGAGCTGCGAGTAGCAACCAGGACACATCAGAACTCGGTCCAAGACACTTGAGTCCTTGGCCAACCCATTAGATTCACTTCGGGTGAGACTTCAGGCCGCTTTGCGGTCTGTTGCTGAAAGGGCCAGTGAGCTAGGGGTTTTGTTGGTTAATCATAACATCGCAGGAGGTCATTTCGCAGGAAAGCCGACATCGCAGGAGGTCATTTCGCAGGATGTCTGCTGCTTTGACAACCAATTGCTTCTTCTACGGCTTAGTGAATTCAACAGGTGCCAAGCTGGTGGTGAGAAACTGGATGATATCCTCATAGTACTCATCTGCAATCTGAATAGAATACAATTGCACATCGGGCAGATTGTTTTCTAGGTTACCCGGCTCTTCTCCTGATTCTATGCACGACAGATGGTCAGGTCCAGCGTTCAACTTTCCTAGTTTCACGATGATCTCAAAATCATACTCCTGAGACAGGAGTAGCCATCTGCAGATCCTTCCCCCTAACACTGGCTTATTGACCAGATACTTCAATGCAGAATGGTCAGTAAACATTTTAAACGAGGCACCCAACAAGTAGTGCCTGAACTTCTGTAGAGCGTACACCATAGCTAAACCTTCATGTTCTGTCATGGTGTAGTTCTTTTCTGCTGTCGAGAGCTTTCTGCTGGAGTATACGATGGGATGATCGATACCCCCTTCACCTGGTTGCATTAAAACAACCCCTAGTGCGATGCCAGATGCATCCACATGTACATGAAATGGCTTGGTCCAGTCTGGAAATACTAGGATGGGTGCTGTCACCATCTTCTCTTTTAGTGTATCGAGACTTTGCTGGCATTCCTCGTTCCATAGGAACTTTACGTCTTTCTTCAGTAATTTCTCCATCGGTGCTGTAATCTTGGCGTAGCCCTTGATGAACTTTCTGTAGTACCCAGTGTGACCAAGTACTGTTCTCAGCCGTTTTACGGAGTTGGGTGCTGGGAGATTTACAATGATGGCAATCTTCACATGATCTACCATCAAGCCTTGTCTGCACATAATGTGACCCAACAAAATACCAAATGGTGCACAAAATATACATTTCTTCAAATTTAGAGAGATCTGATACTGCCTACATTTCTCTAGCATTAGTCTTAGATCTCCTACATGCTTGTCAATTAGCCCAAATACAGTCCAATCATCAAAGTAAACTTCTAGGAATTTATGGATATATTCTTTAAATACTGCAACTACTACTCTGGAAAAAATAGCTGGTGCATTCTGTTGCAAAAGTGGTCTTAGAGCGGTCGTCTTGGTGGATCTTGATCTGATGATAGCCTGAGAAGCCGTCTATGAAGGAGTAGACCTCCTGTCCTCCTACATTGTCAAGTACTTCATCTGTGGACGGTGTCGGAAACAGATCATGGAGCGATGCGTCATTGAGCTTCCGCAAGTCAACACAAATCCTGATATTGCCTTTAGTTTTCTTCTCCTGTACGACCATGGGGCTAACCCATTCATTTTCTTCCACAGGCTCGATGATGCTGGCTGCTAGCATCTTGTCAATCTCGTCTTTGACTTTTTATTTGTAGCGTGGATTCAATCTGTAGGGGCGCTGCTTAACTGGTCTGGCATCCTCCTTCAGTGGTATTCTCATTACTCCCAGGTCTCCAACTATTCCCTTCATTTCTGTGAACTTAGTGGGGAACAGATCCTGATAGTCATGTAACAAGTCTACGATTTGTCCTACTGTCTTATCATCCCAGTAGTCTCCAATAGAGGCAAACTTTGGTTCTTCGTCTGTGCCAATATTGATTTTTCTAGTCTTGATGGGCTCTGTAATTACTGGAATTTCTAGCTGTGGTCCCTTAACGTCGCGAGTCCCTTCTGACTCCGGAATATTAATGTCGTGCGGATCCTCGTCCTCGTTTGTAGGTTCTTCTATGAAATTATAACAGACAAGCGCTTCTTGTAGCTGGATGAGCCACTCGGACTGAGGCTGTACCGATGGGGTATATACTGGTAGGGTACAATCTTCAAATATCTTATTCTTTATGACACCTAAGTCCTGATCAACGCTCAGGTACTTAGATTCAAAAGCGAAGGTGAGTAGAAAGCTGTCTAGCATGAGTGGCCATGTAGTCGTTCCTCTGCGTAGTTCAGTTTCTGTATACCAATTCCTTGGAATTGTGTCCAACGTGTGAATGAACCGGTGAGTACATTCGTCAGCAGGGATGTCTGACCAATTCCGTTCGCATAATTGAATGTGTGACCTCGGGTCACTTTCTCCTGTGTATAGCTGCTGGGTATGTTCTCTGTTGGTGGAAAACCTGATCGCCATCAACCTTTTAAGGTCGTCCCATGATGCGATATCTTCTTTATACGCATACCACCATCTTGCAGGTGTAGCTCGCACGGCAAGATCCATAGCTGCTATCCTCTGCTCATGAGGAATTTGCTGTTCAAACTGTTGAATAAAATCCCTGATGTCAGTCAGACCATCGAATGATGAAATCTCATTAATCTCTGTGCCAATCCATCGTAGTGACTTTGTCGTGTACGTGCATCTGCGTGCTGAGACTTTGTAAAGTTGGTTCCGCCAGTTTTCTAAGCCAACATCTGAATCTAATGTGCATGAGCTGTCACATCACCAAATAGTGTTCCCTTCTGCAGTTGGATTGATGTAGTCGCTCTGGTTCGCCGTCATCTGATAGAGGCTGTCCACATTACAGGCCTCGTCTTCTGCTTGAATAGGTTCAATATATCTGGGACCCTGAAAAGGATCCAACGGAACGATGACCCGGATTTGTCCATCCTCAAAGGTCATTTGTATTCTCTTTAGATCGATAACAGCCATGTTACGAATTGCCCAATCGATGCCTAGCAGTGCTGGGTATGGTTTAGTGTCGCCAATGATTTCTATGACCTCGAAGTCTACAGAGCTGTGAACTCCGTCGATATTAACTGGTACCTGCGATAGCCGACCAAGTGGTGATACTTATTGCTAGTTAGATAGTCTTAGATAGATGGGTGATCTGACTAACTTAGGGCTGCCCATATGTTACCATGTCTGCTTAGTCATAACATTGACCTCTGATCCTAGATCTAGGACCACCTCGTCCATTTCAAATTCCCCAATCTGCACTGTAAGCTTCATCTCTCTCCCCGTTCTTGTATGTCTCATAATGCTATGAACAGCACGGTATGTACTGCTCTCAGGAGGAGATGGCTGGCACTGGTCTATAATACGCTGAAGCTCTCCAATAGCTTGCTCGTTTTTTACGAGTTTCAGGCAACTCTGCAGGAAGGAGTGGACACTTCCTGTTAGATCCTCATCGTCACATCGTCCTGATGTGGTAGCCTACGATGCCTGTTCAGTGCTATCCGTGCAAGGTGTTTGCTATGGTACGCCACTAGACGGCGGTACCTGTGATCTTGATGTGGTAGGGTCAGCAAAGGACATTGTAGCTTCCTGAAATGCCTCTTTGTTCTTCCGTAGGTCTAGGGGTGCTGCTTTCTTTGGAACTCTGCGCATCCCCTGCTGACTTGTGTTAGGTTCGGTCTCCTGCGATGTCCCACTGGTGGAAACACCACTTCGAGTCACAATATTGACTCGTGGTTCTAGCTCTTGCTGCTCGGCTGTGATAAGCTGAATGTTCTGATGTACCGCCGGCTTAGGGTCTCGGATCTTAGCTATCAAAGTAGGACACTCCTCGATAGTGTGATCATAAGACTTACAGTAGTTACAAGTAGTAGTAGGGTTTGGACAATCCCTCGCATAGTGGCCTACAACTCCACAGTTGTAGCATGTGATTGGTCCACGCCCACGGCCAAAGCCTCCTCCACGGCCAAAGCCTTCTCCTCGTCCTCATCCTCTGAATCCTTCGCCTCTGCCACCATGAGCTGGGTCATGTGGTGGTCCTGCTGCTAGGCCCTGTGTGTCCGATTGGACTCTATAGAAATCTTGTTGGCTTCCGAACATAAGGTCATATGCTATGCACTCCGGTTGCTCATGACCTATAGACTTACAGAAGACGGAGTATAAGTTCTTGGGTGTCTGCACGTACTTCTGAAGTAGAGGGAAATGGTGCGGTAAATGGCCTCGTGTTTTACATATTTCACACCACGGGCCATGAGTCTGTGGTAAGGGGTTAGGAGCCCCGGTCGCTATATACTCTACGAAGACTGGGCAAGTATCTTTAGTGTGGCCCTGTGCTTTACACTTGATGCACCATATGTCCTGCATAACTTCTTTTCCTTTTTTAATCTCGTGCAGCTGTAATGTGAGGTTGGCCAACTGGTTTTGTAGCGTTTCCATGCCTGTGTTGGTCTCTGCTAGAGGTGAGGCCTCTAGTTTCATTGCCATCTCTAATGCTTCATCTTGAGTAGAGAGTTTCTGCTGCATCAGTGGCGCTCTGATGTGAGGGAGAAGCACTGCAATGAACCATTCCTTATGCTGCTCGAGGGAAAACTCAAAGCTACCTTGGTCGATGAGGGCTTTGAACTTCTGGTCAAAGTCCCAGACTGACTCTGTAGGTAACTGTTTGATTTCCTTGAGCTCGGTGATACACTGTGACTCAGATTTGGGTTTCTTAAACTCTTTAAGCATGACAGTCTTGACCTGGACAAGTGTTCTGGGAGTATTAGCATACTTCATGTACCACGTTAAATCTCTATCTCTGAGTGTAGTGACCAACTGTACCAGTTTAATATTGTCGTCATTAATTGCTTTAATAGTCCACATAGCCTCGCATAGGAACCAATGTTGCTCTGGGTCCTCCACTCCTGTACCCTTAAAGGTAGGTAGCTTCATGTCATCCCCCATTCTATTTCTCTGTGGTGGCTGTTGATTTACTGGGTTACTAGCACTTGGTAATATAGGTGAAGGCGCTGTGGTAGTAATGGGTACTGTCTGGGAACTACTGGATGGAGTTCCTGCGGGATTATTCTGAGTCCCGGTCTGCTTCTGTGGAGTGTAAGGGTGGTAAGGGATACCCCCTTCTGTTTCTTCTGTGGAACTGTGACTCTATTCTCTAGTGTGGTCTGGGCTACTTTCAAATATGGGTGAACTGAAATCTACTCTGTATTTCTTTCCACTACGTGTACGGCCAATGTCATCAAGATCCCTCTCAAACTCTTCTGACATTACTATCGGTGCTCATTCATCTGAAACTAAATCCATTGTTCCTTTTTCATATAATAGCATCTTAATGGACAAGTTTAAAGACTTTAAGTACTTACCGCGATAGCGTTTAAAGAAATAGCGCTCAGCCTCGCTGGAGCTTTTCCTCTGGTCAACTGCAAACTCTGTGACGAAGCCTCCTAGCAGGCTTGCAAGCCAGAAGTCTACTGCTCTCGTGAGGGGATTGTCAAGGTTCTGCACAGTCTGAATCAGATCCGGTGTCCAAACAATGTGTCTTTCCTTCTTGAATATGCTTGTGTCAGTCAACTTGGACAGCCAGTCGAAAAGTTCATTCCCAAAGGTCGCAAAGAATATCGCATGAATATCTGAAGAGATATGTCTCTGTAACCAGGCCTCTGTTTGTAGTGTGGGGCTCCTCTTCTCCCGTTTAGAAAATTCTGTCAGATTGTCATCAACCCACTGGTTGATTTCATCTCTGGTAGGACGCCACCAGAACATCAGTGTACTGTGTGTTCAAAGCCGGCAACGGAACCATTTGTTGGTCGCTATGGGCAGACCCGGGTTTAATATGATTAACCAACAAAACCCCTAGCTCACTGGCCCTTTCGGCAACAGACCGCGAAGCAGCCTGAAGTCTCACCCGAAGTGAATCTAATAGGTTGGCCAAGGACTCAAGTGTCTTGGACCGGGTTCTGATGCGTCCTGGTTGCTACTTGCAGCTCTGCTAGCCGCAAGGTCTCTATATCTGCGCGTCGCCTGATTCTCCTCCTCGCGTCGTGCGACTTCCTCTACTCACAATATCCCCAATCTTAGCGCATCAGCCCACACCATGCGCCACGCGCTCCTCCCCAACACTAAGCCCTTAACCGCGGTATCGCGCACCGCAGCTCCTCTGCCGGTGCAATATCGCCTCTCCGCGATATTCTACCTCCGCGGCTCAGCGCACTCAGTGTGGTTGTGTCGATGAGCGGGAGTCGACACACAAGACTGTCTATACAGTGACTAAATGACTGTTCCAGATAACGCGAATAAACTCTTATAAAGCTGGCAAAAGACTTAGGTAAATATTTATCATTATCTATTGCTGTGAGCCAAATAATGCATTCATATACTGTCTGTAACAGAACTCATGTACAGAATAACAGATGACAATAAATAAACATAAACACATTCAATCATCACACAACACGTAGGTTTTAACGTGGTTCACCCCCGGGATGGGAGCTACGTCCACCAAACTGTGTTTCTCTATTATATCTTGAGGGAAGCAAACACAGTTTGGCTGCACCGCATATGCAGCTAGAGATCTTCTTGGTAACTCCGCGCGCAGGTTGGATCCCTTCTCTCGTAGATCTCTTCTCTATCTCTTCCTATATACTGTCTCTCTTGCAATATATTCTTCCCTCTCTGTCAATCCTGCGGATTGTTACAAAACAGGCTCGCTGAGCCAGCTACTGATTACAGTAAGATGTTACAGTTACTAACAGAACCAGAGCTCTGAACTTACAATACATGATATTTCTCTATGCCAAACGGCTAAGCTAACATACATACAACTGCCAACCGGCTAGAATACAAAATATAACCCTTTATAGGCAGCACGAAGGTCTTTCCATTACAACACTGTGGGCCTGTCCCAACAGTAGTCCCGAAACCTCATAAGTGACAGTCGACGTCTCTGTACGTAGCCGCTTTCCGTCACACCACAGCTCCTCTGCAGTCTTCCATGCTTCCCGGTGCTGATCATGGGTACTATGCACCACTTCTCCATCACTACAGCTTCCTGTAGTCTTCCATGCTTCCCAGCGCTGACCATGGGTACCGGTGCTGCTTCCTTTATGAGGGGTAGCTGAACCCTCATGTCTTCCGCCGCTGCCTTCAATGCAGTGGTTGAACTCTCTCGTCCCAGCCACTCTAGTACCGTCACCATTCACGACTTCTCTATCTTAAAAGTCGTGGTTTCCCGCTCTGCTCTGCAGTTGGCAATCTGCTACGGCGTCGTAGCTCCGCTTCTCGTCTCTCCGCTAAAACTGTTGTCCGCCAAAAGTAGAAGCTTCTTCTGTAGCTGCGGGACCCTACTCCAACAAGGGGTTTGCACAAAAGAAAGGTATAGACTTTGATGAAATGTTTTCTCCTGTTGTTAAAATGAATTCAATTAGAACTATTTTAAGTCTAGTGGCGGTAGAAGATTTGTATCTTGAACAGTTAGATGTAAAAACAACCTTTCTCCATGGGGATTTGGAGGAAGAGATTTATATGCATCAGCCACAAGGGTATGAGGTCAAAGGGAAGAAGAATTTGGTTTGCAGGTTGAAGAAGAGATTGTATGGCCTGAAGCAAGCTCCAAGGCAGTGGTATTTGAAATTTGATAAGTTTATGATAGAACAAGGTTATGATAGATGTCATTTTGACCACCGTGTTTATTTCAAGAGGCTAGATAACGGAATATATATTATCTTGTTATTGTATGTGGATGATATGATTGTTGTAGGGTCTAACTTGCAAGATATAAATGTGCTGAAAAGAAAACTAGCTAAATCATTTGCGATGAAGGACTTGGGTGTTGCAAAGCATATCCTTGGTATGAGAATAACAAGAGACAGGAAAAATCATAAATTGACGTTATCTCAAGGTGAGTACATAGAAAAGGTGTTGCAGAGGTTTATAATGCATAATGCAAAACCAGTCAGTACACCTTTGGCCATCCATTTCAAACTAACCAAGGATATGTGTCCAGAGACATAGGAAGAGATAGATTACATGTCCAAGATTCCCTATTCATTAGTGGTTGGAAGCTTGATGTATGGCATGGTGTGCACAAGACCAGATATTGCACATGTAGTGGGAGTTGTGAGCAGGTATATGAATAATCTAGGTAAAGAGCATTGGAAAGCAGTACAATTGATTCTTAGGTATTTGAGAGGTACCACTTCTCATGCATTATGTTTTGGAGGTTCAGACACTATTCTACATAGATATGTTGATGCATATATGGCTAGTGATAAACACAGCAGGAGGAGCACCACAGGGTGTGTGTTTACTGTGGGTGGAACAGCAGTAAGTTGGATTTCAAAACTACAACATGTTGTTGCACTTTCAACAACAAAAGCAGAGTATGTTGCTACTATAGAGGTTTGTAAGGAGATGATTTGGTTGCAGAGGTTCATGGAAGAATTGGGTAAGAAGCAGGAGAATAGTAGGTTGTATAGTGATAGCCAGAGTGTCATTCATCTTACAAAGAACTCAACCTTTCATTCGAGGACTAAACATATACAACTCAAATACTACTCCATAAGATCTGTTCTAGATGAAGAACTGCTAAAACTAGAAAAGATGCATACTAGCTAGAATCCTGTAGACATGTTGACAAAGGGAGTAACCAAAGAGAAACTGAGTTCCTACTTGGTTTCTGTTGGCCTTCAAGCATGAAGGTGAAAATAAGAAATTTTCCAAGTCCAAGGTCCAGAGCATAGTCCAACAAGTGCGGCAGCAATGGATTTGTTGTGATCAGTCTCCAAGTGGGAGATTGTTGGTTATGGAGCATGATCTCCAGAGATATTATTGACCAGTCGTGTTTGTACCCCAAATTTACTGTACACTCGTCCCAGCTGGGGGGTGCGGGGGGACTTAGTCCTCCTCGCAGATATGTGTTGGCCAATAGTTTTGCGGACCCATGGTATTGGGTTAACCCTAGAATTTTCCCATTGTATTTCCCCTATAAAAGAAAGCATTGTAAAATGATTATGTATGGTATTGTATTGTAAAATAAGAGACACTGTGAGAGCGTGAAGAGGAAGTGTAGCGGTATTGCTGTAGGTTGTATCCCTTCATCTTTCTTGACTGTAATAAAAGGACTGGCAATTTCTTTCTGGACGTAGCCCATCATTTGGGTGAACCACGTTATATCGGTGTCTCTCTGTAATGTTTTAATGTGTTTTGCATCTTGTTTATGTTTTAACTGTATATCTGTTATTGCTCTACGGTCCTATTTTCTAACAAGAAAGACTTATTTGGACCATGACACAAGTTTAAGCCAACAATAAATTGATTTAGCATATGATGCAAAATATAGAAATGTAAGCCATGTCTATCATTTGTTTTTATATTTGAAATCATGTTATTTTCTGTTTATTGCAAATTATATTATACATATACTTACCATTTCCTAACAATCAATTTCTAACATATATATTGAGAATACACGTGAAACATCATAAGGCTATGCGATGCAATGGAAGAAAATATTGTACCAAGGAGTTGGATGATAGGATAAAAACATGTGATAGTCATATTACTACAATTTTCTAGGTTACTATTACTTCCCACATGGGTGATAGACATCCAGTCACTTCGGATTTGAGGTACCACGGATATTTGGAAGATATCTTGGACACAGATTTAAATCCTTTAAAGTGGCTCTGTTCAAGGTGATTTGTTACAAATTGTTGTTGAAAGGTGATGAAAGGATGATTATTTATCATGACAATGGATTTAACATGATTAATACTAATAGGCATGAGTAGGATACAAATCCATATGTATTTCCAAGTCAGTGTGAGTAGGTAGTTTTTTTCGGAGGTACCAGGTAGAGCAGGTCGGTCATTTGTTGTTATAATTGATCCAAGAGGATGATTTGTAAAGTACACTTTGTCTGAAGATGAAGATGTTCAAGACTAAGAATATGTGGTTCAGAGATTGAGGCAGAAGTGGACTCAGATGAAGGGGGGAACCAAATTG
Organism: Pseudotsuga menziesii; assembly: GCA_001517045.1. NCBI lineage: Eukaryota > Viridiplantae > Streptophyta > Pinopsida > Pinales > Pinaceae > Pseudotsuga > Pseudotsuga menziesii. Next base: position 410,495 of record LPNX010778158.1, on the reverse strand, counting down.
ACCAAATAGTCTTTGATGCACATCTCGATGATGATTACTACATTGATGACGACTTAGCGCTAGATGTTAAAGACATTGTTTTTGACAAACCTTACAATGATTCCAAAGGATTGGATGGAAATTATGATCTTTGTGACTCAAATCTTGACTTGGATGATATTCAAGATCAATCTGATATGGAATTGTAGTTGAGGTAAATTACAGTTGCGAGAGAGGTTGTTAGCACTATATCAGGTCACATAGTAGTTGCATTTAATTGTATTTCTCAGTATGTCTTGGTTATCTGTTTGGTTAGTTAGGGGTTGGAATTTTAAATATCGAGTTCCTTTAGTTAGTTAAGAGGTGATATTGACATATATTAATATTTGATGGCATATCCTTGTGTTTTATGTGTTTATTGTTGAATCATAGCAGTTAATGGTGGTTTTCAAATTTATTTTCATTGGCATCTTTAAGAGGTCAGATCCATTACTATTGTAATATATCCATTTATCATTGCATCAATAGGGTTTAGAGAACATGAGAGTCTAGAAACACACTAAGAAACCTCACAACATTCACTCACCTCAAAAAGGGAGGCCATTTTGTATGTAAAAACTAGTGTTTATGCAATGAATAATAATAAATATGGTTATGTTATGGCTTCTCCTTGTGTTTTATGCATTTATTGTTGAATCTTAATGGTTAATGGTGGGTTTCTTGGTTTATTTCAATTGGCCTCTCAAACAATCCATCATATACTACATTGCAATATTAGAAGCAATCTCAACACATATTCTATCAAGATTTATTAATGTATTTTCCATTAATATAATTTAGTAAGCAAAAATTATGATTGTGAAATTTAAGATATTGATGACTTGTGATATATTTTTGCAAAGTATTATTTATCAAACCAAGATAAAATGGTAATTGAAGTTCTAATTTTTCGAAGGTTTTATTATCCCTTGAACAATCCTCCCACTGCATGATTAACGTTTAGTCTTGCAAGTCCTTCCCCATTCAAATTTATATTACTATACATTTTTATACGCTTCGCTTAAGTGACATGTAATCGAAACCAATGCAATGCCATAATTTTTTTCCATATGTTGATAGCATTGCATTGGCATCAGTTACATGTTGCTTAGCATACACCAATGCAATGCTATTGACATTTGGAAAATGTCAATAACATTGCATTGGCGTCGTTTAAGCGACATGTATAAAAATGTATCCATAAAGTTATGGATCCTTAAATTTTTCCCGATCTATGAATATAAAATTGAATTTTATTTACTTCTTTTGAAACCTATAATGCATTTGGTTTGATGTTTATGTTTCATTCTAAATATTAACACTCAATATTTATAAATTTCTTAATCCATGCTTGTTTTATTTTATTATTGCATCCTATGAATGCATTTAAACTATCTCTAGGTATTTCTAGAATATGATTTGTGCTCTCTTATGGTGAAATATTATCTCATGGCTTGCAACTTTAATGGCCTACAACCAGATATGGGTCCCATGTCTAGGATTGTATGGGACGAGATAGAAGAATATTATGAACTATTTTGATGAGTCCAATAGGACTTCTTGTGATCAATATCATGATGCATCGACTTAATTTGATCGTTTTCACAAATGATATGTGAAAGGGTGTCTAATAAAATTATCCCAAACTCATTTAAAATGGGTATTTATTGCTACAATTATGAATTGTTCGATTATAACACTATTGAATATAAGGAAGACTCTAGAATCCATCACATTGCATAAATATATCTAGAATGGACTCAGGAATAAACTATATATGTCCAAAATAATGATTGTGAAATCCAAAATGTTCCCTTGTTCTCTAGAATTACATGTGCATAATCAACTTGATATATGCATAATTGTTTGAATCACTAGGTCGTCTTTGAATTTCAATCCTTTTTAAGGGTGTTATAATTTGTCAGGAGTGGCCTTTTAAGAAAGGAGTGTTCTTTAGTGAGTGTTATGTGGTTCAATTTCTACATGATTTCCTTTGGGTCACTTGACCCAATCGATATGTACTAATATATTTTATGCCCTATCTCCTCCACTACTTGCATGTTTCTTTGTGCATTTTGTATATGTTTTTTTCCATGTTCATCAAGTTGATTACAAAAATAATATGTTTCTTATATGTGTGGAAGTTGTGATATTAGTTTGTGAAATGTGTTCTTCATATTAGAAGATTTATTTACTTAATATTGATTTTTGTTCTAAATTGCTTCATTTTAATTTAAGTTTCCTTCCTTACCATGTCAAGTGAAAAACAAATTCACTCTCAAAATAATGGTAAGGTAGTTTATGTCGCTACATCCAAGGCCTCATTTGATCATAATCCTTTCAATCAGTGGATTGTTTATTCTATTTGGACTCATTGTATGTATAGACAACGACAAGTCTTGGCAGATTGTCAACATCATCTACATTGTTGTCATTGAAATTGGCAATGTCATCCCCATTAACGCTATCATCAGCAACAATGCCATCATCATCGTCATCGCCATGATGATTTTGATGATATCGAGGATGTTGTTGTTTCTAATCCCAATGAAAGGGCCTTACATTTCCCTACATTATTTTGAATTCAAATTCAAAATTGAAAGCATGAGGGAATTCCTATCCAAAAGGGGACCTTATCAATACACCTTTCCACAACCTTCTCTATTACATGCTCCATAAATGTACAAAATCTAGAGGCCAAAAGGGTCTATTTTTTCCTTTTCTTTAGCTACTATCTTCCCAAATTGTTCATTCGGAGAGGTTGGTAGTTGAGAATGAGTTTTCATAGGTTTTGTGGTATAAGATAGGTAATTAGTAGCACTTTGAGGATCACTGATGGCGTACCTAATTTTGGGTTCCTTGTACATCATGTGGTTTTTCCTAACAAACACTATAATGGTAGAATATAAAAGGTAAAATTGAATACTACCATTCATATATATTCCACAATGTATTGATAACATATTTCTATATGTAGGGGGGATATTTCCAATTCCCACATCTATCAATACAAATTTCCAGGGAATCTAGACGATTCCCACAACCAATCCTTTAATCATCCTAGGAATTGGATCCTTTTGGAATAAAAGGAAATAAGATATTTATAAGGCCTTTTAATATCTAATAATAATTTTTCCATGACCACTAGGGGCATGGATGAGTGAGAGGCATCTGAATAATACATTCAATTTTGAACATGCAAATATTGAATTTCAAGGACAATATAAAATGGTGGGGTTAGATGATCAATACCATATGGTAGGTTTCCTATGCCATATATTTTGAGTATCATCCTGGAGTCTTATTAGGTTGGCTTGGAGAGGGGTTTCATTGCTTAAGATCCTTGCATATGGGGTTTGAGGGGATGACTTATCTTTGATTGGATGAGGTCTAGTATATTTTACTTAATTTCCATTAAAATCTAATAAGGTTGACACCCCTTTCACATGAACATGGTACTTCAAAACTTTAGAAAGTGGGACAAAAATTTTAATCTTGGTGAGTCCATACCTAATATTAATAAAGGAAGAGGTGGAGGGACATATTTAGAATCTTTATCAGCATGTGGGGGATTCATGAGAATGAAAATTTTCCATGGGTTTACCCTAATTTTATCTTATCCTATGGATTCATCCCTTAACCAACTATGTTAACCACAACTTCTTTCCTAGGTAACTGGACAAGTTTAGACACCTACCTTCTATTATTATAAGGTTTTTAAGGATTTCTGTGTAGGGATGAGGTTATAATTTCTCCTTATACCATTATATGATATATTACAACTTGGAGTTGAGAAGGGGAGAGTTTTATAGGGTCAGCTTCTTGGTGTTAAATTTCTTCTTCATGGGGAATATCCTCCTATCAGACATTGGAACCCCATAGAAATATGATTAGGTCCAAAAATATCATTGTCTCATGGTTGAAATTACATATTTAAGGAATGAATGTGCATCATCTTTCTCTTCATATTTTGGCTCATAATATTCCTCATAATGAGTAGGATAAGGTGCCATCATGTTGTACTGCATCCTGTAATGGTGGGCCATGTCTGCGTATTCTTTATTTTCATCTCTCTTATGTGAAGGGGGAGCCCTATTGAACTAGGGTTGACCTATAATAGGCTGATTTTGATCCCTTGGATCCAATCCCACAAAGGAATGAGCAACATATCCTTGCTTTAAATTAGGATTATCATTGATCATGGTATTTGGGGAGATTTGTGACCTATTCAAGACACATGGGTACTTTTTTGGATGAGGAAACCTTGATCTCTTTACCTCTCCTTATCTCCATTTATTCTCTTCTATCAGAATGATCATGCCAATTTTCCAATGAAATTATTTAATCTTTGTGTTACTCTTGAAATATTCAACATCATTAATGAGGCTCTCAAGTTTAGGGGCCTTCTTTCTCTTAGGTGTATTGAATAATTAGCCTCTAAATAGGTATAATACGCTACCATAGAAATATATTTCAAGGGATTAAATACATCAAGAATGTGGTAGTACACCTTACAGAACATACTTGTGAATTTAGGAATAGAGTCACCATTATTCCTCTTCAAGGTGTTGAATTCAATCAAGTAATATCTATTGTCTTTATTGGTGCCCCATCTATTTCAAAAATTATTTATGAAATACCCCTAGTAGTCTATATATTTGTTGGGAAGGTTACTAAACCATTTATAGCCTCCCCTTACAAAGAATGAGCATACATTAAAACCAAGACATCATATTCCTTGACAAAAAAATTATCATTATAGTCTTGAAATGTTGTAAGTTGATATTCCACGTTAAAGCCATTTTGGCCATTAAACTTGAGTAGGACATGCATCTAACTAGGGATTTGGGATATTTGGTCTATCCATTTTTGGGATTTTGCCCTTAGGTTCGTGGAAAACAAGGGTATTTTGGAATAGGAGAATGGGCCGTGGTGTATAAAACCTTACAATGATGGCATGAACATAAATTGAGAAGCTGAGGGAGAAACATGAGATGATGGAATCAGGATTAGGAGTTCTCTATATCCCAATGGGGCCTATTACAATTTTGGAGTACCAAGTAGGGGAAGACAATGCGATGACCAAAATGCCCCTGCATTGCCAAAACTTGGTCACCAACAAAATTGCGTAATATGATATTTGTACTATTCATTTTGATATTTAGACGATTTGGGTTGGTTTAAAACATGCTAAACTTCAAGATACCAACTATTAAATGTTGTCACAGTATTGAAATCATTACGGGAGGATAAATGAAATTGGTTTTCGAAAATTTAATTGAAACTTGTGACCTGGAACTTAAGCTAAAATGTCAAAAGTGGGGAGTTTTAGTTAGAGATTATCCCATGCGTATCAAGACTCCTATAATAGTTAAAGGATATTGGGAATTGGGAAGTTTCTATCAACTAGGGACAAGGTGGAGGTATCCCAATTTGGACCAGGTAATTACTAACACTGGTGGTAGTGGGAGAGAATTAAATGACAAATTCTAGATACATACTAGGGTCAAATTTATCATATACCCTCTCCTTATTCCACACCTAGTTAGGATGTCCTAAAGGGGTGGAAAATATTGCCTTAAATAAGGACCTAACAACTATGGATAAAGAATCCAAATTTACTCTGATGTGGGTTATACAATGGAGTCTTTATAGGGTGGGGTCACCCATTAGATATATTTCATCGGTCCCCTTTCAATGTATAAGGGATTATGGTAATAGGGTACCAAATAATAAATGAATCTCTAACTACAACATTGAAAATTTTCTTTCATAACTTTTTACAACGAAGGAAATATTTGAAAACAGATATTGCAACATTCTTTCTAATAGTCATCTTTCTATGTAACTTATAAAAAGAACCTCGTGTCAACAACTATGGGTGTACTATCTAAGTTATCCCTGGAAACAACACAACTCACTATTCCCCCCCCCCAAGTTGAGCTCAATCTCTCCTTGTTGCTACTACATATGTCACTATTCTTAAAATATCACACTATTTGGGAGGAATGGGATGTAAGGAGGCACAAGTCTAGGTCCTAATGTGTAGGAAACACTTGCCTACATCACATTAGCCCTTGATACAGGTTCTTGGGCTAGAAGGGGGTACCCCTGATTTATTTTGGTGGAAATATTGGTTAATCACCCTAAGATGATTGTATTAATCTTATGTGAATGTTCCAATTTTTTTTTTGAATGGGACCGTATAATAAAATGAAAAAAATGTTCTTTATATTAAAATGAAGGGAACCAAGAGGGACTATCGAATCTTTGTCCTAGTCCTATTTTTTTTCCTTCCCAAAAATGGCCTTCAGATAGTGTTTCCCTCACCATGTAAAATGGAAAAGAATTCACTCTCAAAATAATGGTAAGGAATTTTATGTCACTACATCCAAGGCCTATTTTGATCATAATCCTTTCAATTAGTGGATTGTTTATTTCACTTGGACTCATTGTATGGATAGGAAACAACAAGTCTTGGTGGATTATCAACATCATCATCGTTGTCATCACTAACATAGTCATTGTCATCCCCATTGACATCATCATTGGTTCCAATGCCATCATCGTCACGATGATGATGAATATGGTGTTGTTTATGATGATGATGATGATGTTGATTTCCAATGACAACGACGACGATGATGACAATGCTTATGGTGATGATGTTCTTGATAATGATGTTGTCGATGATGATTACAATGGTTACATGATGATGATCAGGATGGTGGTGTTGATGATGATCGTCATCGACACCAATGTCATCAACATCATCATCATTGACATTGTATTAAATTTTTAATTTATTATTTTTTATCAATTTATTTTTTATATTAAATCTTATTTTTAATGATAATTTTAAATTGATTTTCAATATATATATATATAATAAAAACAAACAAACTTACCTTACCTTTGAACCTCCCATGATACATTTCAATTTGAGCCTCCCATGCCTGACTTCATTACATGACTAGTGAGCAGATCAACCTGCAGCCAAAGAGAAGAGTTGGACCTGTAGTGGGAGAGAGGAGTTTGACACTCGAATAACTAAGGAAGACTAACTAGAGAAAGCAACCAGGTGTGTAAGTAGTGAGAGAGAGGCATTGGACTCGTGGCCAACTAGGGGAGACTAAGCAGAGAAAATCACAAGACATAAGAGTTTGATTGTGTCCAGATAGATGAGAGGAAGGATGAATAGAGAAATAGTCATAGGATCCAATGCCTCCGAAATTAGTGAGTAATGAGCCCTAATTTCCCATGCTTCGACAATATATTGATTATGCCTAAAATTTCTAGCATGAGGGTTTAGTGTAGCATGAGATTTTAGTCTATGAATGATGTAAGGATATGATATATTTTTATTTTCCTCTAAATTGGACTAATCCTCGTGATTGTTATAGCACATAATGACATGGACCACTCAGCGGAGTAGCCTCCGAAAGCACCCGAACAGTCCTGCAGTATGGCGCTGATAGCGCTTAGGATTATTATCAATGGAAATGTTGGGAATTCACACATTAAACCATTGAAGGTTGTCTTCAATTTCTTGAATCTCTTCTTCAAACTCCACATTCTTGACAACCATCTCCCTTACTGCCCCTCACCTCTCAATGGGTGAGGATCCTGTTGGATGGGAAGTTCCTATGTCTACACAATATCATTGTATGTCTCAGTATCACTCAAAATGCAAAAAAAAATGAAATATAACACAAAAAACACATGGAATGGTATTTTTCTCATCTTGGTCATCCAACCGATCTCCCTCAGTTAATGGGAGATCAGGGTCACGCCTGAAGTCAGCTCCTGTATAGGCGTAAAATTTGACCATCAATAGTTGGCCTTGTAGCCCACAGAAAAAGACTGCACCATATGTGACAGTGGGCCCCCCACCACCTCCATGACGAGCCATGGCCTCGACCCCTATCAACATACTAGGATCCTCAACATCCAGCTTGTTCAAAGGAACCTGCAGTTGCATCAAAGGAATCCACTCTAAGAATAAGGAAACCACCACTGCCCCGTAGTTAAATTTTTTTAGCTCACCCCTTTGACACTTGTTGAGCTGATCGTTGAGGCTTACGAGTAGCCCCTCACTCCAGTTGAATATGGTGGGAGCCATACACTCCACCACATACAACATATGTGCACGAGTATTTTTTGGGTAGCCCTGCTTCTCGCTACCTTCTCTATTGTGAAGGCCACGGTCCCCAAAGGTCAGTCTACAATGTGTTTTATATGGATTTTTCCTCCCTGGGACCTAGTCTCAACCACACAACATTCATCTATAAATTCATCCATGAACATATCTCCACCCCTGGGGCCTGTAAGTGACACCGAGCTCCCCCTTCTAGATAGTTCAATGAGGAAATAGATGTCCTCGACATCGTTAGTCAACACATGAGTCTCAGCCTGAAAATGTTGTTGGTATAGATCCCACATTTGGAGCAGGTGATCCAATAACCATGCATGTGCCCTCATTCCTAAGACCCTGAAGTATTTTAGGAGCCCACACTCCTTTAAGGCTCTCATGGTCATAGGATCATTCGCCACTTGGGAATCATCAAGTTCATTTCAGTTTCTTTCCAAATCACCATCTTGTGAGTTGAATACTAGTGGAACACCCATAAGACACCCATCAGACTCCATATCAAGATGGAAAATTCAAAATTTATTCTTGTGATTTGGTTTTTGAGGACTCCCTCGCTGCTGATGCTCTTTCCCTAAGGGAACAAAGCGACGACGTTCTTTTTCCTAAGGAACAGAGTGCCTTCGACAATCTTTCCCCTTTCAGGGAGTGTGTCGACGCACCTCATGAAAGGGATAAGAGCGTCAACCTACATGCGCTCTTACCCCTAGGAAACTCTCCCTAAAACACCAAAACATGAGATATAAACTAAAAATTAAACCATGAAAATGAAGAGATGAGTGTTAGCTATTACCTGGTCCAGATGATTCGATTAGAGGTGGCTCGTCCACAAAAAAATCCCCTCTTAAGCAGAAATTTTTACCCAAACTTCAATGGTGAAAAAAATTTACTATTTCACTATTTGTATGTTTTTTTAATTTTTTTTTGGAAATAATTAAATATTTAGGGTTTTCTTCACGTTTTTCTATAGTTTCCACAGTAAAAGTGCTCTAACATCAGTCTTGGATATTTCAGGGTATTGTTGAACTTTCTTGGCTATGAGTGAGTTTCTTATTGTCTTTTTCACACTCTAGTTTAAGTTGAAAAAGTACCGAGCACTTTTTATATCTTCGACGTGCTCGTAAAATACCTAGTGAAGAGGTATCAAGAGTGATTTTACTGCTTTTTCATACTTGTTAAAATGGATGATGAAAAAAGGACCCCTTATGAAGTCAACTTTAAGATATTTTCAACTCTTTAAACATGAAAAAATCATTAAGCGAGCTTGATTCTTTCATGCTTGTAAAAGTATTTGAAAGGTCGTCTATCCAGTGATAGGTTACCCCTTTTTCGGATCATTTAGACTAAGTTACGAAAAATGTCCACTATAGTTTATCGCAACTAGAAGAGTTTAGGTATCAGTTTATACTTTTTCGGACCTTAGGGACTAAATCTACAAAAAAAATCACCCTGCAGTGTTCTTAGTCATTTAAGACTCTCTAAACATGAAATGATGACTGATTTTACCTTCTTTGGACTCATAAAATTAAACGGTGAAGGACCCTTTTTCTGGGAATGAACGCCTCCATTCTCAAGTTCATAAAACATATGAGAATTGACTCATCTTCTAATGAGCTATATCGAGTGTTTGTTACCCTTTTCAATATTGTTAAAAAGAAAAGAGGTAATCATCCATTGCGATTGGGAACATATTTCATTGGTATTAATGGCAGCTCATAGTCCACCCTTTAACATGGCACCTGTCTTAATTTTCATTCAAACAATTGGGTTTTTCAGCTTGTCATTAAGTGGATCCACTTTCATGAGTCATTTAACTCCTTTGATTCAATTCTAAGAATGCATCGTCTTAACTTTGTGTTATGTTTGGTCTCTACCTCATTGAGTCAATGCCACCAATTCACTTGTCGTGTCATCATATTTTCAAGGGAAATCTTCATCAAAATCTACCTCTGCAATTTCTTTTCCTTCCTTCGAGTTGGTCACACGTGGATCATTCCTATGGTTGTTTTCACCACTTCAAGTTCCAAGTTTCATGTTGATGATTGGGGAAACATCATGGCCCACCTTCAACGAGTCTATTCCCATCGACATCAACACATCATCAGGGAATTAGTTTTATAAACCAGTCAAGTACCTTGAAGCCTGCATGCCTTAATCGCAGGTTTCCTCATTTTAGACACTAGGATTTTTTTACTGGCCTCTAATTGAAATATCTGTCGATTGTTCGACTCCAGCTCATCTATTCACATTCGGAGGAATGTAGCAGGATGCCTTGGGAATCATTGAAATCAATGATGATTTCTCTCGCGCTTGTTAATGGTATACGTCAATGACCAGTAATCAAGTGGTTTCTACCATGTTCAATATGAGGACATATATTCACATGGATAGAATTGTATCATTTGGTATTGGAATGAAGAACTTGAATGGTTAGGTATTCACTTGAATATGTGCCTACCTTTAGGTTGCGATGGAGTATTTATTGAAGTCATCACATGGATCCACATTGTATGTCTAGAGGTTATGCTTAGGTCAGGATGACATAGATCTATAATGTATATTTCATATCTATGTCTCTATTTGAGTCTTATCAATCATGGATCTACAATGTATTATTGGTAGCCATGACATGGTCATTATACATGTATCTGCAATGTATTGGTCTGCAACCATGTTTTGAGTCAGATATTTTGTAGTTGGTCATCTGCTAGGTTTTCACTCACTACTCCTTTGCCTCTAATTCTAGAACATATCTAACAAATAATTTCACCTATCATCCCCTTTCTAGATTCATGCTTTGGGGGGGATTCTGTTACACCTAAAATTTGTAGCTATGCTTAATCCCCTGAAGTGACATGGCCAGGAAAAATTTGGAGAACTTTTTTCCCAGTCCTAGGATGTCTTACGCACCTTGTCTCTTGACATAGGGCGTCAGACCTTCCTGATGCCTTCTTCTTGTTGAAAAATTCCATCAGTGACACCTTTCCCGTCAAGACAAGAACGTTGGCGCTACTTTCCCATATGCAGAGAGAGTCAGAATTGTCTAAAAGGGAAAAAAAGAGGTTTTGAGAACCTTCTAGATGAAATTCCTCATGGAGGATGATCCCAACTGCTTGGGATAGGTGGCACTCGAACTACTACCCCCTAGGGATAATTCCCTACCTTTCTCCCAAAATATATCAACCCCTTTGGGCTTCCCTTGTCCCATTTTTACAAGCTTCATGATCTCATGGGTAAAAGGGTGTAAGAACACCAAGAGAGCATCTTCATGCTTCTAGAATCATAGCTGGTGTAGAAGGAAAGAGAATGTAATTGTGAGTGAGGCTTGCAAAATCTTGTAGAGTGTATGTGAGAGTAATGTCAAAAGTATTGTAAGATTGAGGCTTCAACGTCAAGGCTTCAGTTGTAGCTTCTTACTCTTTTTATTATCAATACAAACATGTTATCCTTTTCCATAAATGAGTTGTGTTAATATTAGTTGTTTATTACTCTTTTCCTTGACTATTAGTATAGATATTTGGATTTTCTTGTTGCTTTCACCATTTTTCCTTGTTCTTCATACTCTTTGCAGGTACATTTGATCGCAAGGGATCTGTAAGGCAAGGACAACCTCCATCATTGAGGTAAGGAAAGCTTAAACATTCAAGAAATTCAATTATCTAGGAGAAGGATGCATCATTGTGTTTTTTTGTTCTAGATATGCCCCATGCAATATAGGGGAACAAACTGTGTCTACATTGATTGAAATATTCCCGTTAACAAAAGGTAAACTTACAACCAGATGGATGAGACCATATGAAATCGTAACTGTTTTTTATAATGGTTCGGTAAAAATAAAGACAATTGGTTATGAACATGTTACATTTGTGGTAAATGGACACCGGTTGAAGGTATACCATAAACCTATTTCTACATAGAATTTCATTCATGATTTGACTCACGAATATGAAGTGGAGTTGGTAGGTGAAGAACCAACGTCACCTCCCTCCTCCCGAATAACATTTGATTGAATTTTTTGTATATATGTACACGAGCGTTTATTTTATTTTATTTTACTTATTAGGTTTCCTTTAAATCTTACAGTATTTTCTATTTACAAGAACAACTAAGAGTATTTTAAAAGGGAAGTTATCTTGTTTCCTTTGTTGCTTTATAAAAGGCTCATTTTTCTATAAAGGAATTTTCTGGAACTTTCCTAATTTGATTAAATTTCTGAAAGATACTCAAAATATGTTTACTAGTTTTGTTGAGTTGTTGACTTTCTATATTAAGCAAAGGCTGAAAGGAGAATTATTTTATCATGTATAAGGAGACCTATTGTTTTCAGTCATTTCTTTTATATAGACTTATTTTTCTTTTTTATACAAATTTTCTTTGTTTAGCTTTGTCTTTGTTATCTACTTTAAAAATCAAGAATTTTAAGTTATGGAAACCATAGCATAGTAGTACACTTTGACTTGGATTTACACTTGATTGAACAAGCATTTTTACAAGTAGTAACAGGTGAGGGAATCGAATTACTATTTCAGAAGACACCGTAATAATTTAATAGGAAGATGGTTGTTAAGACTGAAAAATCTTTCAGTTATTATTCATTGGCTTTAATTTTACATATAAATAAATGTAATTGTCTCATGTTGTTGAGTTAGTATGATCACAAGAGTTCCTTGTTCATTCAAACAAACATTTACAAACAATGTCCAAGGAAAAACTTCTAACCCAATACCATCCCACTCCTACAAAGGTTTTTAGATATGCTCCCCCATTCATCCCTGCGAAAGAAATTTATAAATCCTATCTTTAAGGTGAATTTGGGACAAGAGCCTCTGATAGAAAAAGGGTGTAAGAGGTTAACCCGCTGGGATACTAAACATGTATGCTAGAAGCAGGTACTGACCTGTGGTATGACTAGGAAAACCCATCAGGGTACTGAAAAACTCTGTTGGCGATGGGACATTCTGCTTAGGGAAGATATTTCTTGGATATTATAGTTATCCCATCGGAGTCTTGAACATGATCGCTGGAAATGGGTTCTGAATTTGATATCTATTATAATGATTTATCTATACTTGTTTGTATGAACAAGGTACTTATGTAAGAATTGAGGAAAAAATATGTTTGGTTAAACTAAAATTAAATGACTCTTATTTAGTAGCCATTGGATAATCATCTTAAGATGATTTAAGTCTCTACTTCCTGATCCTTACTATATAAGAGGGTTATACCTCCATAGTGTACTTACGTTTAATAATTAGATGGCCTTAGCTATGAACCTTATTTTTATCACTTGAACATTCTTGTGTGAAGTTGAATCAAATTGACTGGTTCTCTATGGATTCCATTTAGTGAAACTCTTGTTTTTATTTAATAAATAGATACCCTTTCATGATGAATTTATGTATGAATAAAGGGAAGTAAGTTTGTCCATGTCAGTCAAAATATTAGCCAGATGAAAGGATGAGATTAATAAATGTTAGGTTCCTTTTAAATCTGTTTTTATTTTGATGTTGATCTATAATCTTCTGATGTACTATCTTTATGTTTATGGATAGTTGAATGATTACAAGTCAGAAATCATTATGAAAAATTGTCTGAGGAACCTGTTGGATGACGTATAAGAATTTCTAATTAGACAAAATGTTTACTTCCTTCTCCAACTCTTAGAAGTTTGAAGTTTAAAAAGAAGACTCTTTATTCTTTTCACAAAACATTTTTGGCCTACAACATCTCTCTGATATCAATGACAACAATCTTTCATGCACCTCTGCAAACCTGGGGATATTTCTGAATTTTAACATCATAATGTTGGACAAAGTGCAGGATGGAGTACCAGATGGAGTGCTAGATGAAGTGCTGGAAAATCTATAGACCGCATAAATAAAATTACGATGGTAACTTTGGTTATTTAATGACTGATGAAATCCAAATATGTTTTATTGAGGTAGTTAATTAATACCCAAATTTACGTATATCCTTCATTAAGCTAGATATTTCAAGTCTTTTGGATTTATTATTCTCTTAGTTCCCAAATTAATTTTAATTGAACCATTTCCTCCATTATACCTATTTCCATACATTAAGAAGGGATATATGATTTGCCTAACTCATCTTGACATATTATTATGAGATGATCAATGTCCAAATCTTTGATTTGGGCAATGATCCATGATCATTGTTCAATTCATTATTAAAGTATAGGTATTATAATTTTTTTCAACAAACACTTAAGTGCATAAGTTGATTTAATGTCATTAACATCAAGCATATGTTAAATCATTCATCTTTCACTTGTGTTTTATATATGCTAAAATCACTATTTAAAAATATCTTGGCACTTAATTAGTCAGACTAACTTCCAATTTAAAGTATCTTATCTTAGCATTATGGATTAAACCTTAATCACTTATTTTTTTATCCAACTTTCCTAATTATGAGTTTATCTTCATTAATTCATCATAAATAAATCATATCTTCATGTCTTAACACGTGTCCTTAAGTTGGGAGGCGATTACCTTTCGCTGGGTTTAAAGAATAATGATGAACCCATTTTCATCCCCATCATTTTCAAATTCTTCCATCTTGTTGATATCATGCTCTCTAGAAGTCATCGCTGACAACAATGGTTAAATCCTAATCCTGACAGGTAAGAATAAGGGTGGGTGCTTTCTTGATTCATATGTGCTTCCATCCCTTAATCATTCGCAACCGCTCCTTGTCATTCCTTCTAGGCAATTTCACCGTGATAAACCATCACGAGCCTACTTCTTTTGTTGATCTATTAACCCTTCCATAATTTCAGGAGTGTCGTGAGTTATTCAATAGAGCTAGGTGGAGCCCCTTTTTAACCTCTCTCTCAGGGCATAATGACGAGGTTTCCTTACAACTTTCCCTTGGGTTTGAAGGTAATAGAGAAAGAGTAGGGGCTTTGGAATTTTATGTCACAAAAGAGTCTATTGCCCAGGCCACAAGCCTTCCATGGACCAAGGATCGTTGGTTCAAGAATTACAAGCTATCACGACAGAGCTATGACTTTGTATTCTAACCATAATTATTAAAACTGAAAGGAGAGAAAGGGTTTGCGAAGAGTTGGATCTGAGATGAATTTTTTATCCCACTGATGGTCATTAGCAGGATCATAACTTGCGAAGGTAGGTTCTCCAATTATAAGACCTGTCATTTTCGATTGTTGTCTCACTTCGAGTTTGGAAAGCTTATTAATTTTCCTTTTTATTTTTGGAAAAGTCTAAGTAAAATGGCTTCCCAAGTTAGGAAGAATACACAGAACCCTACCCATATTCTGTACCACCGTGGCCTTATGAAAATTCTGATTTTAGCTTAAATAAGGAAGAAGAATAAGAGTTGGGAGAAATTCCTTCATATTCTCCCTAATCCGCATGTTGACTTCTCGGTCGAAACATTGCCTACCTATGATCCTCCCATTCAGTCGTCATATGTGAATTTAGATAATAATTTCAGGAAAATGCCAGAGTCTCATGTTAATGGCATGACCATAAAAGAAAATCCAAAGGTCAAAAGTAGGGAGGGAAAGTTGATCCTAAGAAGAACCAGAGGAT
This sequence comes from Pseudotsuga menziesii, assembly GCA_001517045.1. NCBI lineage: Eukaryota > Viridiplantae > Streptophyta > Pinopsida > Pinales > Pinaceae > Pseudotsuga > Pseudotsuga menziesii. The sequence goes on along the minus strand of LPNX010778158.1, from coordinate 394,754 downwards.
AGAATTCCAGCAAGAAAATCCTCACTCCCTTAGTGATCAAGAACATAAAGGGGTAAATGCCTCAAAAGGAAATCACATCCAACCTACCCGTTGATTTACCATTAGTATGGGTGCTAAAATAAAAGCTCGTGAGAACATTATTGAAACCCCTTCTAACCTTGCTCCTGTTCAAATTTATTCATCCACTACTTTACCTCAAAAAGAAGACCCTATGTCTACTGCATCTCAACGTGTCTCTTCAACTCCTTTGTCTCTACATTCTGCCAATGAATCCTCATTACCTATACACTCTGTTTCATATTATTTAATGTCTACTCATACAGCTCCAGCACCTGGTCCTTCAACCATTCCTTTTGAGCTATCTACAAATAGTTATTTCCAAAAGAGGAATGTTCAACATCTCACAAAGGAAATTCAAGAGTATGTTCATCTTACTCGACATCTCAAGATAGAAAATGGGATTATGAAAACTAGAGTTGATTCTTTACAAAAATTGATTGATGATATGACTAGGTCTAACTAGATCCTGAGGAGACAATTGAAGAATAAAGAATGACAACTAGAAGAAATTATGAAAGATCAACCAAATCAAGTTCCAACCTCTCCCCAAGTGCAGGTGTTGATCAACGCCTCAAGGGTCTGATTCAAATCACGTCCCCAATTTTCGATTGCCAATTTTGTTTCTTTGCATTGGGACATGCAAGATCTTTGGTGTGGGGGAGACGATGGATCCCTGTTTTGTCTATATCCTGTCTACATTTCAAATAAGGAATCAAGCAATTTAATCAAGTTTTCTCTATGTTTATCATTCTTGTTGCCTTCATTTATATAAAATTTGAAGACTACTTTGTGAAGCCTTTGATAAGGTATTTTTACTATCATTCATTTTTAAAAGGAATTTCAAAGGTCACATATAATGAGTAATTGCTTGCTATATAGAATATTTGTTTATTATGCAGATTTATCACTCTCCTTTGCCTGATCAATCCGAAACCTAATCATGCACCGGATTCAGCACCTAATCCAACACTAGCAAAACAAAGTGACAAGTGTAAATAAAGTATGGGAAGGTTCAAGTTAAAGTGCATTTATGATCTTGCTATGCGGTACCCGTGAAGATTATTAGTTAACAATTGTTCCTCAAATCCCTCCAAGAGTTCCGACCCTAGTTATCGGTAGTATGAGGATATGTGGCAGAGAATGTGGGAGAATCATGATTATTTTAGTGCATGTTTGTTTTGATGCAAGACCTCTATTGCCATCTGTTTATTTTTATGATTGCCATAACTATTTTTAAGGGTAAACCCTTTCAGTGGTCGAACTGTAATGTAACCTATAAATATATGCTATCAGACTCAACAGAGACATGAAGGAGACACTGTGAACTATGTTTCATACTGTTAATCCAATTCGACACTTGTTTTAAGTTTTAAACTCTGGTTTTACAACGTTTGAAAGGGGGGGCACCTTCAATCACTGTGCATGTTCCTGTGATTAGTTAGTAAGTTTATTTGCTCATATTATTATACAAACATTTTCCACATAGTGTGTTTAAATGCTATTTCCTATTTGCTTCAGCATTAAATTTTCAATTTCATGAGTGTGAATGCGTAGGCATAGCCTTAATGATTTATTTTCCTATGTATGGCTTGGAGAATAGGGTAATATCTTCACATTTTTGTTTGATTTACTTTTTATGCATCGATATATTCACAATAGATTTAACCTTTCTATAGATATAGCATGTTACAACACTAGTCTTTTGATTCCAGTAATATAGTGTGACAATTCATAAGAGCATTTCCAGATCTTAATTTCTTCTCGATGTTTAAGTAGATTATGTTGTAGATTTAGTTAATGAATCTCTGGAAAGAGTATGTGACTTAGCAATTTTAACAAATTAGTCTTGGTAGCAAGTGGAGTTCTTATAGTCAGATTGACAAAAGTTCAGATAATTTATAGTCTGTTCAGAGTTTGAACAGATTTGAGAAATTTATAGATTGTTGAAGTCATTGCATGAATTCTTAGATGAATTAGGGTTTCTTTTTCGAGCTTGTTTTGGATATATATAGAAGCTAAGCCTTGTTGTGAGATAACCCTTTTGGGGATGACTTGTATCTAGCAATGTGATTTCCATTTAGAGATTTAGAAAATTTAGCAGCTAGTTTATTGTAAGAGTAGTAGTAGTAGCAGTTCTTTTATAATAGTTTCTTTTAGATCTGAAAGCTATTGCTAGATTTGGTTATTGAGATTATTAGAATAGGTATGTTATGTGATTGGTTGATTATTTGATTTGAAGTATTAAAATTCTTTGCATTAAAAGATAGAATTAGGGTTGGTTCTGTTAATTTGAATTTGGGAATTGAAGTAAGATAGGAGTTCATTGTCTTTCAAGAAGATGTGTTTGTGAATGTAGAATCATTTTGAATTCTTATTCGACGAAGCAATTGATTTGATATAGTATGATTAGAATTTGACCGGGTTAATGAATGCTTGTGTAAATTAGGTTTTAAATCTTTTTCTTATTTGTTAGAAGAGTGAAAAATTAGCCTCATGATTTATGACTTCCTTTTGGTATTTGATTCTTTGAGATTAGATTATAATCATATCATAATTCTTTGAAATTATCATAGGAATTTAGTTTCATCCCTCGAAGATTGTCTTGCTTTGCACATACAGTGTAACAAATCTAAGTTCACCTACCTCTATCGATAATTTAATTGACGATAAATTAATTAGTATATATATTATCCAACAATGGGTTTCTATCCCCAAATAGAGGGTTAAACAAAAGTTCTTAACAAGTTCCTAGAAACTTATTCGCAATGTTTTTCATCAAACCTACTAGGCCAATGGTATCACTGGCTACCATGTGCTAAATGATGGTAAATATCATATATCATGGTGCTACTAAAATGTCATCATATGAAGTTGTATATGGACAAAAACCTCCCTCGTTGCTTTGTATTTTATAAGCCCATCCAAAAGCTATTAGAAAGCACCATAAGATGACACCAAAGTCCTATAGACCCTATCAAACCTCCAATCCATTGGATAGGTTTCCTATATATTGTCTCCCTTATCCCACTTCAAGAGATACCTTATCTTTCATGTGTCATGTTTGAAGAAGGTATTGATTTCGAATGGTTGAGTTCAAACCAACCTTCCAGAATTTAATGAAGAAGTCCCTATTTAGTCACAATTATAGAAAGTACTAGCCACAAAATAGAATTGATGTAATGTCCCTAACCCTTGAGATAAGGCCAAAGGTGCTAAAATTAAGAATGACTTAAGTTTAAGCACAACAGATATAGATAAATTACTATTAAGTTGACTAACCATTCACCCAAATAATTAAAACTTTTAACTCTAGAGATTCAATTATAACTAAAGTTGCGACACTTAATTGTTTAATTACACCACTTAATTAAATAATTAATTGCGACACTCAATTAATAATTTCCAAAGTGCGAGCTAATGGTCGTAATAGAAATAAGAACATGAATAATACATTATAAACATCATATTCGGTGTGAATAATTAATTTATGTACTTTTGGTTTGTTTGATAGCATAGTTTATACATAATCAATTATTGAGGTTATTGATTAATTGCAAATTAATCTATTTGTTCGGTGTTGTTATGTGTGTGTTGTTAGTGAGGATAAAACATAAGGAAAACCACATATCATGGAACATAGGCTGCAATATACAACCACACCAAAACCATAGCAAACAAAGAACGTTGGCTGCAACTATAGCCCTCAAAATCAACTCCCGATGACTGTCCCCTACAGTCTTCTCTCACTAATAAAAATTAGATCATATGGCTTCCACCATCCAGCCATCAAATACTTTTACATATAGAATACATCACTTATACTCATATATTCAACTAAGAACAAATATGTAAACAAAACATTTACAATCAAATGACAGGCACGCTCATATTGGCACCAGAAAACTGTCGGACAAAACGAACATATCTTGGTCATCAGGAAATATTTTTCAATGAAATGAATTTCATCGAAAACACTATTCCAGACACAATGGATTAGGTCTCACAACACAGAAATGAGCACAGATGGGCAAACCGTATCATATGGTTTCGCCCCTCTCAATAGAATAAAGCCAAAATTACAATTTCTGGTTAAGAAGAAAAAGAATAGAAAGGGGGTAGCGAGCATAGAAACTCAATTCCATATTATATGATATTCATCGTTCTTGCATCCATATCCTGACACTCAATACATGAACACTCAAACAACCAATCATCCACCATTACACATATATCAAATAAAATAATGTAATGCAAACATAACATAAGTGAAATATGTATCTCAAAATATGGGCAACTGGTTGCAGCAGGACAACTTTCCTCCCAGCCATAGACACCATCAATTCTTCCTCACTTGAGTAGGTCACCCCCAAGCTGAGACCATGGATCCATGGGTAGAGGCTCACTTAGTCTCACTACTATTGAAACTACCTCTTCCGAGAGCCATAATGCTTTTCACTAATACTTTTTTTCCATCTCCACTTTCTATGGGATGTGACCTAGCTCTCCATTCCCATTTCCTGGCTTCCTGTGCGAGAACTAGGACTAGTAGAGTAATATAATGGAAGTAAAGGGAAACAACTAGACTCACTCTAAGTCTCAGTACACTCTCAATACTATCAACATTCCCAAGACGGTTGGATAGCATAAATCACATAGTCCAAAGCTCAAGATTAACTTCAACAAGGAGAGGGCATATGAATTTATAACACAAGGAGGGAAACTGTAACCCAAAGGGATTAACTCAAATGAGAGAGAGTAAGGTTTAAGCTTCATCATGGATACTTAAATTTAATTAGTGGATTGGTGGCTTAATGAAAAGATTCCCTTTCTCGAATTAGCACCATGAGGAGGAATTACCAAAAACCAAGGAGTGGAGCCATGGCGAGCACAAGGAGGCACACTAATGCGTAAGGGAGGTTACAAAACATGAAGGAGGGAGAAACCGGTGAGAGAATGGATCCAATAGAGTCATAAATACCTTGGAAGCACAAAAATAGGATCATCAATGCATTGTGTAAGAGTGGAAGCTAGAAAATACCTTACAACCCCTGAAAGTAGGAAAATAGCTCATAAATGACCAAAAATACATAAATGTGAGGGAATGTCCTCCAAAGGAGGGAACCCTAGGCAAGAGGGGCCCATTACGGTATGCAAAATATGAAATAATAGCTCCATAGTCCATAAATATCAAGAATAAGGTCTGTTGTACAAGGTTTGGGTGGCCATCGTTGTTAATGTCACCAAGGTGCAATTTATGAATTAGGATGGAAAAATTCAAGCTAACAATAAGTTATAAGGTTCTAGGTATGTCCCCATCCCCCTCACTTGTGGAATCCATGGTCTCCCATACTCTTTTAGTTGTCTTTGTTGGGCTAGTTGTTTATTTAGTAGCAAAAACCATTAATGATAACAACAATAATAATGATTAAGATTAATATTAATGTCAAAGTCCATAATTCACATAAACAAACAAGGATCACAAGTGATTAATCAGACTAACATGCAAAGGAACATAAGTCCACAGTCACATAAGATATCATAAGGCCATAATGGAAAATAACATAAGTCATATGAATGATCATAAGTTCCAAGCTTAATTGGGGTATTACAATTGATTATGCTAGTATATTATTCCATGATCTTAATATAGTGGGAAGGATATGCAATATGAAGATGTCATCTTGGAAAGAAATTTAATGCCCTACCCTAACCTCCCTACTTTGGGGTACTTAAGAGTTAGTCAATTAATATATGAAACCATTTTCTTTGATTAAGGTCGATTATATAGATGGTGTGAGGTTAGTCAGTGTAAAAGGGTCATGTTCTTTAAAAAAGGCCCACTATGTGGCTTGTACTCATTAATGATGGGACCACAAGTAGTTAAGGTTTTCCTAGTGAGAAACTATTTATAGAGGTAGAAGGCTATGCAATAATTTGTCAAGTATTTTCATTGTGTTAGAGCTCTACTCATTTGAAAGTTTCCGAGACAAAAAGGCCCATGAGCAACACTTTTTTATGGACTACTAATATAAGGATTTATCTTATGCAAGTTCAATACTCTTTTTTCTCCTATTTTACTTTTTGTAGTTTATATTTCTTCTAATGTTTCTCATAGTTTTCTATTTCTATTGATTAACTACAATACATAAGATTGAGATTGTGCGTCAAAGATGAGGAACAAAGCTAAGTGGCAATGCTTGTAGGGAGAAACAAGAAGGTTCAAGAGGAGGGTCAAGGTTGAAAACAAAGATAGAAAGGCTCACTAACATTTATTTATTGTGTTATAATACTCTAAATAATAAAAATAAGTTGAATAAGAAAAATAGGTAAACAAATGCATAAGCTTTTATGTATATGAAAGCCACTTAGTTTTATTCGTTAAACAAATTTGTTATAATTTCTAGTCCTTAGTGTTGGGCATTTTATGCCATACACAATGGGATTTATAATGTGTGTATTACTTGACCATATGCTTTAGTTTGATCCATTACACATCCCTTCTACCAAGCTATTGATGCTCTTGGTATCCAAAGCCCACAACTTATTTTATCTACACACTTGTGTCTTCAATATTAACACTCGACCATCAACTATTATCTCTATATTTGATCTTAATATCTCTAACAGATATATCCATATAGCAATTATGAAGGTTTGGATGGAATATCTAAGACATACATAATTATGTTATTATACTTCTCATAAATTAGGTTATTATGCTTTTCTCCAAGTGAAACGATGTAGGGTGAGTATGAAATATTATGTTGAAAATAAATATCATTAAACTCAAGTTTGAAAATAACTTTGTTCTAATCTATTATTATTATTATTATGTAGTTGTATTGTCATGTGGTAGTCTTCCCACTACAATGCTCTTCAAACCTCCATAGCACTATGTAGATCATGTTTTCGAAGTCAATATCCCACTCCAATGCTCTTCAAACCTCCGTAACACTATGTAAATCATGTTTTCGAAGTCAATATCTTGTAGACTTACATCCCACAGTTAAATACCTCTAAATGTTCTATTTATATGTCACATGAATAGAGGTCACACAACTTCACCTACATTCAAAAACCTATGTTATCACATAAGATATAGAAAGAAGTATGAACAAGAAGGATTATTATGACACACTGCATTCAACGACCTATTTTATCAACCAAAATATACCAAGAAGCATGAAAAAAAAAGAGGGACTACCACGAAACATGGAAAAAAAATAGTGTATGCATTGTCAAAATTTATGAAATATTTTTAAATGTTATGAAAAATAAATTAAAATAAAATTAGCTTTAATGAATGTGTTGGTATCATCATATCTACAATAATTACATAACGACAAAAATGATACAAAGACATGTGATGCGCTTTCTCTTTTGTCTTTGTCTTTATTTTATCTTTGATAAAATATGCGATACCGATTCTTTTTTAATTTGACAATGTCGGCCAGAGGTTGAAAAATTCTCTATATTTGATCTTAATATAGAGAATCCAAAACAAGCAAAAGCAAATGGCCAATCCAAAGGAATACATAATTGCTAATATCAAGCTTAATTTGACTTTGACTCTGTATGTATATATATCTTTGGCTTGGCTTTGAATCCAGGATGCATTGCCCCAAAAAAACAGCTTTGAATCCAGGATGCATTGCCCCAAAAAAACAAGATCCATTTTTTTTCAGCCTTTGATATTTACAATTCTTAGATCAATTGATGATCTAGTTCGGTGTGAGCAGGGATGGAATTTCATTTTATTTTTATCTTTACCTTTAGACTATATTTTTTTGACGTTTTGAACTTTTATTTTCTCCATCACATAACGGTTTGTTAAAAAAGTTACCCTTATGAGATTAGAATTCTTTTGTTAATAAAATTTAAGCAATGAAAACATTATTTTTTATTATATACTTAAAAAAATCTAACAAAATTACCTACCAAAAATGACATAAACTAATAAATAATACCTACCAAAATTATGAATTATACACCCACCGCTATCTATGATTACTTGTAATTAAAATTTGGGTTTATGAACGAGTTTTAAAGTTCAGCCTCTCTAAAAACTAACAAAAAAATAACGACGACTTATAGAGATTGCCAAACGTCAAAAATACGTTTTGGAAACTTGTTTGCCCATTTGGTTAGACGTTCTCTCAAAATAATTAGAAGTATTTAACGAGAAAAATGCCCCATGATAGGTAAAATGTCCTCAAATTCCAATACCGAGTGTGAGGTCTACTCAGCTCTCTAGTCAGGTGGTTAATGAAATTATGGAAAGGACTCAACACTCTGATGGATAGGACACCCACGATGATGATTTTTACAGGCTAAATCCCATGAACTGGCTTGATAGCAATCCAAGGACCAGTATAGAGGCAAACACTACTATGAAATACATTGAATTCATCCCTGCATGCATTTGATTCCAACATCATGAAGGAAAATGGGAAGCTGCTCCAAGGAATTTGATAGTCAAGCAAGTGGGAATGGGCTCAATGGCCAAGTACATTCCAAGGCACGTCACTTCCTTGCGTGTTTATATTCTCGCCATCTTTGATCTCATTTATGTTTTTTCTCTCTCCCTATCTAATCTACATCTTGCTCCCTGATACTCAAAGCATCACTCCTTCAGTGGTGTCAACGTCCAATCCCTCCCTATTCTCCTTCATTTTGGTCTCTAAGAATCCTATTGAATCCACTCCCTTATGTTCTGCTTGCAATAGGTGGTGCCCTCTTCCCCTCCTGGAAATGTCGAGTAGCTCATGTTCTACTCTCATCGTCATTTCAAGCATGTCCTCCCTCACTATGCCCATAATGCCCCTCCCCTGCGACACTCGAAAGGGAAAGGACCTTGCCACTAATAGCAGAATTATGATTGAAATTGAAGACACACTCTCTTATTACTCTTGCCTCACCCAAACCCACATTCAAATGAAAATTGAGGAACTTGAAGAGGGCACTCGGCCAGAACAAGGATTCACTCTGGATGAGGAAATCTTGGAAAGTATGGAAGGCTATGCTCAAGCCCTAGGAAACATAAGAGCTAGAGATACTAAGTATTTTAAGACAACTTCACTGAAGTGGTAGATTAAATCTCTAATGAGTAAGGCCATCCTGGACACCCAGGGAGAAAGAAATGGTTTAATCCCAACGATGGAGGAAATAATTGATCAAAACAACAAGTTGCAAGATCAAAAACAAAAGATTAGAAAAAAATATCAATTGCCTCTATAGAGCTACCACGAGAATATACTTTCCTCCTGAAGATCACCTAAACACTCAGGCGATCTAGGTCACAACAAATCCAATTTTGGAAGATGATTCAAAGATGCAAAATAAGGTCCCTCTAGTTAGTTTTTTTAGTTTTTTGGAATATATGTTAAGAGAGGAATTATGCAAAACTTTTACTATGTTATGAGTTTATGTTCAAATCCTCTCCAAAACATTAGTATGATAGATACAACTACAAAAGTGAAACTGTCACATGCCCCAATTTGCAAAATAATTTAATGTTATTGAGGAATAGTATGTTATATTTTATGCTAAGTTTGTAATTGATGACCAAGTGGGGTCAAGGATAATTAATGTATTTTAGAATATTTTGTTAATAAATAAATAAATGATAAGACAATAACTTAGGGAAGCTGTTAAAAAAGTGTTAATTGGTCACTTGGTGGAGGACACTGGGTGGAGAGTATACTGACAAGTGGCAACATCCTCAAACTACTCCTAATTGTTGCAGGTGCCAACTTCCCTATATTTATGGTCATGATTCCCCAAGAAAGTGGAATTGGAGCAGGACGTGGCTCATTAAGTAAAAACTAACCCAGAAGACCTAGGCATTTGTTATAAAACTTCCCATTGAAGTCAGTTGGGGGTCGCTCATTCTGGAATTGTGATTCATTCAGAGTGAATGAAGTGCACATGAGAAATTCGATGGAGGGGACTTCTTGAAGTGATTTTGAGGGGTTAACTGCCGAGAACCGAACTTATGCAGATGTTAGGTTGAAGCTCTTACTGCTGTGAGTAGGTTTGGATTATTGATGTAATTTGACCAGTCAGGTGACAGAAGGTCTTAAGGATACATCCTTCACCCAGTACTCTACAAGGAGGACTAGGAAACAGGCTCGGGGGTCTTGAGGAAGTGCAGACTAAACTTTCTTCAGGAGTTGGTTGGGAGGAACAACCTCCTTAAGCTGTTGTCACCTCATCATTTGACATGATTTTTATCTGTTCAGGTTATTTATAATTTACTTACTGTTTTCAGCAAATGTTTACTAATTTTTCAAAGATATACATGTTATTGTTTTGTTAGGGTTTATGCAGAAAAGAGCATTGTGTATTGATAAAATTAGGGATATGTAGATTATGTTTAAAACAATATTATTATTGCTAAATAAAGAGTGAATAGAAATAAAATTACCATACTGTATTTTTCCACGCCTTGTATAGGCAGTACTCTAGTACAGCTGGTTGATTAAGTAGAGGTGATGATTTATTTATCAACTATGAATGAAAAATGCAAATGATTACTTTTATAGTTTGTATGTGACTCATTACAGAAATTAGTCGTATTTGCTCTATTTTATCTGTACTATCTAATACAGGGAAAGAATAGAATATATATTAATTATTAGTAGTCATACTAATTACAGAACTATTATTAGTACAAATAGTTATCACAAATATAATAGATAAAGTTAATTTAAATAAACATAAGAACAGTAAACGAAATAGTACTTAGGGTTTGAATTTAGATATTACTCCATAGGTTCTTGTAATAACTTATTCTAAGTTTATATTTGCATTCTGCATTTAAAACAAATGTTTTTACAGTAAAATTCAAAGATTTACTTAAGGTTATCGAAAGACAGGTTTTATCTTTACTTAGGAACTTGCATAATCTTACTTTTAATACAAAATTTAAGAGCTGTAAAATTACTGAAAGTAAAATAGAAAACAGAACTAAAAACATTCTGTAAAATCTATTTTACTACAGGACTATAGGATTTTCAAAATAATAACCTTTCTGAATGAAAGCAGAGTACTAAATTTACTCTTTAACACTGTAAAAATTTAATAGTAAAAATACCTATAAATCAATTATATTAAACGAATTTCTAGAATTTAATAACTCTGTACACAAGTTGATGGAACAAAATAAAACAAAGGTATTGGCTTGTGGTCTTTTATAACAATGGTCGAGGCTTAAGCCTGTATTAACATTTTATACAAGTTTTAAACAAAAATAACAATTTAAAACTTAAACCATTACAGCTTAAGCCAAGTTTGTAAAGCAAAAATCTTTTTCATCTTCCAAGTCGTAAAGGCTCTGTCAAGTAAACCCCAAGTTACGGCTGCAATAGCCTTCAAAGTTCTTGCACATAATACCCTTTAGGGTTTTCTTTATAGAAACAAAATGACAAGAAGTAATCTAACAGTAAAGACCCAAGCTGAGTCCACAATCAGCAGCGAAGCATTCCCACCTTTCCAACCACCATGATATCAATACAGGAGAAACCCTCAGTGCAACCGAGGCTTACCAGGGTCTACGTAATTGAAGTTTGAAAGAACGAGCTCATCTCCAACTTCCGTTTTGGTGAAAAGAACCTGCGCAGAGTAACCATTTTAATGGTTAAAAATCTTTTAAAAGTAAATTCTAAATATCCTTCTTTGAAAGAAAAGAAAAACATGATAGGTCGTTACCTGCTAACGTTTCCAGTCTGTAGAAATCGAGATTGCATAGCCTTTGAGTTAATTCGAGGGCACTTTGGAGAACTTTGCCTCAGTAGCTCTTGTGTTGTAACTTTTGAAAACCCTAAGTCACGAATCCAGAGGAAAAATAAGCAGCACCCAGCTAAAATGAAGAACATTCATTTACAAAGCTCTGTCTATTGTTTCTCTATCTTAAATACCAACTCAATCCCTAAATCGATGAAGGTGCACAATTTTTACTCACACAGTTTCTTCACAACAGTCATAGAGCTCATAAAACCGGTATTTATTTCTCACAAGACCAAGCTCACAGTGGAAATGGGAAACTGGAGGACATCAAGGAGTAATGGCGGCCACAAGCTCCTAGCTCGGCCGCACTAGACAAAGAGACCCTCGTCCTTTGCAAAATGAAGGTTAGGGCACACTCAAGTCAACTTAACTAATGACTTTGCCACCTCCACGTGTCCTTCGAGATTTATCAGCAACGTGGGTAGAAGTTCTATCGTCATGATTGCAGTTTTAAATCTGCAATTAAAATCATTATATATCAAATCCTATAATCATTAAATCAATGCAATTGCTATGTTTGCCATTAATATTTTACCTTTGAAATATTTTGATACTTGGTATATTAACTACAGGAACAATATATGGATACTTCTCAAGGGTTTTATTTTATATATTAAGTTATCTTACTAACTATGTTTGGTATAGTTATAAGACTTTTTGTTGTATATTAAACTATATAAGAAGGAGATCCTACGGTTCCTTGAAGTACCCTTTTGTTTTGGTAAAAGTTGGAAAGTAAAATGACAGCTAGAACCCAAGCAATAATGAGAACTCTTATATGATGCCAACCAGCTATCTTATCTTAAAGATTTTACTAAATCAACTTGTGAAAAAAAAAATATAGTCTATAGTTAAAGGTGCACTAGAAATTTAAGTGATTGATACAAGTAAAAAGAATTTCAAGATAAGAACTATAATAGAAGTAAAAATTTGTTCAACCAAGTTCACAACTCTTAATGCATTGGGTAGTTGGAGCTACAAGTATGTGCAGTTCATAGACTTATATAATAGTCTTAAATAAATTTCTAACATCCATTTAACGAGTAAACAACTAAGAGTGGAGATAGTTTTTGTTCATATAATGTGAAAATTATTTAATTACAACCCTAGGATAAGGGTAAAAGAGATTTAAGAGTTTTTAGAATTAACTTTTTCAGTAAAATAGGTAAGATTTATAGTTTATCAACATAGAGTATTCTATCGTATTATACAAAAGATTCATAATTCTTATGTTCAAAACTAGACTCCAAATGTTTGATTGATCTAAACAAAAAGTTTGAGTACTATAAATTCTTCTTTAATGAACTCTAGATCAAATTTGCTATAAATTTAAAAACACAAGTACTATTGGAATTAATTGTAACCAACCAGTAACTTGACTTCTTATGTATAGTACTTTGATCATGCTTTTACACCCATGCAGATGCAATTTGTTATAAACATAATTATGGAAATGTGACAATGCAAATAAGATAAACGTTACCTCATTTGGAGTCAAGCTGTTCTTAAATATTCTAAGACTAGCATCATATTTATGCTAGGGAAGTATCTTCTTAACTTGAATATAAATATTATTTTTACTGGAACTTACACTTACCTGTAAAAACCCTGTAGAGAACCATCAGTCCCACTGTGTTAGCTTCAAGCTAAGTAATCCCTGATCACACATAAGAAACCTTCCCTACTTGACAAAAGAAAAACAATAATAAACTTAGCATTTGAAAAAAGCAGAATATCCTTTCTTTTCTCTCGAAAAGTTTACAACTATTAAACATCGCTAACATAACTTGTTAAGATAAGCCTTCAAGTTATACATAATCTAATAAAGAAGTAATATTTGTCTCTTTTGCAAACTGTTTTGATTATCTGTAATCCGTTAGTGGTACAATATCATTGACATTTGACATTTTATGTTAAATGAAAAATTTTAAATTTTTACGAATTTTTTAGTTATTACAAAAACTTATGTTAATATTTGGGCTAGGTTTCCCTTGGGCCATCCAATACTATGAACTTTTAACTGCATGTATATCATTTATATAAATCAATAGAAACTCTACTCGCTTACCCAAAAAAAATGATAGTTAATATTAAAATTATATAGTGGATGTTAAGATGTCTTATAGGTTAACAGTTCAAGACCCAAAGGCATTTGGCAAGAGTAAAAGTTTGACTTGTGTGGACCACCAATGAGTCATTTCAAGTGGTGTGGTTTTTCTTGAATAATGATGTGAATCACTGGTGGTCCACATAGGTCAAAATTTTACTCTTTCCAAATGCCTTTGGGTCTTGAACTATTAACCTATAAAACATCTTAACATCCACTATATAATTTTAAAATTGACTATCATTTTTTTTGGTAAGCGAGTAGAGATTTTATTGATTTATATAAATGATATACATGTAGTCAAAAGTTCATAGTTTTGGATGGCCCAAGGGACACTAGCCCAAATATTAACATAAGCTTATATATATACACGCACCCACACCCATACACGTGAGATACGCTTCTCATACCCAAATTAATATTCATTGCCATACTTTATATTTTTTAAATTGAGATTACTCATTTTTGGGTGTATTTTTTATCAATTATTTTTACAAAGTTGTATTTCCAAACGTTATTGTATGAATTTGAAATTGACATACTAAAATTTCACAAATAGAATAATTATGTGTAGATATAGCATTTATCTCCGTGTTCTCTATACTCAATACCTTTAAGAAATAATATATTCTTGTTGTTTTTGCAAAGTTAGAGGTTTATCTTCTTATCACTAAGGCATTATTTCATATCGTCACTTTCCAACATCGATGACATTGCGCTAAGTAATGTGGTAGTGATGAAAGAGAGTCTAGCCTCTATATCAAGAGATGTGCATTAGAATGCATGGAGGGAAATGCACAAGTTGGTGTAGAAGAAAGAGATGTGTAGGCATAGAGGTAGATGAGTGTACGCAAATGGAAGGTGCAAGTGAAGTAAGGTATAAATAATTTTAGCATATAAGGAAGGTTTTTTTTGGAACAAAGAAAGATTGGTGCACACAATGAGCTAGGAACATCCCAAAATGTGGGCATCAATCGTGACGAGTATTGAATTATTTGGAATGCATAGAGAATGTGGGCATAATTATATCTATTTATGATATTTCTTTCCCTGCTACTTGATTGGTGGACTCTAGACTAGTTAGAGAGCATAGGTGGTGTAAATTCGTAGACCAAGCAACCCACTTTTGTTCCATGACCATGTCCTCTTCTTGTTCCTCCTTTGCCTCCTTCTATGCAATATAACTAAGTAGATGCAGTATAAAATCAATGTATATGCATTTGTTGTCAATGTGATGGAAAAAAAATCAACAATTAGTGTAAGGAAGATAAATTATTTGTCATATATATGGCCCCATTTGACACACCTAAGGTAATTTTAGAGAAAGTTGCTACAGAGCTAGATTTTGTACGGACTACACCTCCTTCTCATGGAGAAACCACTCAAGAGCATCCCTATGAGGAACCTCAAATTTGCCTTCATGCTTTGTCAGGAATTTTAGCTCTGCAAACCCTAAAGTTGGTTAGCCATATCAAAAGAATCATGATTGTCCTAATAGATAAAGGTAGTAAACATGATGATCCAGGAGGATCCTCTTAATCGATCCAAAATGAAGTTCTCAAATGAAAATTAAAATGGCTCTATGATGTAGAGCTCATCGAGAGCTTTTCGATGACACTTGAACGGGCTCAAACAATCTCCATACGATGAAGTTATCACATTCGGATGTTTTCCCCAAACAAGGAAAAAGTTTGCAAGTTTGCCATGTTGCATGATACACGGAAGTATGAATGATGGCGTGGCATGACAGGTGGCAATTATAGTTTCTTATGTGGTAGTTGATTGGATGCTATGGATGTTGACATGGTAGTTGACTAGGTGTATCAATGATGACATGGCACTGTAGGCTGGTGGCATGGTAGATGACTGTGTAGCTGATGTCATAGTATGACTAGTGATTAGACAATGATTGGGTGTTGAGGTGGTAGATGAGTTGGTGGAAAGATAGCCACTACATGGTCCAATCAGTGTCTACCACATGGAATCCCATATTAGCACAAAAGAGCCTTTATCTACTTCAGACTGGTCATTGTGGGTGAATCGAACCCCTAACCTCTATGCTAACAATGCATCACCTTATCGGTGTAATGTGTAACCATATTGTATTATTTAAAGTTTGTTTGTGATTTAGTTAACACAAAATTCAGGATGATGGGTTTGAAACCTATGACATGTCTGTCCATACATGACTATGCCTTTACTGCCACAACACCACAACTTTATTGAGTGGTAATCAAACATTTTTTATTTTTTGAACTATAATTAAGCATTATTATTTTTATTTTTTCAAACCATAACAAATGTTTCCAACCGCCAATTCAAACTCACAACCTATTCTATATAATAAAAGAGTCTCCGCCATTGTGTTATGACCAACATAGATCCAAATCCTAGGCTCTATCAAGCGCCGAGAAGGATCAAATCTTTGGAGGTGCAAACCTCTTCTTAAGTATTGCACTCAACTATCAGCTTTGGTGTGATTCAGACGAAAAGACACATATTTTTATTTAAGATCAACATATAATATTTGTATTATTAATATTTAATATTATTTATGGCCGACACATAATATTTTTATTATTTTTTATTTTGTTAAGAAACAACATTACAACATCTCCCCCATACATGGTTTTAAAACCATGTGCAAGGCCCTCATAAAACCATGGGTTGTTTAGGAGACCTTGCACATTGTCTTAAAACCATTTGCAATGACCTCCTAAACCATGTACAATAAAACCATGAATTGTTTAGGAGGCCTTGCACATGGTTTTAAAACCATTTGCAAGTCCCTCCTAAACCATGTACAATAAAACCATTGGTTGTTTAGGAGGCCTAGCACATG